>CM057159.1:10018330-10145718 GCA_029962745.1 Echinometra lucunter | reverse complement strand
AGATAGAAGAAGGAGGAGGAGGAGGAGAAGAAGGATAAGAGCATGGGGAAGAGGGGGCAGAAGTCGTGCAACTTTAAAATAGCCCTATTTGTTCATTCAAAATGTAAAAAAAAAAAAATCTCCAACCCATCAAAATACCCTGGCGCCGCCCTTGTTAGCCTTATAAACTTAAACGTGTGGGCACCCGAAGTTGCCCGCCCCGCAGTAATTTTCAAGACTTTTTTACTGCAAAATTTTACAAATTCCAACCTAAGTGTGCACCAGATCCTTCACTTTCAATTTCAAAAATGCAAAAGTGCCCTTGACCAGGTCAGTTGCTTCGCTCCCTCGCCTGCGTGTTTCTTCAGACATTTTACATTCTTGCCCCCTCCCCCAAGAAAAAAAAAAAAAATCTGTGTACGGCCCTGCCTACGTGTATTAAGCTTACAGAAAGCTTACAGTTTCAATGGCACTGATATCACACTTCCACTCGGTCGCTTCCCCAATACGCATGTTGATCATCGTAGATAAACTATACCAGAAACATCCATGCCCAGGGGTGGCACCAGGGTATTTTGATAGGGGGGATATGAACGATAGGTGAATTTATTGACGTTTTAAATGAACAAATAGGGGTGTCATACGGTTGCAAGCCCCAGGCCTCTCTTTCCCCACCCTCTTCTTTCCTCTTCCTCTTTTTCTTCTTTCTCCTTTCTTTTTTTTCAATCACTTGCAAAATCATAGGGGGGATTCGCCCCCTGCCCCCCTGTAAGGCCGCCCCTGTCCACGCCAGACTACAACATGATTTTTTTTTAGTGGACTGGAAGACTGTATTTGGGCAACAGTGTTTGACGATACGCTTTCTACAAGTGATTTTTTAAAGTGCAGTCGAGTTTACAACTCTGCAACAAACACACATTCCTCTGATTGACCATCAATGCCATCACTTGATCGCTTCACTACTACTCATATCATCATCATCATCCTCCTCGTGATCACCTACATCATCATAACCGTCATCAACAGCATCATAACCATCATCATAACCATCGTCATCATCAACAGCATCATCGTCATCAACAGTGCCATCATCAGCAGCGACATCATCTCCACCACAATCATCTTCATCTCTCTCTCTCTCTCTCTCTCTCTCTGATCTTTCTGACTTATAGGTTGCAAAAGGTTAATTTCTAAGACAATTCTACAATTCCCTTGCTTTCTGTCTATATTCCTCTCTTCCTTTCACCCCTCTCTCTCTCTCTCCCTACGTTCACACTATTATCCGAGGGGAGGAGATTTCCCCGCGCCTCGGAGAATTCTCCTCCAATCTGATAGTCTGAACGGTCGCGGAGAACTCCCTCTCCTCTTCCTCGACAGGTGAGTGGTTCGGAGACAAAAATCATGCCTTAGAGCACAACTGAAGGTGCACAGCTGTTTTCACGGAATGCGCGCATGTGCGAAATGTGGTGGCCTGGCCGCAACGCGCACTTTCTGCAACGATTGTCTCCGTGGCTCGGAGACAGTCCATGCAGGTGTGAACGGTTGGTCGTAAAAAGATAAGATCTCTGGAGACTGTCTCCTCCCCTCGGATAACAATCTGAACATGGGGTATATCTCCCCTGGTTTCATTCTTTTAACAAGTTAGGAACTCTTTGCATTACCTAATCCATACACAATCATGCAGCAACAATGTTTTATGTAAGGTGCCTTATAAAATATATTTTCAATTTTCATTGCGATATGAAAATCTATAGCATAATCAACATAAAATAATTCATGCGTCATTTGAAATGAAAGATCAACATGGCATGATTCTAAAAGATTCTTGATTCCATTTGAATGGTTTTGTTGACCAAAATGGAAACATCACTCAAATGAAATGTCAAACATCACTAGCAAACATATAATGGACAATAATCAACTTGTAAATGATGATGAATAAACAAATACAATAATCACAATAATAATGAAGCACTGAATAGACATAAAAAGTACACAGACTCCCCTATCCCATATATGTATACATGTATACAACATATCGTACTTATTCTCGACTTGATTTGGCATCTCGACCTCCACTTGACCATGAATAACTTTGGTTTCAATCATCAGAACAACTTCATTCTCTACAGCTCTTTACATTCATTATGCTTCATCATTAATAGATAAAATAAATTCAGTAGAGGGTAAAAATGAAGGAGTGAGTCCACGTAAAAACCTCTGACGTACATCTACTTCAACAAAATTATAATCATATCAATGGTACTGGTACATTTACTTTGTTTTAAAAGCGAAGAAATTGTACATATGATAATCTAAGGTGCATTGATGATTTATTTCTAGAGCTCTTACTTGCCTGTCAGTCACCTGTGCTACCAGAAGAGCACCGAGCTTCTCATCAGAAAACTGCCTTTTCCAGCGTCTTGTGCGAGAGACTGCCCAGGACTTGAAGACGGAGCTCCGTCTTGAAGCACAGGTAGCACAGGTGACTGACTTTTTCAAGTATTAGTAGCTTGGCTGACTGGTAATAATAAAAATAAGCATTTAGTACGCCCTCTACAGTAAACTTTATCACAGCGTTTACACAAAATGAGCAATAACATACAAGAATTTCAATTGACATAGGTACATACACAATATTCAATGTTTCAAAACAATAGGGAAAATAAAGGGGAAAAAGTTAACTATTCAGGGAAGAGGTTCGTATGTTTTCAGGAGTTTCTTGAATTGGTCTGATACAGACAAACCTGCTTTAAGTATAAGTAATTTATTGTCCACATTAGGAAATTTGCTTTCCACTGGTTGCCACAAGAAATAATACAGTGTAAATAAACCATACAAATCATACGATATAAACATGTACCACCTGTATAGAAAAACCACCTGTCTATAAAGACCATAATTTTTGCTTCCTTTCAATAGTTTTTCCCAGTGAAATGTGTATTAAGGAACCTGTCCTAAAGTCCACCTGCTCATAAAAACCACATTCCTCGTCTCCCTTGGGTGGTCTTTATATACAGGTTTCACTGTAATGGGTTTTGCTTTCAAACCTAGTACATTAAATACACAACCGACTGTATGATTCTGCTCAATATCACTTAATCCTCAAAAACAATTTCATTGAGGTATGAAAAGAAGAAAACATTATTTCAGCTACTGGCCACTACAAATTCTACAACGGCTGTAGAAACATGACACTTTTCATGCATGAAATATATGCTGAAGGCATTCTGCAAGTGAAAATATTTTGCTTACAGTGCTGTCAAATGGGTGTGAGGGTTGCAACAGACATGTTCTAGGAAACTTTTGCAAGAGAAGCTAGTGGCAAGTATACATCCAAGGGTACTGAGTGTTAACTAAGAACAACTGCAAAGCCATGAACGTTCAACAACTTCTTTGGAATTTCTGTGTAATTTCTGAGAATTTCTTAACAAAATTCCCAATTCAATGCAATTGTGATGCACATACATGTACATGTGCCTGTATATATTTTCTGGCATGAAGCATTCCTACTATTGCCCAATTTAAAAAAAAGCGTAATGTTTCACGCACGCAAACTTATTGTACTTTTACAATGTACTATTAACCTTAGAACAAGGTAAGTAATTTTACAAAGGGTTATTACATATGATATTATTGCTACTGAGTTTGTCTTTTCTGAGTACGCTAAACATTAGGCAAACTACCTTTGGTCCAATTTTGTACTCTCTATTCAGAAAATGCTTAACATTCAAGCATGAGCACTGTTACTTTACATTACATAGATTTCATATGTATTACTAGCATGACAGGTCCAACATCGTTTTTCAACTTATATGCTTAGCTTCACATCACTTTTTGAATAATTTTTCATTAAAGGGAGCTGGGCAAGGATGAAACATGCAGGAATGACTTTTCTTGGCTAGAAGAACAAGGCACAAGATAAGACCTGGAGGGTGTTTCACAAAGACTAAAATTGACTCAAATTGGCCTAGACTATGGCAGGCCATTCATGCCATTGTTTGCTTTCACCATCGGTCTCTCAAGCGATGCGCAAATCATTGTCACAAATTTGAAGAATTTACTTCTTTTTTTTTCTTCATCAATGAACTATAAAAAAATCTGTCAATTCTGCAGATTTGTGACCATGATTTGAGAGATTCATGGTGAAAGAAAACAGTGGCATGAATGCCCTTCCATAGTTAAGTGCAATCTTAGTCAATCTTAGTCTTCGTGAAACACCCCCCCCCCCTCCCCGTTATTCTCATCAATTTCCATCACTGCAGAAGTACATGTACACCCATTCACAATGTAATGTGACCGTGTATAAAGCTGATATGTGGGACTATACACATGCAGTAAGCGTTCCATCATGGGCAAAGGAATCTAAGAGCAAAGAGGACAAACCAGACTGCGTTTACAACGTCATCCTTTCATCTGATCAAACTTCTAAAATAAGTAGATCAATAAGCTAGGAACAGTGGCACTTGCCATACCTGTGTAGACAATGCGTGATTGACAAAACTGATGTACAAAATCTATACGAATGAATATATAAAAAAAGGAAGCCATAATTCACAGCTAACAGAGCCTACCATGGTTCATAGTTTTTCAGACTGTACCAACGACATATTACAGAGATGGACCTGGACCTGGACCATTCCAGGACCAGCTCTCAAATTAGTTCCACATAGTTTGCTGGGAAGAGACCGAAATGGCCGTTGGGCGCCTGCCCCCTCCACCATCCCTCGTCAATCTGCTCAATCTGGGTGATTATGTCACCGGGGTCAAAGGTTATCTCCGTATCATCCTCTGCCTGGTAGTCGTAGAGTGCCCTTGCTGAAGCGCCCTGGTCCTCAGTCTGGCCCTGGTCCTGGAGAGCTTCTATGAAGACAAAGAAATAAGCCCAGTTTAACTTCCAAAGTGGATCTGGCTAGGACCAAGCATTATTAAAAGGAAGGAGGGGAAAAAAATCCCTTGAGAGCAATATTTTTTCCCCCCAGTGATATTTTCATGGGGGAATCCATTTTGCATTCATGGTCTCCTTACACAATATTATATTCCGGAAAAAAAAAAAAATCAATTTTGCAACACAGAGACATCGCCTTTCGCTACAATATTTTCGAAAGCATTCACGATGTGACTCAGAATCCCTTCATATTGTCTTGCTATACACCATCCACTGAGAAGTGGAAGGTTGTTTACACATACATGTCTTCAACAGTAGTCATGCCCTTCTGGCTCTGAAACCATTCACAGCAAGAATTATTTGCAGCTTTAGTGGATCAGCTTCTTTTCTTTAAATTGGAACCTCTGCTACATTCCTGAAAAGAATGACTGGTGTTTCAAATTTCTCAAGATGGAGAAACAAACCATTGTGGAAAAGCAGAGCAAGCTCAAGGCCAACCCTTGAGTTCTTAATTGAATGCTCCTTTAAAGGGGATAGCAAGTGAGAAATCATGGGGAAAGGCAGGGTGATCTCGGATGAGAGAGGGGGAATGCAGTCGGCCGCTCGAGTTTCAAGAAGAGGGATAATCCATTCTAAACAACTGTGATTATTGCCGTACGTGTTTCAAATTACGCGCAGTGAAAAAGCTAATAAACAGCTAGTCATATGGAAGAACAATTACATGGCCAGCTCCCTGGGGAGAGCCTACGGGGTGTTACGTAATCCACGGCGACGACGTGTCTGGGAAAGGCTATGGAGTTTAATGGCTAGACTAACAAACCAGAAGTAAACTATATTTTGTATTTTGAAATGTTGGAGCATTATACAAGACGTTTCTTCGAGTGAACACTATGAGACTCGTTAAGAGTCTAAACACTTAGAGTTGTTGAGAAATGTGAGAACCCAAAGTGTATGACTAGGTTGAGTTCGGTAAACTTCATGCTGTCCCAACTTTTATCGCATTAGTCCGACGGGCTCGCATACCAGATGGATTATAGTGTACAAGTAAACAAGCCTTTTGCAAATTCGTTTTCCCCATGATTTCCCACTTGCTGGCCTCTTTAATATGGCCTCTTAAAAGGTACCAATAATAAAAAACAAATAAATTTTCTCTGTTTGTTAGAGGTTCCATAACACTGCACTAGATCGGAATACGAGATTCAAACAATACTGCTGTAAAGAAAAATTTGCAAGTATAAATACACTGACAGACGACATGTATCAACTTTTGAGTATCTCTAACATATTTTCATAGAACTGAGCCCACACAGAACCCAACTCCAACTTGGGTCCCTTGCATAGGGTTTTATCCTCTACTCTCATCAAACTCCATAACCATTAAGCCATGTCTGGAAAATTTTAAAGGTCGATTTCTAGCTATACAAAAATTTTGTGTTTATTGTTTTTTTTGTGACAGTTGCGCTTAAGTGTACAGTTCTGGATAACTGACCTTGGTTTTCATACAGCTCTTGTTCAGGTTCCTCTGGATATGGATCTTGGGCTGGCACTTGCTCTGGATACGGATCTGACTGAGGTTCTGGTTGGTACTGGTCCTGCTCATTCTGGACCTGGTCTTGATAAGGATCTGAATAGGGTTCTGGTTCGGGTTGGTATGCTGGTTCAGGTTCGGGTTCTGGCTGGTAGGCTGGCTCTGGCTCTGGTTCTGGCTCGGGTTCTGGTTCTGGCTCTGGGATGGGCATGGGAGGTCTGACGGCAGGAGCACGAGTTGCAGGAGGTGGGGCTTCCTGGTTTTCTGTAAATGCCTCTGAAGAACTCTTCTTTCTTTGTGATATCATGTCTGCCATTTCCTGTTTATGAAAATAGAAGATGAAATATTGTGGTTCAGCTACTTTAATGAAAGGATTTTTTCCCATAATAAAAATACCACTGAAGGTGATGAATATCCCCGTCCAAATGTGTATGCTCAATTTTCTGATCACTGCTCGAAAAACAAGGAAGAAGTTCGATCCGCAATACTTCCCAGATTTAAATGCAATAATATGCCATTACAATGGCAACACAGTTTCTGACACATTCAAAAAATATGTCTTACACATCTTTACCAAAAGACCAACAAGTTTGCCAAATTTCATGAGCATTACTTGAAAAAATGAGTACGTAGTTCGATACACAAGATTTGCAATGGACCAACTGACTGCGGATTCCAATATATCTCCTTCAAACTACATTTGACGAGGGTATAATTAAAGGCATTGGCTAACAATGTCATGATTTTAAAAAATCTCATTTTGTTACTTAAAAATGGGATAAACAATAGGGTTATAGTGTAAAAATACCAGTCTGAAAGTTTCAGAGCATAATATCCACGGGAAATATTTTTAAATATTAGAAATGTGAACCAATGTTTGAAAAATATACGAGGGTCGGTTACATAGGCTCAACGTAAGGAATGCGCATGCGCACATGACTCAACGACCGCACTGTGTGTATTGACGTATCACGCGGCGGAAGGCAGGTAACGGTATTTTTGAATTCGTGCAAACGGTCCTCTTAGTTCAGTGTCTCTTGAGACGAAAGCTAACAAAATCGCGGTTTGCGTCTAACTTACAGCTTTTCCTTCCAAATTATGGTTGGTTTGAGGGTTTTCGAGTACAAATACAAGTACTCATCCACATGTTTCATCTTAGTTTGAGAATTTTTTAAATCAGCTGCTCACAATGTTAGCCAATGCCTTTAAGGATTTACTACAATATAACACTATGCAGATAATCTTTTTAGATGACTTTTCAATATATGTAAACAAGATGACTACAAGTAACAAAATGAAACCTGTTGTGTACATCTGTCTTAAATAAGATGGATTAGTTTAAAAGAAAAAAAAAAACCTGAAGATTTGTTGTACTGATTCAAAACCAGGGAAAGGTTTAGTGATTAGGCAACCTGTAGTAAGAGTCATTTTTCTTTTTGCAAATAATTTATTTGTATCCTGAAATATCCTTTGAAAATCTGCCTTTAATTATGCCTTTTAATATTAACAATGCATTACAAAGTTATATGACTGTTTGAGAAATCTTTCTGCTAACAGGAGGCACAAAATATAATTTTGCCCTTTGCATTTTTGTTCCTCAAACTACCATTCATGTATGAACACACCCCCCCCCCCAAAAAAAAAAATGTGGCAGTCAGCCGCTGCATATGTGAAAAAGCGTAAATGTAAACAATATAACCTAATCTGTGCTAAAACACTGAACAAGGTAGCCAGGAATGGCTGTACATGTATTTAGAGACAAGTGGTTTGGATATGCAGATTCCACTGTGAATCACCGTCTAAAGACAACCAAAAACATGGCCTTTATAGACGGGTGGTCTTTCCATACGAGGCGCTAGATAGAGCTGGTTTGTAACTCACTTCTTCCAGTGCAACAATAGGGAGCTTTAGATACACGACGCGGTATCTTGGCAAAAATGTTGTTGTGCACATGCGCGAGACAGCTCTTTTCCAGTCCATCCTGCGTTGTCTGTTTTACATGACGGTTCTGGGGCCAGTTTATCGTCCTCCCCAATACACGACGCGAAACCTTTGTTGACCCTTTTTTATGACTTAATGGTTCATATATGAGCGAGCGCGCTTTGTTTGATTACTGCGCGCCTACAAGTCCTCTCCAATATGCGACGCAAGACCCGTTTTATGATGTAAGAATGGCTCACATCAGGTTCACATCAGGTTCACATCTAAGCACGCATGCTTGTTTGATTGTACTGCGTCTTCTCCAAATCTAAAGTCTCTTTACGACACGACGTGAGCAAAGAAGAGAACATAAGTCAACTCAGCAAGATACCGCGTCGTCTGAGCTGCGTCGCCTATCTAAAGCTCCCTAATAATGCTTCCTTGCTACATCTCTGTTTGAAAGTGGAGGTTTGCATGGTGGTACTGATAACATGGATGAGGTTTATGGTTCACCATGTGGTAAGTCCTGAAAAGGACTGTTAAGTTACAGGGAAGTGGAGAAAGTTGAGGGGGGGGGGGAGAAAAGATGACGGACAGTCAAGCTGTCTGGAACAACGAGTCTTCTCTCATCATCCCCTTCTCATCTGAATTACAGTCCTTTTCAGGACTTCATTCATTCTCAAGAAAGATACCCTCCAATCTCTCTTACTCTCTATCTCGCCCTCTGCATTTCTCCCCCCCCCCCCCAGCTTTCTCCACTTTTTCTCTAACTTCATTCTTTTTCAGGATTTACCACATGGTGAACTGTACACCATGTTATTTTTTTTTACCTCTCAATTCTCTCTCTCTCTCTCTCTCTCTATCACCTCCCTTCTCACTCTCTTTCATTTGAATGAATCTGCATCTCTCTCTGAACTGTTCAATCTGTTTGTCTGTCTGTCTGTCTGTCTGTCTGTCTCTCTACTCTCTCTCTCTCTCTATCCCCTCCCTTCTCACTCTTATTTGAATGAATCTGCACCTCTCTCTTCACTGTTGTCTGTCTGTCCGTCTGTCTGTCTGTCTGTCTCTCTAAAACCCCTCCCTTTCTCACTCTCTTTCATTTGACTGAATCTGAACCTCTGTTCAATCTGTCTGCTCTCTCTCTCTCTCTCTCTCTCTAATCATGTACACACCTTTTTCCTCTCATCTGCTTGCCCTGTCCTTCTTGTTGGAGCTGCATCAACTTGCTGTTTGCTTTCCTGTTAGAACAAAAAAACCCAAAAATGTTGAAAAGTCAAGATTATGGCTCTTCCCTTGCTTTTGATACAGGTGTATGCAATAATGCTATGCCCCCCCCAAAAAAACAACAACAACCAAACAAGCATACAGACACTGAGTGACTGTTTTCTCTGAAAAAAAAACAAAGTATATTTTGGCTGAGTGTTCTATGCCCACATCTGTTTTTTTTAGTACAGACATACATTGTACTATTGAAACAAAAATCATTACAAGTATGAACAGACCATTGCTGACAATTCATCATGCAAGCATTTCCTCTACGAAGGATACAAAGATATCACATACCACGACCCCAAACAAGCAAAATGAAAGCCCCTTCTCTCTCTCTCAAAACAATAAAATTTGCAGAAAATAAGGTTTGGGCTAGATGTTCCATGCCATTAGCTATTTTCTTTTTGTGTGCATATTGTCTGATTGCAAACAAAAGTCACTGTAAGGACAAAAGTTTTGAGCTAGATGTTCTATGCCTGTACCCTTTTCTGGTATATATTGCACAATTGCAAAAGGCCACTATTTTTTTTTCATAATCACCTTTATTGATTTCAAACAAAGGGAAACAAACACAAAAAGTCCAGGTTACATGTTTCATGGGAACATTGTACAGGACTGTGGGTAAAACGAAGAGCATGATTACAAAACATAGTACTTACATCATAAAACATATACATAAAATACCTCCAACATATTTAAGCAAATTGAGACATAATGAGGGTAAGAACTAGACCAAGAATGAAGGTAAAAGGGGGAAAATGCAGTAAGTAACATATAGATGTCATAATAAATTGATGCTGATGTTTTCCAAACAAAGAAGTAGCTCAGTGCCTACATACTCGTGTGAAAGAAATAGATGAGCTGAAGGGCAGCAAAGGCCAGAAGGAAAGGAGTTATGGACTGAAAACAGGGAAGAAGAGGGTATATGGAGAAGGAACTGTGTAGAAGGAAAGGGCTTTGAAAGACGAAAGTGGATTAGAGAGAATTTAGCAAAGGATAAAGATAGGGGGTAGGAAGACTAGAAGACAAGAAATCAGGATGTAGGCAGGAGCAAGTATACACCCAGTTAGTCCAGTAATGACATGTCTGTCCAATGCGGTTCACCCCTGGCATTGAATATTACATAGGATCCTTCAAGGGCCAGTTTACTAATTGTGAGTATGGTATTCTTACAAGCTCTAACATTTCTTTCTCTCGCTTTCTGAATATTTGGTTCGAAAGGTACAGTCAATTCTATCAATATTACTTTGGGCTTGTCCCTTTCTTGGAAGTAGAGGACTATATCTGGTTTTTCAGGAGTAGGCATAACATTAGGGGGGGGGGATGGTACCACCACATACTCTAAGACCTGGGAGGTCAGCAAATACGATTACAGAAACGTGATTGACCTCCGCACTTCTCTTCAATTCACTGGCAATGAAGCGTGGAGCGCTACTGTGTCTATACGTGTACCTACCTTGTTGCAGTGCAACAGTACACGAATTAAGGATGTGTAGAAGAGTGCCCTTACAATTACATAAACTACATTTTTCAGTAAGTTTTTTACCCCACAAATGCAAATTTTCTGGTGTTGGGAGGCAATCGATTGATGCTCGAGTTGCAAAACTAAGAAGATCCTTTGGGAGACCATACATAATTTCTTTCCATGTTAGGTCACTCCCTTCCTCTTCCAACAACTTCGTCAAATTAACTTGCTTGGCTAGGGGAGATATATGGTCAGACCATTTCTCATGTTTGTCTGCTGTAATGACACCTTTTAGAATCTTGTTCAGACATGCCATAGTTAGCATAAAGAAGGTGGTCTTTTCTTTATTTTTTTTATAAATTGTATGCTAAATGAAGACTATTAACTCTTTTATGTGACTGTGCATTTACCAAGGTGTGTTATGGGATACAAAAATTTGCAACATAACTTCATGCTTCTTTTAAAATTGATTTTCTGCTGTATATGCGAACAAGCCGTAATTGTTGACAGCTGACCAATACGGGGGGGGGGGGGGGGGGGGGGGGGGGGGGGGGGGTGGTTCGGTAAGAAGAGTCAATCACATTTTGACTACGCTGTGGAGAGGTTTACAAACAAATATGGAAGCAGAACTAATGAGTATGGGAAAGGAAAAGAGGAAGAAGAGGAGGAAGGAAAGGATGAAAAGAAGGTGTGGATGAACGAAAAGAACAAGAAGGAAAAGGAAGAGAGAAGGAGGACAAGGAAGAGAAGAAGGAGGAGGAGAAGTAGAAGGAAAGGGAGAAAGGGAAACAGGTGGAAAAAGAGAAAAAAACTAGATGAATCCTCGACCGCGTGCGGTCGAAATTTATGCCTCCGCAATTGCCAGATTGGAAATACATGGCACATTTATGTTGATTTTTTAATTTTTGTGTATAAAATGACATCTTCGACCTTGTGACCCCCCAAATCTAATGAGACTATTATGAGACTTCCATATGCATATGAGCCAAATCTGGAGATGAACCGTCACAGAGTTGTTACGTTATCGCAAGAACAATCAATTTTCATGTATATAATGACCTCTATGACCCTTGACCTTTAACCTTGAGACCCAAAAATCTAATCGGATCATTGTGCCTCCCATATGCATACATGTGCCAAGTATGAAGCTGCTCCGTCAAATGGTTATTGAGTTATCGCGAGAACGGACCATTTCTAAGTACATAATGGCTTCTATGACCTTTGACCTTTGACCTTGAGACCCCAAAATTTAATTAGATCATTTTACCTCCCATATGCATACATGAATCAAGTTTGAAGTTGATCCATCAAATGATTGTTGAGTTATCGCGAGAACGAACCATTTCAATGTACATAATGACCTCTATGACCTTTGACCTGAGACCCCAAAATCTTATCAGATCATTGTCCTTCCCATATACATACGTGTGCTAAGTTTGAGGTTGATCGGTCAAATGGTTGTTGAGTTATGGTGAAAACGAGCCATTTCTATGTAAATAATGACCTCTATGACCTTTGACCTCTGACCTTGTGACCCCAAAATCTAATCAGATCATTGTCCCTTCCATGTGCATACATGAGCCAAGTTTGAAGCCAATCTGTCAAATGGTTCTTAATTTATCGCGAGAATGAGCCATTTTTATGCGTATTATTACCTCTATGACCTTGCCCTTTGACCTTGAGACTCCAAAATCTAATCAGATAATTGTCCCTCCCATATGCATACACGAGCCAAGTTTGAAGTTGATCCGTCAAACGGTTCTTAAGTTATCGCGAGAGTTATCGCGGGAACGCAAACGGGACGGACGGACGGACGACCCGAAAACATAATGCCTCCGGCAACCACCTACGGCGGGCGGAGGCATAAAAAGCTGAAAAGCAGAAGAAATAAAAAGAAAGGGTACGAGAAGAAGGAGGAGAAGGAAGACAGGAAAGAGGAGAAGGAAGGGGAAGGGGGAGGAGGAGAAGTAGAAGGAAAAAGAGAAAAGAAAACAGCTGGAGAAAGAGAAAAAAAAGGTGAAAAGCAGAATAAATAAAAAGAAAGGGTACGAAAGGAAGAATAGGAAGGAGAAAAAGAGAATACCCACCCATCTTGCCTGTTCTGCTTTGACAGCTTCTTCATGTAACCTCTGTTCCTCTTTCCTAAAAGAAGTTAAGGACAAAAGATTGACTCATGGTGCTTACAGTCACATAGAGAGAACGACCAATCGGTCTTCTGTAATTCACTAACAATCTACCACCCATCATGGTAGGAGAGCTAGTAGTCATTAATTTGTATTACCGAATGAGATACAAAGAAAAGCTGGAGTGATTTCCCGGTGTCCCACTGATTATGACGTGTGGGAGACTTTTTACACATGCTAATCTTGTAATGGCTGCGGGGACAACAGCACCACAGCGCCTAGAAACATAGTATTAGGCGTGTTACAAATGTGCTGTATTATTATTATTATTATTACTATTATTAATCTGCAAGTTGTCAAATCACAGTCAGCGAATTTATGACTCAATGGAAATGAGCAAGCTTATGTCTTGAACATGAAACTGAACCAGAGACCAATATCAAATATATGCAAATATATGCAAATACATATACATATATATATATATATATATATATATATATATATATATATATATATATAGAACTGATCCAAACGTAGAAGTTGTGTGTTACAATGGATATGTCAACTACAAAGTACAGGGCTCGAACTGCTGCCACAGCACTAATTTCCTTTAGCAACACATTAATCTGCATTTTCCACACTTAACCATGGTGTAGTGAGTGGGTGCCTGCCAGGACTTATACGTGTATCTTGAATGCGATGGTGGTCATGCTAATAGTGGTAACAATATGACTGAAGGGCCCTCTGGAAGAATGTTACATAGTTCTCAATAGAGTACACTGGGTAAGCAAGACTTCTCCTCCTCCTCCTCCTCCTCCTTCTTCTTCTTCTTCTTCATCATTACTATTTTGATATTATCACTATCATGATTTTCATTATCATTACCATTGCTAAAATTTGCACAGCACTGGTTGGATCACAACCAAAATTGAAATGTGTTTTCTTTGCACAGAAGACTTCTCACAAATACACACATCTACATGTATTTCTCCTATTGTTCCAAAATACTTACTTTCTACTCTCCACAGATTTCATTTTCTCGGCCATCTTTTGCTCGCGTTCACGAGCTTCCTTCTTTTCTCTCTCCACTCTCGCCCTCTCCAAGGCCTCACGTTCTTGCTGTTTCTTGGCCTGTTCTTGCTTCACACGGTTCTTCTCATCAGTCTGTGGAGATTGAAATAAGGAAAAAGAAATGGCATAAGTCTTTAAGGATGAAAGCAAAAGAGGTATACAATGAAAGATGACAATAGGAATTCACAGATGCACAGAAGACATTACTTCTGAAGGTTCTCTCTATTAGTCTGTTGTACAAAATAAACAAACATGAAAACAACATTTACAAACAAAGCAGAGACATTTTTATACAGATCTTCCCCCAATGGGAAAACATTAAAATGTGAAGAAAATAATGTAGAGATGTAGGGAAGGCTGCATCCAAAGGTTCCTTTGCTCACTGTGGTTTAGTATTAAAGACCCCTCTCTCTGATGAAAATAATATACATAAACACAAGAGAGAAAAAAAAAATGAGCAAACTTGCATTATTTCTCCTTTGTAAACCAGGTGAAATCCTACCCAATAATGTGAACAATGAATGATGTATCTTTGACAAAGAATACTTGGATATATTTCTTCCTGAAACAAAAACAAGTACTTTTACTGTAAAGTTGATTCTAATGAAAGTGTTTGTATCCCATGTATCAATGAAACAAAACACTGTAGGCAAATATCGTCTGTTTAGAACCAGAAGGGTATTAAGTCATATGCTTTAACACATACTTAATGCCCTTCTGGCTCTGAACAGATATTTACTCTTGAAGATGTATACTCTAAAGGTAATTTCAAGAGCCCTGTCCAAGCCGCACTGAACAATGCAAAAATTACAATGTCCTATTGTAATATGACTATGATTTCTATGAAATATATAGGAGTGTATTGAAATAGTCCCAGGTTAATTTCTCCAAAGTCCTGACGAGATTAACCCTTGCACTGCCAAAGCCACACACAAGAGACTCTTTAGTGTTACCAAATACAAGTATAGTTGCATGCTTACTCATGGATACTTAAAGGGAAAGTCCACCCTAGAAGTTTCACTATTTCAATAAAAGGAGATAAATTTGAAGAGCATTTTAAAAAAGAAATGAGCAAAATTGGTCAAAGAATAAGAAAATTACACTCATTTACATTTTCTAGAAAATTACTCTCAGCTCTGTAAATTGGCAACACTTGACATCATATGCAAGCAGGTCTCCATTCACTTTGTACATGAAATTTCACATTTTCTCAATTTTCTTGAAAGTTACACACATTTTCTTACCCCATAGTCAAAGTATGTTATGTAAAAAACAATTCTTCTGAACATACCCTTTACCCTTTAACCCCTACAATAAATGTGGCACAGGGGGAATATGGGTCTGGTACAATAAGGGTTAAGAGAACAGACCCACCTCCATAGCTTGCCAGAATTTATCACTCCTCTTTTGCTTGATCTCCAGTGCTGCATTGGTCTTCTTATAGACAGATCCTACCGGTCCCGTCTGTCCCACATCTCCGATTGGCTTCTCCTTATGAAAACCGTAGTTGGCGCCAGACGATTTGGCGACCAATTTCAAGATGGCTTCCTCTTCTATGTCATCGTCTGTGCGAGCGTTGACGGTAACGTGGGCCCCCTGAAAGGGAGAATAAAAAGGAGGGATATCAATGCTTAAAATGCCAATCCCGCCCTACTTTGGCTTAATGAAGACCCACCTCCATATCTTGCCAGAATTTATCATGGAACCAGGGGGGTGTTTCACAAAGACTAAGATTGACTAAAATCACACTTAACTATAGCTGGCCATTGACGCCACCGTTTGTTTTCACTTTTGGTCTCTTGAGGGATGTGCAAATCATGGGCACAAATTTGCAGAATTCACCTTTTTTGTCTTTTTCATCAAGGAACTATGAAAAAATGTTAATTCTGCAGATTTGTGACCACGATTTGAAATCCTTTGAGAGACCTATGGTGAAAAAAAAAAGTGGCGTGAGTGGCCAGCCATAGTTAAGTGTGCTTTCAGTCAATCTTAGTCTTTTTGAAACACCCCCCATATTTAAATGGAACTATTAAAGCAAGTGACATTTTCATGGAAATGATATCTTTTTTAAATGATTGATTTGATATACAGGAGGCATGCTCTATATAACAGACAAAGCCATTAGTCACAAATTTGACCATTTTGAAAAATACTTTGGTTGCAAAAGGAAACAAGTGCACAGAGGAGCCTGGAAACCTCTGGCAAAAGGAAGCAAGTTACAGCATACAACATTATTTCTGATTACAAATGTCCACGTTGTAGGGTTATGCCAAGAAAATATTTTTTTTTTCACTTGTGGCATTCGGGAATAGAAAAAAAAAAGTAATTGTAAGATTCACAGCATGAAAAGGATTCAGAATAGAGGAAAAAGAAGACCGAATGGAAGAAAGCAAATACTCATACCCTGAATAAGTTGGCAACATCTTGGACATGTCTTGCACAGGTTCCTTTTCTTGAAACAGGGGCTCCATCACCAATCTGCAGAAATACATGTAGGTCAACTCAAAGCACAAATTTACCATCGTCATTTACCATCAAGCTAAGAAGGAAATTACATATGCCAGTCATAAGGCAGGAACTACATGTTTTGAACAGAACTAGTGCACTACTTTTTTCGCAATGGGAGTGCATTTAGATTTGCAATTTAATGAAAAATAAGACTTTTTGAAAGAATGCATTCTATCATTACAAGCATTCAACATCATCTTTTTAGATAAATTTGAACTTGCATTTTAAAAGTTACGGGTATGCTCCTTGCTTTATTTTCCCAAAGAAGCAGTGACAGAGTTAGGGTTGCAATGGGTTTTAGATTAGATTGTCTCCTTTTAATAACACTTTAGAAGTACATGCATCTTTAGATCCAGAAAACAAGGAATTACACATACGTGAAGAGAAAAAGAAAAATTCTCTGACAATTTTGAGCCCATTTCCATTGTAGTATATTGTGCAATCCTTGGGTAAGAGTGATTTAATTGGAACTACTGTACATATAATCACTGAAGTCCCTAAACTGGCAATACAATCACTGAAAATATAAACTGCTAACTTTCTGTTAAAATTTTCAATTTTCATTCACTTGCACTTGAACTTTGAACTTTGAACTTTATTCCTGTCAACCCCTTTCGGAATATGAGAAATATAACAATATAATACAAGCATAAACAACATTTAGACAGCAGCATGAAACTGATACTACCATCTTACAAGAACATATGGCTAATGTTATGAACAATTTCTTTTCATCAAACCATGTACACATAGGAGCAAAAAAGAAAAAAAATAACATAATTGCTGCCAATTTGAGAAGGGAGAGCTAATTAAATTAGCCCTTCAAAAATCTCTCTTCTGCTACGGTTTATTGGGTTCAAGGCAAAATTCAGTAAGAAAAGGTAAAATAACATGGAGTGATTGTCACTGGAACATGTGTCCTTTTCTTGAGATATACCGGTAGACTACTGAACTTACCCAGTTGATTAGTACATTCTTGGGGAGGTTGCTGTTTGGATCAATAACTCTCAGGAAGGCATACTGTATTCTGGAATGGTTAAATGAATCTGCCATTTCCTCAATGCCATCCTCTATACAAAAACAAAAAAACCCCCAAAAACATGATGACCATAAGTTATATTCACATACTTCATTACTTCACTGCGCTTACGTTGTAATTACCCAAACGCATGAACACCCGATTTCTAGCCTGGACATGAGTGTGAACCATCTCCACTGCTTGGAAAAAGCATTCCTACTATTTTACACTGTTCATATGCATGCATGGAGGGCAATGGCAAAAGCAGTCATGTCGGCTTTCGCCAATCTTCACAGGTACCCAATTTCTTCTGGACAGAGAGAGGCAATGTAGATTATATCTTGCCAAGAGACATGGCATGTCCACTAGCAAGGCCGTATATGCAGGATTTTTTTCCTAGGGGGGCAAGAATATATTCAATATTTGAGGGAACACGCAAGCGAGGGAGCTTTTGTATTTTTAGAATTGGAATTGAATGATCTGGTGCACATTTTGGGTGGAGTTTGGGGAAATTCTCAATAAGAAGGAAAGGATAAAAAAACTGAAAAAGTGAAGTTTTGAAAATTTCTAGGGGGGGGGGGGGGGCAACCGCCCCCCTGCCTCCTTATGTGCATATGGCCATGTCCACTAGCTATCACAACACCTCTTCATACGATAGGGTCAATTACTCACAATGTAATGCTCTTCAAATGTGATGACAAGTGGCAATCATTGCTACTTATTGTAGGAGCTTACAGCCATTCATTACTTTCGATCAATGATTTATGATGCAATGCTGCAGTGCCAAAAAAAACCCCACCTCATACCTGAAAAATATGTTGTTGTTGTTTTTTTTTTATAAAGAAGACAAATACATGATAAATTGCTGCAAAGTTCTTGCAAATCCATATCGCTTGTTTAAGCAGGTTTTCCCTCCTTCCTATTGCAAGCAAACGACTAGTATTTGAGTTGTAAAAATATCCATAAATCAACAGTAAGAGTACATGTAAGTAGTTGGGAAGTGTTGATATTATTATGAAATGCCTATTCAAGATACATTTCCTTTCTTTCTAAAAATGACAAATATGTCCATATCACTCATAAGCTGCATTCACCTACTCTTTATCTTCATTTTATTGCCAACTTTTAACATTATAAGTTTCAGTTTCAGTAAGCTATTACCTACATGTAGGTCTCATGGGGCCCATCCCTAACAACCTCAACATTCATGGTGATTTCCTTTAACATCTTTTTTGTTGCTTATTTCTTTTTTTTTAAACAGTTATTAGCTGACAAGGGCTATCCAACCCATGAGTGGAGAATACATAAATCAAAATTAGAAAATCAATATTTTATTTGAATATCAACAAATAAATATGAAAAAATAATAAAAAATGAAATAAAATATATATTGCAGGATAGCAGAAATAAAAAACATAGGATGTGATCATCTTACCTTTTATAACTAATTACCTAAACAACTGTGTCTGTTTGTGTTAAGGGGCTTTTACACCTTAACGGATCGCATCAAGGATCATCCTGGATCTGAATCCGTGGTGTTCCGGGGTGCAACGTTGCGATTTTCCTCGCATTACTGGTGTGAATACAATCCAAACTGGGTATTTATACGGAAAAGGACAGATAAGGTAGCAACGCGGACCTAGCCGGAGAAGCCCACGGTACAAACATGGAATATAAGGAGGAACACGGATGTTACTGGACCTGTGCTTTCGCGGAAGTGTACGTTCTCTACTGGGATACGTCCCCCGGGGTATTGACGGATGAGATGACCATGTTGTCACTTATTCTTAAATACTGTTCATAACAATATTTGGTTATTGAAATACTTTGCTGCTTCTTGAGCTACATGTATTACATGTCTTCGAGTTCAATTTAAACAGACCTGAAAATGCGCAAAATATCCTCCTGCTCAGTGGAGTATTGAGCCAAATATATTTATTTAGCAGTGGGGCTGCACCATATAGCAAAACAAAAATGAAATTAGAAGGGTCCAGCTGCTGTTGACAAGCAAAACAAAAGCAAAAGCAAAAGCAAACAAAAAAGAGCAATAAAATTGGGGGTCCCAAGAACAATAAAGAAACAGAATTAAAAAGGAGTAATCGGGTACTAGAATTATTCAAGGAAATTCAATGCAAGACATTGGAGAAGAAATACAAACAATAGAAGAAAAAAATAGATCGTGGAAAAATTGTTTGGGGGCAGCAGCCAATAACCCCTATCAGTACTCCAGCTCCCGCTTGTTAGAACCATGAAGGTAATACTGCTAATTGCAGAAGTCAATGTCTTAATTCCTGCAACAGCAGGAAATGCGCGAAAAGCAAAAAATATTGCAAGGAAAAGGAAGAGTCTTTTTTTTTTTTACGTTTGATACGTACATATAATGGTTGTAACATTAAAAATTGTACACAGATTAATGGTTCGTGCAGGAAAACAGAGACGAATTTCGAACCTGGATGACAACGGTATTAATACGAACCTACCGGTGTCTACACGGAGACTCCCGGATGCATTCGGTGGCTACATGGAGGTACACGGTGCCTAGCAGGATGAATACAGATGGGTTTTCATCCGTGTACTCCTGGATGAAAAATTAAGCAAGCCTGATTTTTTTTCCC
Organism: Echinometra lucunter; assembly: GCA_029962745.1. Lineage (NCBI taxonomy): Eukaryota > Metazoa > Echinodermata > Echinoidea > Camarodonta > Echinometridae > Echinometra > Echinometra lucunter. Next base: position 10,125,331 of record CM057159.1, on the reverse strand, counting down.
GGATATGCCGGTGAACCAAGGATGATGCCGGATGAGTCCCGGGTGTAAACACGGTGATGCCGGACTTAACAAGGATGACCCCGGAGTAACAATCCGGGGTGATCCGTGTTGCAATCCGTGAAGGTGTAAAAGCCCCTTTACACGTCTACATATGAAACATTTTAGTTTATGTTATGTAGACGTGGTATAACACTGACACATTTTGTACAAGCAGCTTAACTTCATATGAAAATATGAGCTTATAAATATACACATTATACATAACAATAAATACAATGAAATATAAATTCATTGGATAAAACCATGTTCAACAAAACTTTCTACAATGATTGATGGTGATTTATGGTATGTACTTGAACATGTACACTGTATTCCAAAAAATAGTAGTCTTGTATGAAACCATCCTCTATGAGTGACATTATGTGCATTACATACAACTGAATGTAATGTGAAATACGTACCTCCCGTGTCATCGACCTTAAGGTCATATGTCTTCCCCCTCATAGCCAAAAACAGCCCTGCAGAGAGAAAGAGAAAGAGAGAGAGAGTGAAGGTGTGTGAACGAGAGTTAGAAAAACAAAACAGTGAGAGAAAGAATGACAAAACAAAATATTGCAATGAGGTACAGTACACAAGTATGGGATCCAGTTCTTATTTTTATGAGAAACTGAGAATAAAAATTGGACCATGATTATGATGATGTGAAAATACCTAATTGCTAGTATATCTATCAATCTGTACAAAATTTACTACCTTCAACACAACTGATTCCAAATCAGATCCTCCCCTACCAACCAAGCCACACCCCTTGATCTGATACTAAGAATTGGCCACATCCCCCAGCCTGCAACATACACATATACAGTTCCTGGTCCATTTCCTGCTGAAGCCGTACATCTAACGTTATTTCATTTAATTTATTTATTTCCACATAAAAACACATGATACATAATATTCAAATAGCTGTAAAATATTGTGGGAGAGTCACTAAAAGCCAAGGGCTTGTCAAGAGTGACTCCTACTGTGAACAATATACTCTTATACAATACATATACATACAGTGTAACACAAGTATCAAATTATTACTAGGAAAAAAATATATAAATCAACTATAAAGAGAGAGAAAGAAGAAAGGAAAGCAAGAAAGTGATTGATAAAGTGATAAAACAAGCAAGTTATGAGTTGGTTATTACATTATATTTTCGCTAGGAGCAATTGTTCATATTTTCTCTTAAACTGGTTTAAAGATTTACTTTGTCTTATGCAATCAGGTAAGCTATTCCACAGTAGAGGACCTTCGTAAAATACTGATGATTTTTGCAACCTGTTTCCTCATCAAAGGTGGATGAAATTTATCTTTATTTCAGGTATTATATGTACACCTTTATCAAATAAAAAAGAATGATTCAAATGACTTGGGAAGCAAGTTGTTATAACAACAGTACATAAAAATAGCAACATTATATTGACACATTTCATTAATTGGTAAAATATTTGTTTTTTGAACAAGGGTTTGCTAGAAGACAGATAACTGGAGTGAGTTAGAATATGTAAAGCCTTCTTCTGTAAGACATGTACATGTATGCGATGCAAATTACTAATTATTCAACTTTTTTTTTTTTAATCAACTGTAATGAAACTTTGTCATGATATAGATCTAGTGCAACTGCATGCAACAGCTGCTTTGACTAACAGTCAACAGACAACTGTTGACTGTTGGTGGGAAGCACTCATAGAAATCATGTGAGGTTAAATTAACCTAGCACCGATATACAGGTCTATGAAAGGAAATTACCGACAAAAGATAAGTATCGTATTCCAAAGCTCATGTGTGAGCTTCAGAGGAGCAAGATCGGTGATCCTCCCGAAATCTGAAAATGTTTATCATTTGGTTAATGTGACTAAAATTCAGTTGCAGGAATCCTACGGTGCAAATGCATATAGGTCTATATTTTCTGAGAATTTTGTTGATAAATGTGGTAATTTATACCTTCAACTATATAATCTAGAGGTTAACCCAACCACCGCAGAAATTTACACAGCCCAACATACAAATGCTCCCATGTGGATCAGAAGAGTCTCAAATAGGCCATTCAAATTGGTCCCCTAGCCCTAGCCCCACACACATCTACTGACAGCGCCGAAAAGCCGTCAGTTTGGTTCGCTTATTTTTCTCAAATCAGTTCAAAAGTTGAAAAATTGTGCTTATACAGTGTATGTACTCACCAACTCTCTGGTCAACCAGCAAACCCTCTGAAATCCTCTTCTGAAAATGATTTGGTAGAAAAAAGATACAATTTTCTTGTCCTATGAAAATGATCCCGTTTTGTAGCGTCCATTCCACAGATTCGAAAAATACATGAATATTCACGATATCGCTGAATATGCATACATGTATCTCAAAGAACAGAGCGTGCTGTACAGCTCCATTCATATCGCAATATATCTGTTGTCGTCTTCATGCATATTCCATAATTTTGAATAAAATATGAATATTCATGTTGATCTGTGGATGCACACATTGTTTTTTGATTTGTGGAATGGACGCTTCAACACGGGATCATTTTCATAGGACAAGAAAGTCATATCTTTTTTCTTCCAAATTATTTCAGAAGAGGATTTGCTGGTTGGCCAGAGAGTTGGTGAGTACATATAAGCACAATTTTTCAACTTTTAAACTAATTTGAGAAAAATAAGCGAACCAAACTGACCGCTCTTCGGTGCTAGCCCAAATTTCCACTGTACAGGTCTACATTGGTGCAAGGTTATCCGATATAACCTTTGCATTCGTGTAAGTGCCCTGGCCCTGCAGCCCGAATGAAACGGTATCAAATTTCACTTACATGTACCAGTACATGTATCTAGACTATCTGTTCGTAAACTTATACAACAAATGTTCTAATGTTAACTTACAAAATATAATAAATCCAATAGTTTGATGGGGACCACTGCACTGCTAATAATCTTTTTTGATGGTCTGTTATGTGGACAAACGCCAGACCAGGAAGTTTGTAAATTGCAGTTGATTACACATCAACATCCCTCATCCCCATACCCTTGTAAAATGAAGTGTAAAAGCAGGCAAAGACACAGTAATCTTGCATGGGTCCAATCTGTAGACCTGCCTTCTTACGTGTGGATTATTTACAATCTCCAATCTCCCAACTTGTGCGAGTCATGTTCACCCCTTTCCAACATTCATCAATCACGATCATCACTTTTCAACATAATTTGTAAAACCTCATTATTATATTACATGCGAGTAGTATTCCCGCACCAATGCCCATGATTAAGAAGGTATCTGTAACCAAAATCACTATGGCCCGGGCCCAGCGAGTCCTAAGTAAATCTATTATAGGACCTAGACAGAAGTGGAATTGAGATAGATCTAGGCCATACCCGGAAGTTGCTAGTGTAACGTAACCTTCGGTCATGACGCATACATCACACGGGTAGTTTCCCCGTTACTTGAACTCAAGACACGACCAGCGCCCCTGGTTCGACAGCGTTTCCGCAAACCACAATCACACGCACACCTGTTCCTCTTTTAACAGGAACATCATAACTATATTGGGTTACAACCAGTATAATCGCACTCACCAGTTTGTGGATGATTTGTCGCTGCAGACATCGTTGAATGCCTTCATTAAGGCATCTCGGTGTTTCACGAAACTTATCGACATTTTGTGGTGAGTTAGCCTAGATTTGTAAGTCGGATCGCTTCCCCCTTAGGCCTATAATGCTGTAAGCGTAGTTGGCGCTAGACTCTTTTTTTATATCGTGGTCGAGCTTTGCACAGATGTGTTCAAAATCAATATCCCATAAAAATGAGTGAAATGAAAAAAATTAGTGAAATGAGATGTCCCGCCCCCCCTTTTTTTTAGTCAGCCAAATAAAGTGATCATGGTTTTTTTGTAACATCCCCAGGAGGTCACCCCCAGACAAAGTGCCATCCACCTGCATCCAATGTCGTCGCACCAAACATGCCCTAAAATGACATTAATAATGGTATTAAATACAATATCCTGAAGTGTTATGATTAAAAGCTTCTTTATATTGGTTGAAAAACAACAACCATAAAATAATACTTTTAATAATAATAATGATAATAATAATAATAATTTAATAATGATAATAATAATAATAATTTAATAATGATAATAATTATAATTTAAGGAACAACCATAAAATAATACTTTTAATAATAATAATGATAATAATAATAGTTTAATAATGATAATAATAATAATTTAAGGAATAACCATAAAATAATATTTTTAATAATAAAAATGATAATAACAATAATTTAAGGAATTTAGTTTGAATAAATATCATCTGATTTGCATTCTTTAACAGATGATCACCCTCTTACTTCCCTAAACGTCAGACTTTGCTTGTAATAAAGGACCCCTCAACCAGTGTAAACGCTGACTGAAATAAATAAACAAATAAAAAAATGAATAAAAAACAAACAACAACAACAACAAAAACCGTTTAAGAGAAAGCATAAATATTCAATATTGAATGACAAGCGCCGTTAAACCAAAACAACAACAACAACAACAACAACAACAGCATTGACGACGCCTCATGTCTATAAATAGACCTTTTTCTGCAAAGATCTACTTCATGGGGTGAAATCCCGAATCGCCACTTCTGTGCATGTATAGGCCTATTTATCATGTTTATGATATATAGCATGTACATTATGCTTGCGATTCTTGCCCAGATGCAGTTTATTGAAGCTGATGTACTGTACTTTCACTCGTTGCTTTGTTTATGATTATTGACATTTGAATTTGTTCTTTTGTACATATAATAAGTTAAGCCTTTATTTGCCCCCTGGGGCCAAAAGCCATGTTTTCTTTCAATAAGGTTCAAAGTTCAAAGTCGACGGTTGTGTGTTGGTGTGTTGCTGCAGCTCGATCAGTCGGTTAGTTTGATTTCATTTTTAATGAGAATTCCCCTCACCAGTTATATATTTGTCGATAGGATGCTTTGCGTGGTCTCATTAAATTTCATAGACAAGGTGTTCATTCTTTGTAAACGAGATAAACAACTGAACGGATAGGGTTTTGGACAAGCTGTAAACAGCCCGGGCTTCCATTCCTTTTAGGCTTTACCTCAAAATGATCTCTCTCCATCATCGCATTTTCATTCCAAGAGTTAAATACCCTTTCCTCTAACTTATTCTTTGTTGCTGTTTAGGTTCACGAGCCCTAGTGATATGGGCAATCTGGCAGAAAATCCCATGCGGATTTTCGTGAAGCATGTAGGGGAGGGACCCTGGCATGGATCCAAACAATTCTCAGAATTTCGGTTGACAATAGTACTTGACACGTATTAATCTGCCTTTTGTCATTTAGATGCTCTATTACTAGCTTCCCAACTGAATGTAACTTTATACTTTTTGCATAACAGATTCGTTTACTCTAAACTTTCGAATCTTATTTTAATTTGCAACAATAAAAATAAGGCCAAGTAAAATTGATTCCGAGATTCTCGTCTGAATATTTTCAAATTGAGGAGGAGGGGGTTCCATGTTATTTGATATTTGATTTTTTTTATAAATATAATGCTATTCGCACAATTTTGATAAAAATTTGATTCCTATTTTTTCTTTTTGATATTTATTATTAATAATTCATTGATACAAGCATTCTTAAGAGGTTCAAAACAATGTGAAAATAAAATGTATTAATGATTTTTTGGGGGTAACTTCAATTCACTGTTTATGTACACAGATTTAGATTAATTTCATTTCAGAACAAAAATAACAAAATAACAATAATTTAGAGGCTCACCGAAAAAAGGAAGGAGGGACGAGAAACTAATTTGGCCTAATACCGACAATAATGATGACGAATGAAGCATTGCATCATATTGCATGCAGATAGGGGAAAGGAAACTTCCCAATCATACCATATAAAAACGGGGCATGTGTGGAAAGCGTATCATTATACATTCCTTATACAGGCTTCTAATTCCCCTTAATACCTCTGTCATCACCCATAAGAGTGTATTATTGTTTTCAACATTATACCTGCCCCGTAACACAAAGCTTAGCGATGGATCGTGCGATTGATTTTTACGAATAACTGCACATAGTCATCAATGCAATCAATCGTAAAAATCAATCCTACCATCAACCATGATTGCTAAGCTATGGGGCCCTGGTAAAGTTTATTCAGTTGCTGATGAACCTTCGAGCGAAACAGTCTGTGCAAATAATAAACTGAAAGTTAAACTTTTCAAACCAGTATGAGTTATTTATACGTGTATATAATCATATTTAATATATATGCATGAATATAATATTAAAATGGTTATTTTTGTACATAATTGCATTATAGTCTTTATCCCTGAGGAAGGGGGGGGGGGGGGCCCGAAAATTCGGATTAAACAAATTCTTATTGGCAATTAACCCATAGCAGTACAGAGCTTTCTTGAGGTCTAAATTAATCATCTTCAGTCCTCAAATTGGCAATACAAATTATTTTTTTCCACATTTACATAGCTTGAAAAAAATAAATATGGATATAACATAAACCAAAATGGAATATAATTGTAAAATTGAATCAGAAATTGCCAATTTGAACACAGAAATAGTGATCATATATTATTCACTACATTGCCAATTTAAAGAGTTTAATGATTAGTTACACTTAAACTGCTCTAATTCGAGAACGCCACACCATACATCGATGTGAATCTGGAATGGGCTCAAATTTGTCAGTGCATTTTTTCTTTCTGCTCATGTATAATATGCACTGCCCAACATTCTGGACCAACAGATACTGCAAAAGTGTCTTCTTTTTCTCTCTCTTAGAGCGCATAGGGACATACAGACGTAATGTGTTATGCGCTATATAAAAGCTGTTCATTATTATTAAAGGTGACACTGTACCTCTATGGGTTAACAACGCATTATTGAGTCAACTCTTCTCATTGACTTTGTTGGTTTGTTTGTAGGGATAAAGTCAAAGCAAAGGCGACACAGGATACTCCAATAAATAGGTTTTATTTCGTTGAATAATTATGTTTAGAGTAAACACCCTTTCAGCTTGTAACTGTAGCTAATACATTTTAAGAGAGTGATCCATGTATGTTTTAGTCAGTTTTGGTCAAGTAATAATTTACCAAAGAGTTTTTCTTGCTTGTTTGTATTAAAAAAACATGCACTTCTTTGATTGAAAAGTTACGGTGGGGGTTGGAAGAAATGGGAGTAACCAGCCAATTAGGACGGGTGTGCGATACAGGAGGCATACTATTCTGGCTGTGCTTGCTTCCGTATGGCTTAGTTCCGTGGCAAATGGCGCTGGAAGACGAGGTTGTCAAATCCCCATTGACTATATTACAGGGACGTGAAAACTTATTTTGATTGGGTACTGTGGGTGAATTTTCAAATCGTATAGGACATGAAGGGTCCAGTGATAGATAAATCATCAAAGATTATTTGGGTGAATGCATGTGCTCTTTGTTTAAATGAGAAGTTGATTTTTTTATCACTGTTTTTGTGAAATTCCATTGCCTGCAACGTTGCACTGTTTGCATCGGACGCTAAGAGGCGTCGTTCAATGAGACAAAACGTATCAATATGGGAAGCATGGGATGATTGGCTGTTTTCATCTGAAATCATTTGTATGTACCAAACATGTTTATGTCTGATAAAACCATGATTGAAATGAATTGAACTGCATTGAAATCATCAAATTGCAAGTATGAAAATAAAGTACAATGCTCAGTGTTGTTCCCTGTAAAATTCACTTGAATTTGGATATTTTTCTCAACATCCGTGGAAATTTCTGTCCTCAAATATTTTGAATGTACAGCCATACTTCTTCCTTCTTCCAGAGTTTGGTGCATTAATCAAAACCTGACTTAGGGGCCAGGGGAAGGGGGAGGGGGAGGGGAGCGTGAGGGCTACATCCAGTTATCTTAAGGTTGACAAGCTTTTTTGTGTTACGCGTAAAATGCAGGGTGACTATAACTTCCTCGCATGATAGCAATGCTTCTACATGTCCATGATGTCTTGGGAACACTAGCCGGGATCACATGCAGTGTATTTAAGGCGTTTCTAACCTTAAACGTCTAAACCAATTAACTTCAAATCTATAAATTTCACTCCCCTAATTGGTTTATTTCTCCGAGGAAAGTACTTCGCTGTGATGCACCGTGATTACCGCTGACTGACTGAATTGCTAGGCTATTAACGGTCGCTCTCCACTGGCAGATTGACCCCGCCCCTAAAAAGATATTCAGTGCAAAAATGTATCGTCATGTCAAGGGATGTTAGCCTCTCCAACATGTATTCTGTTTTACAACCACAGGCCGACTTCAAATTTGTATTCAGGCTTTAATATAAAACACAAATTATGATTAAATTCCAAACCAAATTTCGTTACCCTTGCTATGGAATTTCACAATCAAAACACAAGAGCAACCCCAAATTAGGAGTTTGTTAATGTCCCTATTCTATGATTTACATCCATAGGTTGAAAAAGATCAGCAATTGGTAGCTGCATAATGTTTGGAGGTAACTCTTTGCACATCTCAAACAGTTATACCGGGAGGAGAGACGACCCGAAGGTCACAGTCATTAAGCTTGTTTTTCTTCTCAAGCGTATTGGACGCCACATACTTCATAATAATAACAAATAATGACGATGCTGTTGTTGATGATGATGATCTTAATGGTAATTATGAAAATAATAATAGTAATAATAATAAGAATAAGGCCCTGATAATAACAGCAATAATGATAGCAACAGCAACAACAACAGTCATTTCAAAAAGCGATTTAGGGAAACAGTTCACTGTGAAACGGATTTATCCTTTGGTGCGTTGTATCGAACGACGATGGAGAAGATGAGAAGATTGATCGACATAGCAACAAGAACACCACCCAAAGAAATGAAGACCGTGGAGTAGGATAAGGTGACGTCATAGATGTGCCCTGAGAAAATGAATGAAAAAAAAATAATAATGGGGGATTTAGTCTGAAAGAGCTTTTATTGCATGATGGTCGGTCCACGTCATTGAAAGAGAATGTGAAATCATCTTTTGACCAACATCCTATAATGAGCCCCCGAAACAAGTGAAAATAAGAAGGCTGACAATTTGTGGGTTGTCGATCGCACATGGGAATTCATGGCATTGTGGGCAAACGGATAGATATTACTGTCCTTTTGAAATTTATAATTTAGAAATTTATCGATCTAAATAGGACCTTAGAATACTTTGGGTTCCGAAAATGCAAGCCTGAATCATTATGATGATTATATTGAGCCATCCCCTAACAAGGCTGGGCTTTTTGAGCGATGCTATACCGCGGGGGGGGGGGGGGGGGGGCAGATTCCACCCCTCCCCCCTCCCTTGAGATCTCGGCCGTCGATCGCGTGATCGCGCTGAAAATCGGCACGCACGTCACCTGTGACATCATCTACCAGTATGCGTAGTTAAATTTTACGAAATAATTCGTTAGGTAATTAATAGGCCTAATGCTAATTTATGCGTAAATCAGACTTTATGCTATATATTACTAGATGAAGCTCCAAATAGTCCTATTTTTGTCGTAAATACTCTTTGTAGTGTTGTTAACAAGTATATATGAAAAAAAAAATCAGAATCAATTAATTTCTTATATATTTCATTGTGTTTTGAAATTTCTTATGTATTTCTTTGTTTCTCGACTTTTAAAAAAATTGTTTTTCGATGAAATTCGTCACCTATACTATTTGGATCATAACCAGACTAAAACTTATTGATTTTGATCATTAATAGTAAAAATAATCATACATTCATGAATTTTTGCTGAAAACACAATTTGTATTGGATTTGTACATGAAATCACGTTTTGGAGCAATTTTTTATCCGACATGCAAAATATTGCGTAACTTCGGTACTGCGTACCCGGACGTCACAAATTTGGTCTCAAAAGATGCGCGAGATGCTACAGAAAAAAGTCGTGCAGCGTCGTGGCGACATCTGAGCGCGTTGCGGACATATCGCGCGAAACGTCGGGGGGGGGGGGGTGGATTCCACCCCAGCCTTTTTAGGGTTAAGATCTTAAACTTAATTTCTTGAAAAAGAATGATTAAATAGCCCTTAATTTTCTTTCCCCTTTCGACTTGAAGACCGGAGGCTTTTATCAAATAGTAATGAAGTAGCAATTGGAAAACCAAGCGATTAAAAGTGCCTGTTTGCCACTTCTTTGTACCTGACAATGTATCTCCTGCTACAGCTCCGAAGGCTTCCAAGAACAATGCGATTGAGATTTCCTTCGGCATATTCTCCTCGTTTCTCACTGCCAACTTGATCATAGTGGTTGGAAGACAGTCGATTACGAATACGAAGAAACCTTGCAGGGACGCCATGATGGCCAAGAACAGATATGTCGAACAGAGGGTATCAATGAAGAAGGTGCCAGCACACATCACACAGGAGAAGCTGAAGATGACGGCGAAGTCGAGTTTGAAGCGTATTAGGGCCAGAAAACTTATCCTACCCACGATGCCACTGAGACCTGCTATAGTGGACAGGAATACGGCCTTAGATCGGTTAATTCCTTGTCCCTCGGCGTGAGGAACCAAGAACAGCATCCAAGCATACATATAGTAGGTAGTCAAGAATATGGCTGGAGAAAGAAGGGTACACATTGGCTCTGTGACCAAAATGAAAGAGCTCAAATGACTCTTGATAGGGGAAAGTGACTGGAAGAATGCCTTCACCGCTGATAGCTGATCGTCCCTGTCTGCGCAGAGAAAGTCGTCGTCTTTGGACACACCTGGAGAATCCTCATTGAGTGCCTTTGCTCGAGTCCCTTCTCGGCTTTTCGATTCTCTTTCTAACAGCCTATCTGTGGTGTGGTAACTCTCATCTTCTGAACGATATTTGATCTTTCCGAAATGTTCTTCTTTAAAAGAAGGACCCGGATGTGCCCTAGGAGGCCTGAGAACGGCACCAGTGACTACAGTATGTAGCATGGCCGTCGCCAGGGGGGGTGCGGAGGGTGCGAACGCACCCCCCTTCAGAACAAACAAAAAAAAAAAAAAAAAAAAATTAAAAAAAAAAAAAAAATTAAAAAAACAAAAAACAAAACAAAACAAAACAAAACCGGAGGGGGGGGGGGGGGTAGGGATACTTGAGGGCTCTTTTGAAAAAGATCTAGGCGAAATACTATCAGTATTAGTAGATCCATATTCCTATCTACCTTAGATCTACCAGTTAACGTACGTTTACTTCACAAGTTTTCCGAAGTTAATAATAAATAAATAATGTACTTTGAAACTGAATTTGACCTTTTTGGACCGGCCCCATTTTTTTAGCTGAGTTTCGTGCTCGCTCTTGCGCCCCGGCCCGCGCGCGGGTCATGCCTCCTGACCTATATCTCTCTCTCTTGCTCTCTCTCGACTCTCAGCAAAATACCGTGTGCACGTGAGAGTCATGTTTTGCCTCGGATCCAATGTTAAAACTTTTAGGAGCAATTTGGAGCATCATTTTGCAGAATTTTGAAATAACTCGGTACATTGTGGAATCTTTCTACTTCCATTGGATTGATGTAGAGTTTTCATCCAGTCAGGTGAGCTATAATTGTTTGAGTTTTACTTTTAATGTTTTTGTTTGTTCTACGAACTAGGCCTATGTTGTTAACATTACATTATGTTAATTAAGTTCCGCGACCTCTCCTTTCTGTATTAATTCCACTAAAATTAATTAAGACTGACATCAGCCATTTTTGGCCTTCATGTTGCAGTTCTAATGTTAGCCATTTTACAGATTTTAACAGAAATAAAAATAAAATGTGAGCGTGACTGAGTCTGTGACGTGATTCGTGAGTGAGTTTTTTTTTTTCTTTTACATGATGTGCGCGGCGCATAGCTAGCTGGGCATGGCGAAGTCTTTCGTCCCCTGTCCATCCCGGTCGGGTCCGATCCCGTGTCAAAACAAAAGTGCAGTTTCACATGGCTCACATGTGTCAGCGCACTGGTGCATGGCAGACAAAACATGAACGAGAGTCGGCCGGTGCGGTGTCGCATGCATGATTGCGCAATTACAATGTAGACTTGTAGTCTGTGCACAGCACTGCCCTGCTCCTGATCTATAAATAGTCATTCCTTAAATGGCTTTCGACAAGTTTGATTCATCAATTGTTTTGTTGTTCTCATTTATAAATAATATATAATATTAATTTAGTTATCGATTTATTAGACTCTACTTTATTAATTTCTGAATAGCCTAATTTCTAATAAATTATTATTATTTTTTTTAATTTTCTTATTCCGGGGGTCCAAATTTGGGATGCAGCTCACAATGTATTTATTAATTTCTGTCTGTCATTCAAATTTTTTTCTCTGATTTTAAGGTTTATCATTTGAGCTACTATGGGGGGGGGGGGGGAGCTAGGGGTCTTATGTGTAGGCCGATGTAGCCACTGGCCCCAAAGGGTTCAAGAGAGGGCCTCAAATGGTTTTTTTTTTTTTAAACAAAAAAACATCAAAATTGAAAGTCATCTCAAGACCCAGGAGACAATTCAAGCTAGCATACAATTAATGTAATGTAGATCTTGTACATAAAGAATAGAAATTGTTGTTGGACTGTGAGAGTGGGCTGGCACTTCACTTACTTACGGGTTTAGGAGTGAACTCTAAGGGGAAAAAAGAACTGAAGTAAATGTTTCATATAATTGTTTTTCTTTTCTCTCTCTCTTTTTTTTTCTTTTTCTAGAACTTTTGAACAATGGATGCTGCAGAGAAGGTACTGCTCCAGTCTGTGCAAGATGCAGAGGAAGATGAGGTGCAAAAGCGACAAGAACTGGAACATTTGTTGAAGCTTACATCCACCAAATATAACCACACACTTTTTGTTGCTGTACCCTATGATGGGGACTGTTTTTTTCATAGCATCACAGCACTGGCAGCAGCTGGCCCAGCCCCTCTGTTACGGCAGAAGGTTGTCTCCTTCATTCAGTCTACAGTAAGTTTATTACCTTTAGTATTGTAGATTTAACCATTAGCGAAACCAATCTATTTTTTTTTTTTTTTTTTTATTTTTTTAAATTTATTTATTTATTAAAAATAGTTGTTTAGTAATGGTACCCCCCCTCCCATGGACCTCCAAAATAAGAATATCATTCAAAAACAATCACTGAGGGGAGGGGGGATTAGACCTCCCTTTAGAAAAAGTCATGGATCAGCCCGTGTGAAACTATTGAGGGATTTAGTCCTATGGAACTATTATGTCATTATGTGCCTACTACTCTAGTAAACTCATTTTCACTTATTAAATGTGTTTGCTAATATGATCTCACACATAAACTAAATAAAATGAAGTTAGAATATCCAGTCCACAATGCTACAGTAGGCCTAATACATATTTATTTATTCATTTCTCTAATGTGTTAAAAAAAAAATTTTAAGTTGTAAAATAAAACATATATTATACTTTGCAGAGAGCATCTGTTCAACTCAAGAGTTCGATGACACCTGATCTAATTGACATCCTTAAACAGCCTGCCAGAGATGTGGAAGACAGCCGGGTCATCCAGGCAACATCCGAGTTTCTTGATCAGGAGATCAAGGTGCTTTCCAATGATAGGCTGAGTCCAGTATTGGAGGAGTTTACATTTTCCCCTCCCTTAGTGACGAATCCGACTGTGATTGTCATTGGACATATTAAAGATCGTCACTTCGTACCCCTGACGAAAGGTGAGGAATTGATAGTTCTTTCCTTTTATGCTAATAATCATATTTTGGATATCATGTTGCAATAATCTTCACACCAGCAGATCAGCATGGTATTGGGTGAATTCAATTTGTCATGAAAATCGCCAAAATTTATAAGACAATGAAAATATATGTGTGAGGAAAAAAAACATTGGTAAAAAAAATCTGAAATGCTTGAAAAATCTGAAAGGATATGTAGGGTTTGTGAGTACAAAACTGTGCAAAATCAGAGAAAATACTGAAAATTCAGATCCCTGTGGACATAATCATATTTGGATGTGTGACCTGATATCCTGCTTGATATGAACTTGGCTAATGTCTAGCTTGGGTTCTATTTATTCTTATTTTCTCTTGCGATTTTCTCATTACCATCACCATCTTGTTATGTTGCAGACGTGAGGGCTAAGCGTCCAGCTGTAGAGACACACAAAAAACCTGGGAAAAAGAAGAGAAAGACAACCACTGCAGCAAACCTCATCACAACATATTTCTCAAAATGTAAGTTTTACATTCACTCTACCAAATGTTGATGGCATATATAGTGGTGAATCTAAGTAGGGGCGAAACTTTTGCCCCCTTTAATTTTTTAAAACGTGTGTATTACTACAAATTGAGCCCCCTGTTTTGCTTATTCACCACTTGCGCACCTGTTAGATCAAGTTTTGGATCCTTCACTGTAAATTTGACACTCTGAGTCTTCCAAGTATAATGATGAAAGAAAGAAACATTATTTAATTTTACCTATTGTGGTTTCGATACTCATTCAATTAAGAAATAAATCATTAAAAAGGCATTCATATCTACTAAAGATATAAGTAGAAAAGACTAACATCAATAATGGGTGATGTCATGGATCTATTAATATTGTTTTCTGTTATCGCATAAGTCAGTTAGGATTCTGCTATTACTTACTTGGGAACATGATATTTTTAGTTAAGTTTGCTTTAAAGATGGATGCTATTCAAATTGATAATGTCAGATCTCAGCTGATAATATTATCCTTTTCATGTATTTTTTTTTGTTGTTGCTATAACAGTTGACCCTATTTATTTGAACTTATTTTGATTCATGCTATATCACTTACCACCAACAGCCCGTTCCAGTGCATCATCAGCACCCCAACCTGCCAGTGCATCATCAGCACCGCATCTTGCCAGTTCTAGTGCATCATCAGCACCCCAACCTGCCAGTACATCATCAGCACCCCAACCTGCCAGTGCATCATCAGCACCGCATCTTGCCAGTTCTAGTGCATCATCAGCACCCCAACCTGCCAGTGCATCATCAGCACCGCATCCTGCCAGTTCTAGTGCATCATCAGCACCCCAACCTGCCAGTGCATCATCAGCACCCCAACCTGCCAGTGCATCATCAGCACCACAACCTGCCAGTGCATCATCAGCACCCCAACCTGCCAGTGCATCATCAGCACCGCATCTTGCCAGTTCCAGTGCATCATCAGCACCAACAGCCAGTGCCAGATTAGGAGATGAAAACTGTGCGCTTCTCAATGACATAGGAACAATTTTTCGCTCTGATGGCTCGACTGAGGAAGCTCTGATTGCGTTAAATTCTTTGAGTGATGCTCAGAAACTTAACCTCATAGATAACCATTTCAGGCCTGGTAGTGATTATGTTTTTAGACCAGTTAAGCAAAATAATTGCCTCAGGAGATGCAAGCTGAAATGGTTAGAAACGTATCCATGGGCCGTTTATAGCGACCATTTGGACAGTATATTTTGCATACATTGTTCTCTTTTTGCAAGAAACCGAGCAGATTTGGGCCAGTTTGTTACAAAGCCATTCAACAATTGGAACAAATACAAAGAGAGAATGGAGAAACATGCAAAGCATTCCTACCATATAACTGCTATGCAGGACAGCACAGGCTTCATCACACGAATGAAGAATCCAGGAAGAACTATTCGTTCTCACATGAATGCCAACCTTGCTCAAAAGCTGGAGGAGAACAGGAGGATTTTGCGCCACATCGTTGACGCAGTTCTGTTTTGCGCAATGCAGAACATAGGTTTGAGGGGAAGGTACGAAAATCTACAGGAGCAAAATAATCCCGGCAATTTCCTTGCGTACCTGTGGATTAGAAGTAAGAATGACAACGTACTGCAAAAACACATGATGGCTAGAACGAACACATCAAGCAGGGCCGTCACCAGCTTTTTTCTAGGGGGGGTGCTTTTTATGAAAAAAAAAACACAAAAACACAAAAAACAACGTATTAACTCAATTTCATGCAGTTATATAGCCCGCCGGCCAGAATGGATATAGAAAGTACATACTGGTCAACATGCCTATTGTTCCTCAATGCAGTTTCGGTGTCTGTGAAGGATACTGGCTTACCATTGCTAGATGGTCATACAAATGTACTGCCTACTGGTCAACATAGACGAGGTTGGCCAAAGCCATTTTCCGGGGATACATATTAGCAAACCTATTAATTATCTTCTCTGTGTCATGAGGATAGTTGTAATGGATATGTATCAAAGCTAGGGAAGACAGCCGCTCCATGCCCATTGTTGCTCTCGTGTAATGATGTAGTCTGCGAAGGACACTGGCTGACCGCTCACACTCTGCACTCGTCACTGGTAGTGTGCATGCTATCTTTAGCAGGACATACATGTTGGGATACATGAGCTGATCACATACTCTAATAGCAAGAGCAGGGGAATCTGGTGGGTTTGAGTGATGCTGGAATCTGGCTCTCCATCGCTCATATTCCTCCTGCACTAATCCTGGTGATGGCAGATCATCGGCGTACATATCAATCAGGCTGTCAATGTTGCACTCACGCTTCACAGCAACTTGAGGAACCAGACAGAGTAATTTACTTGCCCTCTTGGAAAGATCTAGAAATAAAAGTGGACAAATGTTGCACTTATTATATTCAATTTGATACCACTATTTGCTTTTTAGTTTGGATATCATTATTTTTATTGTTACCATGTTAACATACATGTATATTTTCTTCAGTTAAATCAAATTAATAATATTCAAAAGGGCAAATAAAAAGAGTTTGATATGCTATTTAGTTTTACAGTGTGGCTAAACAGGTATTCCCATGAGAGGTTCATTAACATTTGATTCACTGTGTAATAAATCAATACCTTGTTCCAAAGGACAGCAGAGAAAATGATATGGAAATTTCATGTCAAAATCCAATTGGTCAAATAAAATACTTCTCTACCAAGATTTGTTGTTGTTGTTTAATTTCAGTTCAATGTGATTATGACAATGATTCTGATGGTGATGATGAAAATAATGATGATGAAATGGTGTCAGGTGATGTTTTCTAATTACCTGAAAACTGCTTCTCAAGCTCTGTAATGATGTGATCTACAAAGGGCACAGCATAGTTCACTCTGAAGTAAGTCTCTACCCTGTGGTCGCATGTTCCTTCTTCACAGTTGCAGGATGTGGCCTCTGCATTTGGTCTGTGAGTTTGTCTTGCTGCAAGCCTGGGCATCTCCACTGACACATCAACCTGGAATGAGAAAACATATAATTTTCTTTATGTTCCGGAGCATTATATATGATTGTCAAACATCTGAGCAGGTCTTTCACTTGCTCTATCTTGATGTCTGATTTGCATAATAAATTAAGTATTGAGTGTAATTCTCTTTGGAAATATGATGAAGTGCCATCTGTTCAAAGTCACCCGTTAGTGTTTAATCATTACATTTATGATAAGTTTTATTATCTGATTTTTTGTATTTTTAATCTGGTATTTAACAACAGTTGTCACTTGCTTATTTCAATTACTTTTTGAAATTTAAAAGCATGTCAATAATGACACCATATGATAATTATAATAAAACCATTCCCAAAATGTACAATGCAGTCTTTTGATTGTGATTTTCTAAAGTGAATACAAGCAGCACACTATTAAGAAATCTGCTGCAAATGAATTTACACAAAGTAAACTTATAAAAGAATTATCCTTTGCATTAGAGATTGTGGATTCTTCTCCTTTAAAGAATACATGAACACTTACCCTCTGTGCCATCCTCTGGGCATGTTCAAACCACTTTTTGAACCTTGCTTCAATGTTTTCCCTCAGATCCTTGTAGTCTGCAATTACATCATCAACCTGGATTAGGAATAATGTAAAATGTATTCAAATAAAAGGGTTATTTAATCAAGTGTAGTTGAATTGTAAACAAAAACACAATATATAATTATACAAACAAAGTGACCCAACAATTAATACTTCAAAGTCTTCATATCATTTTTTTTCCATTGAAATGGCAATATCTTTTCTAATTTTGTCAATTTTTAAAACAATTTACAAGCAGCCACAAAATCATGATTTGATGAAAAAGAATCTCATTTTTTATTTTCACCACATATTATATCATACTAAAACTTTCTATTAATTGTAATGTACAATGAAACTTTATTATAAGGACATCCAAATTGGGATCATAAATGTATATTAAGTTTCTCGGTATATCGGTAAAAAGGAAATACATAAATAGAGAGGTGGCATCAGCAAAATAAGAAGGTTATGTTACAACCAACCACATTATAATGAGGTTATAAAATATTCAGTGTTGCAAAGTATTTTAATTCAAACAAAATGTTACCTTGTTGTAGGCGTCATAAACATCAAGAGCTCTCTTCTGCAGGGCCTTGCTAATCTCCGCTAGAGCACCAAGTCCTTGATATACCACCATGAACACAGTGATAAACTTGAATGAGGCAATGCTATGGCACAAGGAACTTGCATCACTTCTGGAAGCAGCCGACCATGAACCAGAGAAATCCTGGAGTTCATACTCGTCAGTATGTAGTCCATGGGCTATATGTTCAAGTGCTTCAACTATGAACACATAAGAAGTGTAGAAATGGTCATATGCTGCTTGGCGCTCTGCCCATCGGGTGCGACATAGATCGAGAAGGGCCTTCCTCTTACCAGAAGTACAGTTATTATTTATTATGCACTCCAGAAGTCGGAGCCTTTTGGGGGATCCGTTGAAGAAGAGGCAAATAGCCTTCATCTGGTCGATGACATGTTTCACCTCCGTCTCCTTGCACGCATGGCCAATGACAAGGTTGAGGGCGTGGCTGCTACAGTGAGTGTATGGAGCCTGAACTGCCCCATGGTTTAGAACATAACTTTGAGCTCCGCACCTCTCACTGGACATATTGGCTGCACCATCAAAGCATTGTGCTCTCATATCAGCAATGGGAATTTGCAGCGAACGCAATGTCTCCACAATGGCTCTCCCTATGTCTACCCCTCGAATCCTCTGTAGATATTGAAATGACAGGAATTCTTCACGGATGTTGTTCTCCTTGTCAACAAACCTGACACAGACAGGCATAAGCTCCTTGCCATGTGAGGTAACTTCATCGGCCATCACACAATAAAACTTTGCCTCTCGTATTTCTTGTACTAGGTCCTCTGTGATGAAACTTGCAATCACTTCGATCAGTTCATTCTGGCTTGAGGGTGATGTATACCTTGATGTGTTCGTTCTAGCCATCATGTGTTTTTGCAGTACGTTGTCATTCTTACTTCTAATCCACAGGTACGCAAGGAAATTGCCGGGATTATTTTGCTCCTGTAGATTTTCGTACCTTCCCCTCAAACCTATGTTCTGCATTGCGCAAAACAGAACTGCGTCAACGATGTGGCGCAAAATCCTCCTGTTCTCCTCCAGCTTTTGAGCAAGGTTGGCATTCATGTGAGAACGAATAGTTCTTCCTGGATTCTTCATTCGTGTGATGAAGCCTGTGCTGTCCTGCATAGCAGTTATATGGTAGGAATGCTTTGCATGTTTCTCCATTCTCTCTTTGTATTTGTTCCAATTGTTGAATGGCTTTGTAACAAACTGGCCCAAATCTGCTCGGTTTCTTGCAAAAAGAGAACAATGTATGCAAAATATACTGTCCAAATGGTCGCTATAAACGGCCCATGGATACGTTTCTAACCATTTCAGCTTGCATCTCCTGAGGCAATTATTTTGCTTAACTGGTCTAAAAACATAATCACTACCAGGCCTGAAATGGTTATCTATGAGGTTAAGTTTCTGAGCATCACTCAAAGAATTTAACGCAATCAGAGCTTCCTCAGTCGAGCCATCAGAGCGAAAAATTGTTCCTATGTCATTGAGAAGCGCACAGTTTTCATCTCCTAATCTGGCACTGGCTGTTGGTGCTGATGATGCACTGGAACTGGCAAGATGCGGTGCTGATGATGCACTGGCAGGTTGGGGTGCTGATGATGCACTGGAACGGGCTGTTGGTGGTAAGTGATATAGCATGAATCAAAATAAGTTCAAATAAATAGGGTCAACTGTTATAGCAACAACAAAAAAAAATACATGAAAAGGATAATATTATCAGCTGAGATCTGACATTATCAATTTGAATAGCATCCATCTTTAAAGCAAACTTAACTAAAAATATCATGTTCCCAAGTAAGTAATAGCAGAATCCTAACTGACTTATGCGATAACAGAAAACAATATTAATAGATCCATGACATCACCCATTATTGATGTTAGTCTTTTCTACTTATATCTTTAGTAGATATGAATGCCTTTTTAATGATTTATTTCTTAATTGAATGAGTATCGAAACCACAATAGGTAAAATTAAATAATGTTTCTTTCTTTCATCATTATACTTGGAAGACTCAGAGTGTCAAATTTACAGTGAAGGATCCAAAACTTGATCTAACAGGTGCGCAAGTGGTGAATAAGCAAAACAGGGGGCTCAATTTGTAGTAATACACACGTTTTAAAAAATTAAAGGGGGCAAAAGTTTCGCCCCTACTTAGATTCACCACTATATATGCCATCAACATTTGGTAGAGTGAATGTAAAACTTACATTTTGAGAAATATGTTGTGATGAGGTTTGCTGCAGTGGTTGTCTTTCTCTTCTTTTTCCCAGGTTTTTTGTGTGTCTCTACAGCTGGACGCTTAGCCCTCACGTCTGCAACATAACAAGATGGTGATGGTAATGAGAAAATCGCAAGAGAAAATAAGAATAAATAGAACCCAAGCTAGACATTAGCCAAGTTCATATCAAGCAGGATATCAGGTCACACATCCAAATATGATTATGTCCACAGGGATCTGAATTTTCAGTATTTTCTCTGATTTTGCACAGTTTTGTACTCACAAACCCTACATATCCTTTCAGATTTTTCAAGCATTTCAGATTTTTTTTACCAATGTTTTTTTTCCTCACACATATATTTTCATTGTCTTATAAATTTTGGCGATTTTCATGACAAATTGAATTCACCCAATACCATGCTGATCTGCTGGTGTGAAGATTATTGCAACATGATATCCAAAATATGATTATTAGCATAAAAGGAAAGAACTATCAATTCCTCACCTTTCGTCAGGGGTACGAAGTGACGATCTTTAATATGTCCAATGACAATCACAGTCGGATTCGTCACTAAGGGAGGGGAAAATGTAAACTCCTCCAATACTGGACTCAGCCTATCATTGGAAAGCACCTTGATCTCCTGATCAAGAAACTCGGATGTTGCCTGGATGACCCGGCTGTCTTCCACATCTCTGGCAGGCTGTTTAAGGATGTCAATTAGATCAGGTGTCATCGAACTCTTGAGTTGAACAGATGCTCTCTGCAAAGTATAATATATGTTTTATTTTACAACTTAAAATTTTTTTTTTAACACATTAGAGAAATGAATAAATAAATATGTATTAGGCCTACTGTAGCATTGTGGACTGGATATTCTAACTTCATTTTATTTAGTTTATGTGTGAGATCATATTAGCAAACACATTTAATAAGTGAAAATGAGTTTACTAGAGTAGTAGGCACATAATGACATAATAGTTCCATAGGACTAAATCCCTCAATAGTTTCACACGGGCTGATCCATGACTTTTTCTAAAGGGAGGTCTAATCCCCCCTCCCCTCAGTGATTGTTTTTGAATGATATTCTTATTTTGGAGGTCCATGGGAGGGGGGTACCATTACTAAACAACTATTTTTAATAAATAAATAAATTTAAAAAAATAAAAAAAAAAAAAAAAATAGATTGGTTTCGCTAATGGTTAAATCTACAATACTAAAGGTAATAAACTTACTGTAGACTGAATGAAGGAGACAACCTTCTGCCGTAACAGAGGGGCTGGGCCAGCTGCTGCCAGTGCTGTGATGCTATGAAAAAAACAGTCCCCATCATAGGGTACAGCAACAAAAAGTGTGTGGTTATATTTGGTGGATGTAAGCTTCAACAAATGTTCCAGTTCTTGTCGCTTTTGCACCTCATCTTCCTCTGCATCTTGCACAGACTGGAGCAGTACCTTCTCTGCAGCATCCATTGTTCAAAAGTTCTAGAAAAGAAAAAAAAAGAGAGAGAGAAAAGAAAAACAATTATATGAAACATTTACTTCAGTTCTTTTTTCCCCTTAGAGTTCACTCCTAAACCCGTAAGTAAGTGAAGTGCCAGCCCACTCTCACAGTCCAACAACAATTTCTATTCTTTATGTACAAGATCTACATTACATTAATTGTATGCTAGCTTGAATTGTCTCCTGGGTCTTGAGATGACTTTCAATTTTGATGTTTTTTTGTTTAAAAAAAAAAAACCATTTGAGGCCCTCTCTTGAACCCTTTGGGGCCAATGGCTACATCGGCCTACACATAAGACCCCTAGCTCCCCCCCCCCCCCCCATAGTAGCTCAAATGATAAACCTTAAAATCAGAGAAAAAAATTTGAATGACAGACAGAAATTAATAAATACATTGTGAGCTGCATCCCAAATTTGGACCCCCGGAATAAGAAAATTAAAAAAAATAATAATAATTTATTAGAAATTAGGCTATTCAGAAATTAATAAAGTAGAGTCTAATAAATCGATAACTAAATTAATATTATATATTATTTATAAATGAGAACAACAAAACAATTGATGAATCAAACTTGTCGAAAGCCATTTAAGGAATGACTATTTATAGATCAGGAGCAGGGCAGTGCTGTGCACAGACTACAAGTCTACATTGTAATTGCGCAATCATGCATGCGACACCGCACCGGCCGACTCTCGTTCATGTTTTGTCTGCCATGCACCAGTGCGCTGACACATGTGAGCCATGTGAAACTGCACTTTTGTTTTGACACGGGATCGGACCCGACCGGGATGGACAGGGGACGAAAGACTTCGCCATGCCCAGCTAGCTATGCGCCGCGCACATCATGTAAAAGAAAAAAAAAACTCACTCACGAATCACGTCACAGACTCAGTCACGCTCACATTTTATTTTTATTTCTGTTAAAATCTGTAAAATGGCTAACATTAGAACTGCAACATGAAGGCCAAAAATGGCTGATGTCAGTCTTAATTAATTTTAGTGGAATTAATACAGAAAGGAGAGGTCGCGGAACTTAATTAACATAATGTAATGTTAACAACATAGGCCTAGTTCGTAGAACAAACAAAAACATTAAAAGTAAAACTCAAACAATTATAGCTCACCTGACTGGATGAAAACTCTACATCAATCCAATGGAAGTAGAAAGATTCCACAATGTACCGAGTTATTTCAAAATTCTGCAAAATGATGCTCCAAATTGCTCCTAAAAGTTTTAACATTGGATCCGAGGCAAAACATGACTCTCACGTGCACACGGTATTTTGCTGAGAGTCGAGAGAGAGCAAGAGAGAGAGATATAGGTCAGGAGGCATGACCCGCGCGCGGGCCGGGGCGCGTCTTTTTTTTCCCTACCGTTACTGCGTAAAATTGCAGAACTTCACTCAGGAAGCGACTAGTGCGAGAGGCTATTATCAATATAGAGAATATGATTTACGCAGTACACCCGCACTACGCATGCGCGTGGACTTAATTCGTCGATCGCGTCGGCTTGCAATGCATGTGATATGGGCTAGCTGCGTACACATAATGTAAGCTAGATTTGAAGAAAAATAACTATATCAAAAGTCACTCATACTTTGTGGTAGAGAATTATGAGAGGTTTATATAGTTTTGGATGGAATTGTTCATGTATTGAAGTGCAGCTGACACCGCGGTAGTTGGTTGATGGACGCCCGAAGCTTCGGGCGAAAAGCATAGTGACACCTTTACATTCAGCCATGCTTTCAGCGTAAGTATTCGTACTAGGCCTACTACTACAAGTTGGAGACGTCAGAAGTCCACGCGCATGCGTACTGCGTGTGTTCTGTGTAGCCTCTCGCACAAGTCGCTTCCTGAGTGAAGTTCTGCAATTTTACGCAGTAACGGTAGGGAAAAAAAAGACGCGGCCGGGGCGCAAGAGCGAGCACGAAACTCAGCTAAAAAAATGGGGCCGGTCCAAAAAGGTCAAATTCAGTTTCAAAGTACATTATTTATTTATTATTAACTTCGGAAAACTTGTGAAGTAAACGTACGTTAACTGGTAGATCTAAGGTAGATAGGAATATGGATCTACTAATACTGATAGTATTTCGCCTAGATCTTTTTCAAAAGAGCCCTCAAGTATCCCTACCCCCCCCCCCCCCCCCCCCCCCCCCCCCCCCCCCCCCCCCCCCTCCGGTTTTGTTTTGTTTTGTTTTTTTTTTTTTTTTTTTTATTTTTTTTTTTTTTTTTATTTTTATTTTTTTTTTTTTTTTGTTTGTTCTGAAGGGGGGTGCGTTCGCACCCTCCGCACCCCCCCTGGCGACGGCCATGTCAAGGTATACATCACCCTCAAGCCAGAATGAACTGATCGAAGTGATTGCAAGTTTCATCACAGAGGACCTAGTACAAGAAATACGAGAGGCAAAGTTTTATTGTGTGATGGCCGATGAAGTTACCTCACATGGCAAGGAGCTTATGCCTGTCTGTGTCAGGTTTGTTGACAAGGAGAACAACATCCGTGAAGAATTCCTGTCATTTCAATATCTACAGAGGATTCGAGGGGTAGACATAGGGAGAGCCATTGTGGAGACATTGCGTTCGCTGCAAATTCCCATTGCTGATATGAGAGCACAATGCTTTGATGGTGCAGCCAATATGTCCAGTGAGAGGTGCGGAGCTCAAAGTTATGTTCTAAACCATGGGGCAGTTCAGGCTCCATACACTCACTGTAGCAGCCACGCCCTCAACCTTGTCATTGGCCATGCGTGCAAGGAGACGGAGGTGAAACATGTCATCGACCAGATGAAGGCTATTTGCCTCTTCTTCAACGGATCCCCCAAAAGGCTCCGACTTCTGGAGTGCATAATAAATAATAACTGTACTTCTGGTAAGAGGAAGGCCCTTCTCGATCTATGTCGCACCCGATGGGCAGAGCGCCAAGCAGCATATGACCATTTCTACACTTCTTATGTGTTCATAGTTGAAGCACTTGAACATATAGCCCATGGACTACATACTGACGAGTATGAACTCCAGGATTTCTCTGGTTCATGGTCGGCTGCTTCCAGAAGTGATGCAAGTTCCTTGTGCCATAGCATTGCCTCATTCAAGTTTATCACTGTGTTCATGGTGGTATATCAAGGACTTGGTGCTCTAGCGGAGATTAGCAAGGCCCTGCAGAAGAGAGCTCTTGATGTTTATGACGCCTACAACAAGGTAACATTTTGTTTGAATTAAAATACTTTGCAACACTGAATATTTTATAACCTCATTATAATGTGGTTGGTTGTAACATAACCTTCTTATTTTGCTGATGCCACCTCTCTATTTATGTATTTCCTTTTTACCGATATACCGAGAAACTTAATATACATTTATGATCCCAATTTGGATGTCCTTATAATAAAGTTTCATTGTACATTACAATTAATAGAAAGTTTTAGTATGATATAATATGTGGTGAAAATAAAAAATGAGATTCTTTTTCATCAAATCATGATTTTGTGGCTGCTTGTAAATTGTTTTAAAAATTGACAAAATTAGAAAAGATATTGCCATTTCAATGGAAAAAAAATGATATGAAGACTTTGAAGTATTAATTGTTGGGTCACTTTGTTTGTATAATTATATATTGTGTTTTTGTTTACAATTCAACTACACTTGATTAAATAACCCTTTTATTTGAATACATTTTACATTATTCCTAATCCAGGTTGATGATGTAATTGCAGACTACAAGGATCTGAGGGAAAACATTGAAGCAAGGTTCAAAAAGTGGTTTGAACATGCCCAGAGGATGGCACAGAGGGTAAGTGTTCATGTATTCTTTAAAGGAGAAGAATCCACAATCTCTAATGCAAAGGATAATTCTTTTATAAGTTTACTTTGTGTAAATTCATTTGCAGCAGATTTCTTAATAGTGTGCTGCTTGTATTCACTTTAGAAAATCACAATCAAAAGACTGCATTGTACATTTTGGGAATGGTTTTATTATAATTATCATATGGTGTCATTATTGACATGCTTTTAAATTTCAAAAAGTAATTGAAATAAGCAAGTGACAACTGTTGTTAAATACCAGATTAAAAATACAAAAAATCAGATAATAAAACTTATCATAAATGTAATGATTAAACACTAACGGGTGACTTTGAACAGATGGCACTTCATCATATTTCCAAAGAGAATTACACTCAATACTTAATTTATTATGCAAATCAGACATCAAGATAGAGCAAGTGAAAGACCTGCTCAGATGTTTGACAATCATATATAATGCTCCGGAACATAAAGAAAATTATATGTTTTCTCATTCCAGGTTGATGTGTCAGTGGAGATGCCCAGGCTTGCAGCAAGACAAACTCACAGACCAAATGCAGAGGCCACATCCTGCAACTGTGAAGAAGGAACATGCGACCACAGGGTAGAGACTTACTTCAGAGTGAACTATGCTGTGCCCTTTGTAGATCACATCATTACAGAGCTTGAGAAGCAGTTTTCAGGTAATTAGAAAACATCACCTGACACCATTTCATCATCATTATTTTCATCATCACCATCAGAATCATTGTCATAATCACATTGAACTGAAATTAAACAACAACAACAAATCTTGGTAGAGAAGTATTTATTTGACCAATTGGATTTTGACATGAAATTTCCATATCATTTTCTCTGCTGTCCTTTGGAACAAGGTATTGATTTATTACACAGTGAATCAAATGTTAATGAACCTCTCATGGGAATACCTGTTTAGCCACACTGTAAAACTAAATAGCATATCAAACTCTTTTTATTTGCCCTTTTGAATATTATTAATTTGATTTAACTGAAGAAAATATACATGTATGTTAACATGGTAACAATAAAAATAATGATATCCAAACTAAAAAGCAAATAGTGGTATCAAATTGAATATAATAAGTGCAACATTTGTCCACTTTTATTTCTAGATCTTCCAAGAGGGCAAGTAATTACTCTGTCTGGTTCCTCAAGTTGCTGTGAAGCGTGAGTGCAACATTGACAGCCTGATTGATATGTACGCCGATGATCTGCCATCACCAGGATTAGTGCAGGAGGAATATGAGCGATGGAGAGCCAGATTCCAGCATCACTCAAACCCACCAGATTCCCCTGCTCTTGCTATTAGAGTATGTGATCAGCTCATGTATCCCAACATGTATGTCCTGCTAAAGATAGCATGCACACTACCAGTGACGAGTGCAGAGTGTGAGCGGTCAGCCAGTGTCCTTCGCAGACTACATCATTACACGAGAGCAACAATGGGCATGGAGCGGCTGTCTTCCCTAGCTTTGATACATATCCATTACAACTATCCTCATGACACAGAGAAGATAATTAATAGGTTTGCTAATATGTATCCCCGGAAAATGGCTTTGGCCAACCTCGTCTATGTTGACCAGTAGGCAGTACATTTGTATGACCATCTAGCAATGGTAAGCCAGTATCCTTCACAGACACCGAAACTGCATTGAGGAACAATAGGCATGTTGACCAGTATGTACTTTCTATATCCATTCTGGCCGGCGGGCTATATAACTGCATGAAATTGAGTTAATACGTTGTTTTTTGTGTTTTTGTGTTTTTTTTTTCATAAAAAGCACCCCCCCTAGAAAAAAGCTGGTGACGGCCCTGCATCATAGGAATCTTTAATTAAAGTTCAACATCCCAGCTCACGAGTCACTGCTTCATACAAGTACACTTCAGATAGGGGCTGTGCATGGTGTTGGCCTGGGTTATATAACATTCTAATTTCAAAACTGAACGAGCGAGCGAAGCGAGCCAGCAAAAATTCTGAAATCTTCCTGCTTTTTGCATGCTTTATTCATTGCATGAAGTATATTATTTCTCTCTCTCTCTCCTTTTTTTTTTTTTTTTTTTTTTTTTGGGGGGGGGGGGGGGGCTAAACGTTCCACTGTTTCAACAGATAGTTTAAAATCCAGGACAAAACGGCGTCCCGTCCAAGGGTTCCATGGGACGCGGGACAAATGGTTCAAATATGGGACGTCTGGTCATCCCCCCAAAACGGAACTATGCATATTCTAGTACAGGTTGTCTCAGTACGAACTGATTTATTTGCTGATGAAAGGAATTTTGAAAAGTGATGTGAAAATTGAAATATTTTTACATGAATTCAGATTCTAAATTAATGCAATGATCGCAAAAAATATTTATAATCCAAATTTTCATAGTTTGAAGTAGTATCGAAATGTGTCTAATCACAGATAGCCTTTCATCCTTTCTAAACGGTGGCTCTCCCCTCAAGCCACCCCAGCCCTAAATAATGCAATTAGTTGAGTGTGCTTTGCATAAAATATCTGACGTATGCTTTGCATTCGTATGCAATTAGTTGACGTATGCTCGTGCATACGCAAGCTTTTGGGCCTTTTGTAAACAGAACGGTGCTCGCTGATTGGTCAAAATGATGACATACATGGATGAGAATACGTCAACTAATTGCATACTTATGCTTTGCACATAATGTCATCTAGATGTCCAGCCTAGTGTTCCATAAAATGTTACATAGTATACGCTTGTTGCACCAGGTGACAAGTGCTCATGGGTCAACACGTAAACTGCGATGACCCAGAGATACGCGTCTTGGGTCAACATGTAAAATGCGATGACCCAGAGATACGCATCTTGGGTCAACATGTAAAATCCGATGACCCAGAGATTGTCTTTGGTCAGCATGTAAAATGCAATGACCCTCTGAGGATGCACTGCATTTTATGGAGAGGCCAGCAAAAGACATGGGTGGTATTCTAAGCAGGGCCATACGCAGAAATTTTTTCTGGGGGGGGGGGGGAGCAAGACACGTAAATTTTTTGAAGAAACTCAAAAGCGCGGGAGCGAAGCCACCGAGCTTATCATGGGGGTGCTTTTGCATTTTTTAAAAGAATTTGGTGCACACTTTTGGCCAATTTTGTGCAAATTTTCAGGAAAAATGTAAGTTTTCACAATTTCTGGGGGCAACTGCCCCCCCCCCCCCCCGCTGCGTACCGCCATGATTCTGAGCGTCATTTTATCTCTAAAATCATCTACTTTTTTATCTTCAAAATGAAATCAATATTCTGAGAATACTTTTTAGTTCAGATTTTATCTTTTATTTTTATCTCTTACAGTCTCTCTACTCCAGCGGACGTAAAGACAAATAGGGTAGAGGCTATTTATCTAAAAGACGCCAATATGTAGAATTTTTTTTGGATAAATTCGCTACTAGTCTTGAGATGAAAATAAAGAAAAATGCCATCACTATCAACTGTATTACTCTAGCACCATGATTATCATGCAGGATTTAAAGATTTTTGCTTTCATCTTCCTTGAAATGATGCTTAAAAAGGCATGCTGAAACCTTGGAAAATACCGAAGTCATTTTTGAAGGAAATACAGCAGAGACGTGTGTATGCTCAAATACAAGCGTACTAAAATTTGAGAAATAACACATTCCTGCTAGTTTGCCCCACCTACTGGCGGAAAGCAATTTCATTGGCTGAGCAAGATGAGAGAGCGATTAAACATTTCTTATTGGCTATAGCATTACAAATGGGCATGCCTTAGATGAGATAAAATCTTGATCTCACTGATTTTATCCAGGATAAAATGGATCTCTGAATACCACTCAACCCATGCTGCCCTACTTTGGCAAAAGGAAGCAAGTAACATGCTAACCAAATCCGAGTTATTTAAGTCTTCTTATTACATATAATGTGCTCTTCTTCCAGGCAAAATTTCATGCATGAACACTCATCCTACTGAGAGATATGGTAGGTAAGAAATAGTGACAATATTCCATTGACGCAAGTTCAAATGACAGACACATTTTGCTCTTTTAAGGAAAATGTCACTTTTGTCACTTGCTTCCTTCTGCCAAAGTAAGACAGCATTGTGGTAATGTGTTCAGCGATCATATCATGAAGTCATTCACATGAAAATATCATACATGAACCAAGCTCTGATGGGGCTATCAGCCTCCTACAGTAATCGTAGAAACTAAAATCTTAAAGGCTTGTTCAGATATGAGGCAACAGATCCCTGCAACGTCTTTAGTGTTCAGATATGGCGTGACAAACCACCCAACTCATGTTAATGAACGGGCAATTAACAAGCCAATTCTCAAACGAGAGTTTTGTCAAAAGTTACGCAGAAAAACTCATGACAACATATTTCGCACTAAATTTTGAAGAATTCGAATGGTCCACAGCTTTTTGCAGCCTGGCGAAAAAAAAAAAAAAAAAAATTCCTGCAGGGATTTGTCTTCTCATATCTGAATGAACTCGTTGACTACTGAATACTCAAGCACCCATTTGTGACAAAGTGTGCACATTTTGTGATTTGGCCCATTAATTTCTGATGCCGAGCCCTAAAAAATTTAACAAATACATGAGCAAAAAGAAAAAAACATAAATATACTGTGCCAATTTTTTTTGCAACAGTATCTGTTCTTTTGATGCTGGAATTTTTACAAACTAAATAAACAATAAAGTCCTGAAATTGGCAAAATGATGGAAAGTTCAAAATTACTGTTTCTTCGTGCAAACAGCAACTTTTTCAATTTTAACATAATTTCCATCAATTGATACTCATTTTGCATACTTGATATTTTATACAAAAAATGTAGAACAAAAGAAAAATACTGGTGCTGCAAATTTGAAGAAGAAAAACATCAAATTAGGCTTTAAAGGGGGTACCCAATTCTGAAACAATGTTAGCTCATTCAAAAGAGTATGATTTTATTAGCAGAAAATCATCTGCCTAAAGTTTTTTAAAAAGCCAAAATGCATTGTTTTCGATTGAAAATCATCATACTTTTGATGTAATTTTTTAAAAGAATTCTATTCTTGATCATATATCAAAAAAAATTTTTACCATTGTGTAATCACTTTAAATCAGTCCCATCTTGAATGGGAGGGAAAACTGGTTCCCATATGCAACAGGTTCATAGATCTGGTTGGTAGTATTGGCCTTTCAATTTCAATTTCTCTCCACATTCGCTCTCCTCACCAACACAAAAAAGTTCACTGGCCACTTCCATACACTCGCACATGACAGAGAATATGATAAATCTATTGCCACGTCTTCAGAGATACATATACAAGGCAGCTCATCTTCATCTAGAGCATTTAATTTACAAAATGGCATATTAACAATCTTTTTACCAACATGGAATCATTTTCCCATCAGTTTTCACAACAGTAAAAACGGGCTATTTTTCCATCAGTCTTTACAACAGAAAAGGGTCATTTCATACAAAAACATACAAACAAATAGCAGTAATATGACATCTATCTTTTTTTCATCTACAAAATTTTCATTGTCTCTATGATCAATACTGAATTATTTATGTTTTATTTCTAGCATCGGGTAATGAGAAGAGTCTCAATCAAGATACTACTTTCTCTGGGTGATCTGCAGGCTGTAGCTGATGTTTTTTCTTTCATTTCTTTTGCTATCATTATAGTTCACTTTGTAATATTCCGTTATTGTAACACTTCTTTGTCTTCCTGCAAACAAAATCAGAAGAGGAACCACATGAGTTCTCCCCAACACAAAGGGAACGAGTCATATACTGGAAAAAAAGGGAAATCAGAATTGGGGGCACATTTGCATAATGACTTTACTTGCTCTATTGATTACTTTGATGGAAATGCATATCTTTAGTAACCTGACCCTGTCTTCTCTTCTGTCATATTGTCATGGTATACCCACTACTTCTATCCAATGGAAAATCACCAATATTTCAAATTTTCTATTCAGTCTCATCCGCATACCTCTTTGGGAATTCGCTTTCAACCAGAATGACAGTCATGATAACAATCCAAGGTCATGGGTATGTTTGTAATGGACACGACTCCAACAACACGCTTCAATTAACAGTTGGGCACGAAAGGTAAATCTAATGACTTTTAGGCCTGGTGAATTTGAGTTTGTGAATTGGCCAACCATACACTCTCCTTGCTCATTCAGATATCCTGTGGCAGCCCCCATCCAAAACTGTTTTTTTTTTTTACTCTGCCACATATGATGAGAATAATAGTTCATGCTCACTTAAAAGAGAGTAATGTCAAAAGTTGTGCTGACAAAATCATGATGTCATATTTTGAGTTAACTTTATAAGACTACACTTGGTCCACACCATTATGCCTCCAGGAGGTAAGGCAAAAACGATCCTTTCTGCCTCTGGGTTTTCCCCCCTTCATATCCCAATTCATTTATGTGCGCAAAAAAAATGTGGGGTTTACTGCTGGGGTTTGCAACTTCATATGTGAACAGGCCTGAGCTACTCTGAAGCTACCCATGTTCTTAATGTCTTTGGCCCAACGTCTCTGGCTCTGTCAAGAGCATGAAGCTCAATCATGTTTTCAAGAGACGTATCTGATCATCTCGCTGCCATGTCTGGTCACCTGATCACGAGGCAATCTCATAGCCTAGGGCATCGAGGTTCTGATCCAAGAGTTGCAGTGATGACTCCCTCAGCCTCGAGAGGACCTGTTTCAATTCAGGCTTGCTGAACACCTGGAAGTTACAAAAAGAAACATGTGGAAAACCATCAAACTACAATGTACATCACACCAATTCTACTCTTTATGATGGAACAAAGATAAGTACTAATACAATATTTACATGAAATGAATGTTCTTGTGCGCATTTTCAAAGACATTTTCAAAGACATCTTAACCCTCATCAGGCTGGGCTTTTTTGGCCCCTGTGTACAGAGAACTACCACTAGCAAACAATCCTCTCTAACATTAACCATTTATTTGGGGGTCAAAACTTTCTCTCAGGGGAGAGTGAAGGGATAGACTAATATTCTGGGGAAATTTGTTCCCTGCTGTAGTTGTGGTAATGGTCATTGTCCTGGGATAATTTTAGTCATTTTTTTTTCCTTGGGGATAAGCAGCTAACTTATCTTCAGTTAGTTGCTGTCAAATAATAATTTTCAAGTTCCCCAAATGATTGAATTAACACTGCTCATATGCCCCGAAGAGTTAATGACCTTGTAAAGTTGATACTGCTCTGATGCAATGACGTCAGCTAGAACCAAGCACTCTTTGTCCTGGTGTGTGGCATGAAGGACGGAATGTAGAAGGAAACACATTCTGGGAAGGCACAGCTGCCTCAGCCTCTGCATTTGGTTCACTCGGACCTCATCCACTTCTTCCTCTTCCTCTTCCTGAAAGAGATGGATAGGAAATTAATTCAGAGCTGCAAACCCCAACTGTCTGAAATGCATAACTGATATTCTTTCCTTTTTTCCCACTGATTTTCATTCAGTATAATATTGTCTGAAACTCTGGAATAGTCTCCCTCCCTCAATTAGACATGCTTCATCAATTAAATTTGTTCAAAAACCTTCTGAAAACTTACCTGTTTCAGGAGAGTTTTCCGTAGATACGCTTGTTGTAAGGCATTTTTGTACAGACAGTAGGCTTCCCAGATTCCCCCCTTAGCTATGATTTAACTTATACTCATTTATGTTATTATTGGTATTGCTCCTCTTATTTTTACTATGTACTGTTCTGCGCAGTTGAGTATATTCCTGCAGAAATTGTGCAATATAAATTTACAATTATTATTATCATTATCATAACTGTCTTTGATTGAAACATTGACTGTTATTAAGATTTTCTTCAATACCCTGTATTTGGGTGACATGAGAAAATGAAAACATCAATGTCATTGTGACCAAGCTTTTCTTTGTCCAACAATATCACACACAATGAAAAAAAAGCAGCAACAAAAGATTAATACCTACATGTGTCTGGTCCACCATCCATCCTCCATCGACAAAGAGAAGCACATTGTACATGGTATCCGAGACTCCCTTGGTGAGTGCAAGGACACCCTGCTCCCATCTCTCCAACTCCATCTAGAAATGAAAATAAGATATGAAGAATAAAATCATCATCAAACTCTGTCCAAAAAAAACAAAGAAAAGACTGGAATAAATCCCAAGTAAATTCTGCAAAAGGATTTCATCATTATACAACTCCAGTGAAAAATGCAATGAAGATAAATGTCTTTCTCAACATGTGATGACATCACAGACAAGACAAGCACTCTAATACATCCTCCAAGAACAAAATAAATATAATTTTCAGATAAAATCGTCTGGAACAAATATCTTGAGTCTCATTATAAGAGATCTCTACAAAGCTAGAACACTAAACTGCACCCAAACAATGTGCAAAAGAGATTATCATTGCACAACTCTATTATTATTATTATTATTATTATTTTAATACTAAATTCACTCATGTTTAAAAAGTAATATTTTTTCCATGCCTTTCTGTATGTATGCTATCTCTCAACATTGAGAAATCAGTCATGTCCTATTTTCACACATTTTCATTCATTATCCTATTCCTATTCACATTTTATAAACCCATTCGTAACAGAAGGTCCTTTTGAAAGGTAGCACATCCCTTTTGCAGACCTAATTCTGAAAGTTCCCTGACTCTGTCATCATTTGAGAGAGAAAGGCTATATATAATAACCTATCCCTGAAATTGACAAAGTGTGAAATTTGGTTTTAAGTAAATAATCTTCGATGATTTATCAGAGCTAACTTTTTTCGCACCACGAAAAAAAGGTCTGAAGATTCAAAATTTAATTCAACCATTATTATAGCTCCCTCAGCTAAAAGATAGTGCACAACGAAAGGATTCACGTTACAAGTGCTACTATAATTATGTACGGTACGTATGGTGGCGCGCACGCTCAAGCTGCACGGCTGAGCTACATACCCATGGCACTACCACTGAGCTGATCCGACTTGCTTATTCAAAGTTGGTAGCCAGATTTTCATTTTATATCAACAACTTAAGAAACATATGACCTTAAGATTAAATAAACAGTATCAGAAGGGCAAATCCTAAACTCATGCCAATTTGTATGGATTTTCATAAATTTGCAAAAGGGATGGGCTACCTTTAAGGATTTACCAAATACATTTTTGCAAGTGTTTTATGCAAACATTTCTTCAGGCAAACCAACTATCCTTGTATTCCATAACTCCATGTGACTATGTTTAAAGTGTGCACTGTCATGGAAGACAGCAAGTCTGGTAGACATTATTCATTCATGAATAAATTCACTTCCATGCTCTTTTTAAAGGGTGTATCCAATGGTGAAACAATTGGCCGTATCGATAAAAGTGGCATTCGCTTATAGCTAAAGCTACCTAGTAATAACTATTATGCCAAAGTGAAAGCTGAAAGCGACTTCTAGCGCCGGACCTTTTTCTATGCCAGAGATCTGTACCTTGTGTCCCAAAAAGCGGAAAGGCTGATTTTCATTTTTTCAGCATAAGGGTCCTACTTTACCTCTAAAATTGCATAATTTCTTAATATCATTTTAAAGCATCTTCTTTCTTAGAGAAAACTACAAAGATCATCTATGTCCATCTTCTATAGTTGCCTTTTTAACACATGTTTTGTGGCATGTTTCTTTTGTTTAAATGCATCAATTAGTGTCCTTAGGTTTTCCTCAATCATTGTAACATGTTACAAAAACACTGATAAAGGAAATTCTTGACACAACTCTGATCTGTTGCAAAAATCGAAATAAAATGGCACAGAATGAAACTTATTAACCAATTTCAGTTATCTTAACCAATGATCCCAATGATGTAAAAAACACTTTTCGAAAGCAAAGTGCTTATAAAGTGCAGTACATTTTTTGAGACACCTGGTCTAGCTCAGGCACAGGGCTACGGTTCAAAATTTCTTCTGAATGAGCCTGTCCATGGGTTCTTAGTAATACTATATCAATCAAATATTTCTATAGGGTCCAGCATTACGAGGTAAGTGGTATGTTGTTTGTCAGGTGGTATATTGTTTGAAAGTTTTCGACGGGTCATGCACTCCAACATCAGATCAAGATGCCTTCTACAAAATAGTACAAAGGAGATTTGTGCTCTGATGCGTTAGCCTTGTTGAAAGCTTCACTCCCCACTCACTTTCCAAATTTGATGCAGAAAGCAATTTGACCTACTGCTTTTAAATGTAACCAAACTGGATGTAACATTCAATTTTGTAACAAACCTTTGGGAATGAAGATGAATACATGTATCAGCTTACTAATGGTCTTAAAAAGAAAGTGAGGGCAATTTGAAATTTCAAAATAAAGACGGGTAATTTACATCATATTTTTGCAAGAAAAAGCGTAAGCTACCTGCAGAGGAGCTTGCAAAAAAGCAACCAAATGCTTGTTGAGGAAAGAATATTCCTCCCTTTCATGCAGGTATTTCCTAATCTGGCAGGCCTTTGTGTACAAGAACAAAACCTTTCCTTTTGATTTAGAATAGGAATGTTAGCTCATGCTGCAGAAGAAACAAACTTCTGCTTCTTTTTGCTGGCAATGACTTATTTGGCTATATGAAGATACAAGCTGAAGGTTAGAAAAGGTATTTTGCTAGGCGTTTGCTAGTTTTATCAATATGGCCAAATGTTCCTTCATTTAAAAGAGCATATTTTTGTTAGCAGAAAAAGTTCCAAAATAGTCATGTTGCCAAACAATAACCAAAAATATGGTAAGATTTCAGCCTATTTTTAGCACCTCTGCAGTGTCCCAGTTTCAACTGCTGTTGACCCAATGATGTCATTGTCGTGCAATTCTAGCAAAAATGTGTGCTAGGTATTATTACATACTACATATTGTACAGTCTTGCACGCATCAACTACAGTGCACATTATCTGGTACCCACATTTATGTCACTGCTGGTTTATCATATTTACTCTAATTCTGAGGTCAACCATGACCAAGCCACAAATGATTTGCCAAAATGCATTCATTTCGATTGAAAGTCATCAAAATTTTAATGCTATTGTTCTTAGAATTATATCCTTGATCATATATCACATTTTTTCAACCATTGTGTAATCACTTTAAGGATTCAGCATCAAGCTTCTCACAAACACACACAAACATTAATTCAGGCATAGCAAGAACTTCCAACTGACCTCATATTCCTTGTGCTCATGTTCAAAGCGGACTCTGTCATGGAAGTTAGCATCATCAGGCAGGCACGGAGGCTGAGGTTTCTTGTTGTGGTAGTGAGCAAACCAATCATTGTAGGAATCAAGGGCATCCTGAAACAGAAACAAGAAGTCAAGGTCACCACTTAGTTTTCCTTCTCAACACTATCCAGCTACACAAGTTAAAGATAAACTGGACTTCTGGGGGTGTTTCATAAAGATTTTTAAGTTTGATTTTAAAATCATGTGTATGAACCAAATTATGACTAACTTCTTACCCAAAAAGCGACTTTGTGATAAGATTTATCCAGCCAACGTAAATTAGACTTACACTAAGTTGGACTTAGCAAAATTGTAGGCTAAGTTTGACAATTTAAGTGAGAACTTCATGAAACACCCCCAAAGGTTATCCAATAACAGTTAAAAAGATTCTTTTTTTGAGTGAAATTCAAAGTTTATGTTACCTCATGGCTCATACAATCATGTCAAAGAAATACATAAACTTACCAGGTAAGCCTTGATGCAGAGATATTCCCTGATGGCATTTTCATCTTGGGCAGGTGGGGGCACAGACCCCACCCTGGCCTTCCAGTTTCTGATGATCACATCGATGGAGTCTTCTGGAAGCTTCTTGAACACTTCCCTGGCTGCGTCATGCTTCTTGGTGGCTGTAAGGCAGATATGATATCATAATCATTATTTACATCAGTCCTTTGAGCTGTGCTGAGCCTGAACAGTTTGTCATGGACGGACATTTGACAAATTTTGACAGTTTAAGGGCTTGTAAAAATAGGTAATGAAACATGTTGAGCTATTTTATGTTTCATGGTGAAGGACATCACCGAAGGAGTTGAAATTCAATCAAATTTTGTCGCCCTGGTCATCTACTCCAACTAGAATCCATAAAATGATGAATGGACAAAAAAAAGTCACTCTTAACCCATTCGTGACAGGAATTATTTAAAGCCTAATTTGATCAGCTTTTATTCTTCAAATTGGCAACACCAACATTCTTATTTTATTGCTACATTTTTCTTATAAAACGTCATGTATCTGAAATGAATATAAATTGACAGAAATTATGATGAGAAGTCAAGAAGTTGCCAATTTGCAGGGGAAAATGGTGATTTTAAACCTTCTATCACATTGCCAACTTAAGGATTTTAATGCTTATTTTCCCTTTAAAAATTTTCAGCATCAAACAACGAATACTGATGCAACCAAAATGGGCACAGCTTGTGTAGATTTTTTTGCTCTTTCTGCCCATGTATTTGGTATGATTTTTAGGGCTTTGCATCAAAAGATATTAGGCCAAACCACAAAATGTGGACCTCTGTCAGGCTCTGCAATCAAATCTGCATATTACCTCTTCTTGCTGACAGCAGGCGAAATTTCTGGATGTACTGTTTCTTCCTAGAAATCCCTCAATATCCCCATTTATAATATCCCCATTTATAATATCCACAGTGTTTACCGTACCAATGCTTCTAACATGCTTGTTACAGATTGTAACTTGCAACATTTCTCATAAGCCTTATTTTTTTGTGATTAATATCACTGATAATATTGGTAATTGTGTAACTTTACAAATACATGTAAATGTCCGTTTCCTTTTTTCAATGTCAATGAGGATAGTGCAAAGACTGCATAGCTTTAACCCATTCGTGACAGAGGGTCCACATTATGTGGTTTGGTCTAATAACTTTTGATGCAGAGCTCTAAAAATCATACCAAATACATGAGCAGAAAGAGCAGAAAATTCTACACTTACTGTGCCCATTTTTGTTGCATCAATATTTGTTGTTTGATGCTGAATTTTTTTAAAAAGGAAAATAAGCATTAAAATCCTTAAATTGGCAATGCGATGAAAATGTTAAAATTACTGTTTTTCCCTGCAAATTGGCAACTTATGACTTCTCATCATACATTCTGTCAATTTATATTTATTTCAGATACATGATGTTTTATAAGAAAAATGTAGCAATAAAAGAAAAATGTTGGCGTTGCCAATTCGAAGAATAAAAGCTGATCAAATTAGGCTTTAAATAATTCCTGTCACGAATGGGTTAAAAACGAACCTCCATTACTTGTTACAAATGTAAAGAACAATAACTACATGTGCAGTGTATACTGACCAAGGAATGTTCTGATGATAGCGTTGCTTTGCTTGACAGCTTCAGCCCTCTGTGACGGATCAAACACTAACCAGTCAATGGCTTCTATCTTGCGACGATCCTCCTGTGAAACAGAGAAATAGTAGGAAATGTTAGAATTTCTGTTATCTTGAGGAGATGGATCAAACAACAACCTGTCAATGGCTTCTATCTTCAATGGTCCTCCTACAAGACAAGAAAATTAATGAAATATTGTACTTTTCTTGGACTCTCTCTGCACCAACCATTCATGGTTGAATAAGCAGGGAACAAAAATAAAACAGAAAAAAGAAATACAAGGTCAAAACTACCTTTGCACAATCCATCATCTATGGATTGCATAACATACCAATTTCCAGTCCATTGTTTCACTGTAATTTCCTCTTCATTTTCCATGTTTATTGGACCACATACAGCAACATTTGCTCTCCTTTGTTTAACAAATAACAATCCTCGCATTTCGCAATACTTGTGCCCTCATTCAGTTCAGTCACTCTAGTGTGTTAATTCTGGGAGATGTGTTGACAACAGTACCATCAACACCTTGCACTAGTCACCTCTTCTGCTTCTATTCTAAGTCAGTGCTTCTCAACTATTTTTACCTCGAGGCCCACTTTAGCTATTAAAATTTTTTCGAGGACCACCTTCATTTTTAGAAAAATTTTGAGGCCCAACTCACAGATTCTCAATGAGAAAAAAAATCAATAAAATATGACAAAAGAAAATAGGGACGAATTGCGTGGTAATAATCTGGAACACTACATTACCTACATTACATTACAAATTCCAACCTACAGTAAATGGTTGCAATAAATGAAAGATTGATCATGTTAATATAATACCCCCATCCCCAATTGTAATGTACAGAAATCTTCGAAAATTTTTAATACATTTCACTGACGATAATCCACAACTGTTGATGTTATTTTAATATGTTTAATAAATTCAATTCAATTTGATGTTAACTGTAAAGCTGAATTCAATATTTTTCTTCCAAAATATTTTGGACCGACTTCGCGGCCCACCTGAGAAAGCTTCGCGGCCCACCAGTTGAGAAGCACTGTTCTAAGTGATCACAGATTTCTAACACTTCATATTTTCCCTGGGCTCACACTGCTAGTTCTACTAACTCATCCTTCCTCCTCTCTGTGCCTGGAATCCCTCAGTCAGATAAATATTTCTTCAATTGGTCAAATCTCACGTGCAGCATCTGCTATCTTGGAAAGAGTTGTTGACCTGCGAGGGGGAGAAACGACCTCTCATCGTATGGATGGTGGTGGCGCATGCATTGTAAAATGTGAAAATTAAAAAGGGCCGCACTTCTATTGACTCACACAATACACTAACCTGTGATGTCGCTGCTTCCAATGCTGCTGTGCGCACAAGGTCTGCACTAGACTCCTCGTCTTCCTTGAATCTCAGCGTTTCCACAACCTTCTTGGTGATGGCAGCTACATCCAGGCCTATCAATAAATCACAAAGGCAGGTAATGAACTTTTAAAAAGAGATAAGCTATACATTGTCTCCAGGACCATGGTCTTATAAACGGTTATCATTCATTCAAATTCCGTGCAACTTGAAATCAATGGCAACTCTTATCTTCTATTACAGAATTAGAGTAGTACTCTGTAAACTAGGCTTAACCCTAAAAAGACTAATATTTTGGAGGTCTTGAGGAAGGGGAGGGGGGGGGGGGGGGAGGAGTGGGCCATGATGGCCCCATAATATCTCTGATGCAACACGATAACCACTTGCAGCAAATTTTGCACAGCCAACTATTTTCTAAAAGTAAATCTCTCCTTTTCACTGAATATCATGATTTCTACAAATTATATATTTAAGTACATAAACACATTTTGAGTGATAATCAAGTAAGCCCTGGAGATGAAATTTATATGCAAGAATTTTTTTATGAACATTAAAAACATTATTATAAAAGAAAAGAATTTGAAAATGATTTCCATGCTTATGTATTCTATTTTTTTAATCTGTTATGTATTTCTTTGTCTTTCAAATTTAATTTTAAGTTTGCTCTTTCAGGGTGTTATCTGACCATCATTCAGTTAGAATAGATAATGACAGCTTAAAGAACTTACAGGTAATAATGAAGGAATATGAGGAATGCAGTTTTTTTTTTTCCATACATACAAAACTAAGAAATTCTGTTTTGGTGCTTACATAAGGTCACAAAAGATCATGGAACTCGGTAAGGTATGACCAATTCTCGTAAACTTGGTGTCAAAATATGAGCAAGACTTGAGACAAAAGTCAGAAAGTGGTGTGACATGGCATGAACTGAAATGAGTCGGTTTGAAATGAGCAGCAAAAATTGTCTGGGCAGGGACCATGATGCCCCCCCCCACCCATCTTTTTTTTTCCCCCACCCTCATGAATACCAATGTGCTATTGACAGTTAGCTAATGCCATCACCATGATATCAATCTTTTGACGTAAGTTACCATGCAGCAAATCGTACTTGAACAAAGTAAACAAAGAGCTTCCAATTTCATATCTGGTAGGTCTGAATAGAATTCACCAATGTCTTTAATTTGGACACACAAAATAAAGAGAAAATTAAAAAAAAAAAAAAAGTGTGGTTAATTAAATGGGGATCTCCCTTTCACTGATGTGTGCAATGAAGTAAAAAGTATTACAATACAAAATTGTCACATTTTAATCACTTAAATTGTCAAGTAAATTTACATTGAAATTGTATATGAAATCAGTTATTAAACTTTCAAAAAAGGCTTCCCATTTTGTAA
Source organism: Echinometra lucunter (assembly GCA_029962745.1). Classification (NCBI taxonomy): domain Eukaryota; kingdom Metazoa; phylum Echinodermata; class Echinoidea; order Camarodonta; family Echinometridae; genus Echinometra; species Echinometra lucunter. The sequence goes on along the minus strand of CM057159.1, from coordinate 10,083,345 downwards.
CTTGTAGGTCTATAATCGATGAAATTACATTACTGACCTACCATCAAGAGAATCAAAATATACGTACATGCAGTAACTGTACTTATTTATGCATTAAACTCAACACAAGGGATACCTTACAAAACCTTACCCTATATTGATAAGTCAAATATTACACTCATTGCATAATAAAAGTCAAAGAATGTTTAAATTCCTTCACTATAATGCATAACTCTGTAACAGTTCATACCTGCATTCTCAGCTAGCTGTAAGCAGTACTGTCTTTGATTCTTGTCATGGATGCCTGTAAGACAACAATGAACGACTAGGGTGAATAAGAGTTTGCGCTGGATGCACCCTCTGGGCATGGGCATCAATCGGGGGTCGGGTTGGGGGGACATCACCCCAAACTTCTAAGGTTGGGGACACAATAGGATCCCCTCCCCCACTTTTAAATTTCAAGCCAAGGACCTTTTTTTTCTTATGCTTGTCAGCAAATTTTTGGTGTATGCCCCCTCCCCCATTTCATGTCTCCCCTGAAAAAAAAATTAAGCTAAGGACCTTTCTTTTTTTGAGTGTCTCCCCTCCCCAATATATATATATATATATATATATATATATATATATATATCTATATCTATATATCTATATATATATCTATATATATATCTATATATATATATATATATATATATATAAATGGATTGACACCCCTGCATGTGGGGATAGTCATGAAAAAGAAACTGTTTGGGATTCTTTCACAAGATTTCTAGCAAGCACTCTTGATGTAGAAAGAGGCCTCTACATTATAATGGCATGCTCTGTTCATCTTCAACAGTTAACTTCAGCTGGATTAAGTTGGTATTTATTACTAACTTTACGACTTGATGACTGTATGACCCATACTCGAGCGACAGTTGCTCCACTATCAATTTCCTACACTAACCAAATTTGTAAATTATTTTTCAAATAATTCTCACAATAGTCCATTTTTCTACCTCATTCTTGGACCTTACTTTAACCCTCAACCCAACTCAAAACAACATCAAAACTTACTATAAACTTAGCCTAAAACCCCTAAGAACACCAACTCTTAACTCTTTATCTGTGATGAGTTTCTCTGTAAACCTGCATCATTGTCCACTTAAATTATATGGAGAGCTTTAAAAAACAGAGCTCTTACTTTCCGGTATTTGGAAACTACTGTTAAACTGTTATGTCAATTGCCCAAAACATTTGTGTTTCAAGAAAATTTGTATTCCGAAAAGACCCGATCTTACTAACCTTCCAGAAACTTTGCATACCACATGACTTGCAAATCAAGAGGGAGTTGTGCAACATATATGGCAACCAGTTCAGTCCTCTTTTCGGAGATTAAATCCTGTGATAGTGGAAACACAAAGTAACATTGTAAGATAAAAGTTGATTTATTTGAATGTCAGCAAGGGGGCATTGGGGGCGTAACTAATACCCTTTTCATACTGAGGTGCCCCAAATTCAGGCTGCCCCAATGCATTTATACTGCCTTTTAGACCACCGAGTTGTGTGTGGCATTGTCAAACATATGTTAAATTCGAAGCGTAACTGGTGCACGTATACCACTATGATGTCATAATTGTACCAGTATACATGCACCAGTTAGGCTTAGCATTATGACGTCAGTTACGGTCACAGCTTATAAAAAAGAAATATGATTACATCACCAAATTTAGACCACCCTAAATCACTGCGACCGTACATAATGAAGTTGGGCCACCCCAACTCCCAGTGTGAAGAGGGTATAAGTCCCTGTGTCTGTCACAGCTTTTTTCCTTTCCAACTAGCCTTGGGAAATAAAAAGGAATATTATGCTTAATGGTCTAACAGTGACTGTGACTGCTAGTAAGTGTTGTGTTCTTTCGTTCAATATTCAGTTCTCAAAATTATACTGCGTAAAACCTTTCAATCAAAAGTTTTCAAAATTCTGCATCACACAATGAACATGAAGGCTTAACTACAAGTGTACACTTGAAAATTTGAATGCAAAGGTAACTTGGCTATTATGATAAAACAATATTGTAACACCTCAAATGATTGATTTCATGTAGATTTCTCCATGCCTGTAATTTACAAATAGTTCATAATTTTTTAACAGCTGTTCGTAACAATTTTTGTGTCAGTTTCACTGTCAGTATTTCCTGTGTAACATACAACCCATCAAAGAAATGCCTGGCGGGTGTGTGATCTACTACATATTCAACCATTCAACCATTCAAACCAGTTTAAACCAGTTCAAAGATGTTGAATATGTTATATGTGCACAGTTTAATCTGTATTTTTGGTAGATGAGGATAGTTCCTGCCTCTCGCGGTTACCTTCCAATTTGAGGTCATAGAAATGAATATGTATCAGTAATAGCTGTGATACGTTAAAGGCATTGGTTAACATTGTTATGATTTTTTAAAAATCTCGTTTTGTTACTTGAAAATGGGATAAACATAAGGGTTACAGTGTAAAAATACCAGTCTGAAAGTTTCAAAGTATGATATCCACAGGAAGTATTCTTAAATATAAAAAATGTGAACCAGTGTTTGAAATCTATACGAGGGCCGGTTGCACAGAATAGACATAAGGAGTGCGCATGCGCGTATGACCCACCTTACTGTACTATGTGTATTGGCGAATCACGCGGCGGGAGGCACATAACGGCATTTTCAAATTCAAGCAAAGTGGTCCTCTTAGTGATTGTCTCGTGAGACGAAGGATAATAAAATCGCCGTTTGCGTCTAACTTACACTTTTTCATTCCAAATTATGGTTGGTTTCAGGGTTTTTGAGTACAAATACAAGTACTCATACACATGTTTCATCTTAGTTTGTGAATTTTTTAAATCAGCTACTCACAAAGTTAGCCAATGCCTTTAACTATTTCTGACAAAATACACGCCATTTTTATCAACTATTACAGCCAAAATTTTATGACGTGTCTATGACGTCAAATTGAAAGGTAAGTGCGAGAGGCAGGAACTATCCTCTACCGGCATTTTTGCGTGAAGTGATGTGTTCTTCTAGAAGGCCTAGTAAAATCACTAAAACCCTCTTTAAAAAGAAATTGCAATTACATTAACAGATAATATTTTGCTAATGCATTTTAATATTTCATCCACTTGCTGCCTCCCGGGAAATTTTCTGCTTCCCAAGAACATACTTTACCCTTAAGTTTACATGAATATACATGTAGCTACACTTCCTATATTAGTAAAATCCTGTCTTTTTGATACCAGTGGATACATAACTGTGATCATTGCAGTCAAATTACAGTTTTCAGAGACAGTTTACTTTTATTTCTAGGAAACTTTTTGATTCCCATATTTCATAAATTCACCATTCTACATGTATATATTCTTGGAGCCTATTTCAGTTAAAACCATATTATCGGTCTAGCAATTTCTGCATTCACAAACTAGATGAATCTTCGACCACGTGTGGTCGAACTTTATGCCTCCGCCATTACCATATCAGAAATAAATGGCACTTCATGTTGATTTATTTTCATATATACAATGACATCTTTGACCTTGACCTTTGACCTTGTGACCCTCAAATCTAATCAGATCACTGTCTCTCCCATATGCATACATGTGCTAAGTTTGAGGTTGATCGGTCAAATGGTTGTTTAGTTATTGTGAAAACGAACCATTTCTATGTACATAATGACCTCTAAGAGCTTTGACCTTTGACCTTGTGACCCCAAAATCTAATCAGATCATTGTCCCTTCCATGTGCATACATGAGCCAAGTTTGAAGCCAATCTGTCAAATGGCTCTTAAGTTATCGCGAGAACGAACCATTTTTATGTGTATTATTACCTCTATGACCTTGACCTTTGACCTTGTGACCCTCAAATCTAATCAGATCATTGTCTCTCCCATATGCATACAAGTGCTAAGTTTGAGGTTGATCGGTCAAATGGTTGTTGAGTTATGGTGAAAACGAACCATTTCTATGTACATAATGACCTCTATGACCTTTGACCTTTGACCTTGTGACCCCAAAATCTAATCAGATCATTGTCCCTTCCATGTGCATACATGAGCCAAGTTTGAAGCCAATCTGTCAAATGGTTCTTTAGTTATCGCGAGAACGAGCCATTTTTATGTGTATTATTACCTCTATGACCTTGACCTTGGACCTTGAGACTCCAAAATCTAATCAGATCATTGTCCCTCCCATATGCATGCACGAGCCAAGTTTGAAGTTGATCCGTCAAACGGTTCTTAAGTTATCGCGAGAACGAAAACGGGACGGACGGACGGACGACCCGAAAACATAATGCCTCCGGCAACCACCTACGGTGGGCGGAGGCATAAAAAGAAACATTAAGAACGCAATGACAGATAACCCTCAAACACAACCCCTACATTATTAACAAAAAAACAATAATTTTAGAACACGCCCTCCAGAAAACACCTTCTTCAAAGTCAATTTAAAAGTTTGAACTTCAGCCCTGGACTATCAAAACACTATATTTCCTCTACTCTAAACCTAATCTCAAACTAAATTACAGCCCAAACCCTACCTATAACCTTCTATCTTTGACGAAGTATTGGCAGAGGCAAATGTTCCTGCAGCAAAATGTTGCCAGAGCAAACACCATGATCAAAGTAAATATTTCAGTATACAAATAGTAAGCAAATAATCACCGTTGGTGAAGGTGATGGTCAAACTATCACTTCCGAGGCAATCTTGATGTAGCTATCTTTCCAAAGTGAAGCTGGGGAAAGATAGCGTGTACATCCAGATCACCGAGGAAGTGATAGTTTGTCTCATTGCCTGAAACCAAAAGATGATTATTTGCTTTATATTCCACATCTGAAAGCATTGAACTGCAAATAAACAAAAGAATATTTTCTTTTCTATGAGAAAGAATTTGGTTCAAAAAGAAATGAAGGCTAAAAAACAGTATGAGAAAGAAGTTAACTGCATGTGCACACGCCCGTTTTAGTGCGTATCGTGTGGCAGTGCACAATACGCGCACATCTTGCTTGGCCTCAGCTGCTCAACAAGTAGTATGCTAATTATGACGTCACAAAAGAAGCAAAGAATTTTACTGTCATGGGACAATGATGGGAAAATCCTGGAGTTCATGCACTTTTATCTCGCGTGTACTAAAAAATATTGATAACATATTGTGACTTTACAGAGTGAATTGTGATCAGCGAAACACAAAACTCCCATCACTGCAAGTTCACGCACTTTTCTTATCGGGTGACGATTTATGGGGAAAATACACTTTATCACGTGATTCACTTTTGACCAATCCTACAGCAAGATTCTTAGTATGTAGAATATAATACATGACAGAGGGCGTTAGTAGGAATTCTCCACCAGATAGTAACTTTGGATCAGCCTGAAACAATGTTTTCAACTGTTCCAAAGTTACAGAGGGTGGATAATTCTTACTAACACCCGACTAAGGTATGTGCATTATTTATTTTATAAACTGGTGAGGTGCCACAGCTTTTATACAGTATGGGAAGCCAAATGAAGCAAAGTAACCTTTCAGCAATCATTAGTACTGGTTATAAGTTCCAGTCATGAGCAATTTTTTCTGTTAGACAAAATAAAAGACTTGTCAGGTGATAGATCTTAGCCAATCATTTGATTAGGATCCATATCACCATTTATAATAGTAAATATCAAACTAATGCATGCTGACATAGGAATATACCTTGACATAGGCCTCGATGACAGCAATGCATATCTCCTCTCTGGTTTGTAGTCCTAAGGAGCGCAGGGTTAGAGCTAGGTGAGCCATGAAACGGACTAGATGGTGGGAAGGACGTGGGTTCGTCTCTTTCAACCACTCGCTCATTTCTTCCAGAAGGGCTAGAGAGAAAGAAAGAGAGTGTAAGAAAATTAATTCAAATACATTATTTCAATGCGTATCTTAGTTACATCATATGGGAAAGTATAACCTATTTTTGTCTCAATTCTTTCCAACCACATCTAAGATAATGAATATTTCTGATGATTGTGGTAACCCATAGTAGTACAAAGTTTTCTGAACGTCTAATATAACTTGTGTTTCCTCCTCAAATTGGTGTTAGACAATCTTATTCTCCACTCTGTTATAGTTCAAGAAAATAAAAATGTATATAAAACGAACAAAAAGCAATACAAACTAAAACATTAAGTAGTAAAAATAGCCAATCTGCACAAAATAGTGATTTTTATAACTTTAAAACTGCATTGCCAATTTATGGAGAGTTTATTACCTACAATAAAATTGATCTTATTCGAGAACAGCAACAATTACTGCATTGAAACAAACTAAAATCTAAAGGTGTATTTTTTTTTCTAATTTTATTGGGGAAAATTCCTACCATTCTGGACCAAAATATATCATTGCTCTGCTACATCTGGGATCTCGATAAAGCATGATGTAAAATGGTACAATTCTTCTTTACCCTAAAAGGGCCTGGGGAGGGGGGTGGTGGGGGAGGGGGCAGAATCTGCCCCTTGAAGTTTTGCACAATCTATCTGCACGCAAATAAATCCTGCCTCGACTTTTCATGACTTTTTCTTTCAAATCTTGGGCATCTTTGGACACCAAATTCGCAATACCCGGGCGCGTGGTTCAGACCTTATGCAACATTTTGTACTTGCATGTACATAAACTGCTCAAAAACATAATTTCATGTATATTTTCAATACAAATTGTGTTTTTACAGGAAATTCATAAATGTATGAATATTTTTACTTTTACTGATTAAATCAATAAATTCAACGTTGCTCATGATCACAAAAGTGTCATTGATAAATGTTGTCGCAAAAACAATGAAAACAAGTGAATGAATAATACTTAGACTTTACAAACAACTTGAATATGGTAAGCCAAATGAGATTCTCAATCATTTATAAATGCCATCAGCTAAAGGTAAAATATCCAGTTGTAGATTAAAATTATTATTATTGACAAACATTTTCATTGCAAACTATATTTTTTTGCCACAATTTGAATGAGATTATGGAAAATGCAGTCACACTTTGTACAAATGTCCCGAAAAATTTTGGGCATCCAATTTGGCATTTCATATTCAAGTCGTTCATAAAGTCAGGTGTGACTTTACGGACAGCTTTATGACCCCCCCCGAATGTTTTGAGTAACTAAGGACAACATACATGTAGCTATATAAGCCAGGCCAATTGTTGTATAACTTGTAGACACTAGGGGTGCGCATGGACGTGTAATTTTCTAATCGTGTACACGGTCAAATTTGAATTTTGAATGCATTATTAAGGACCTTATGTCTGAAGAAAATCACCTATGAATTTAGCTATATGTATAGATCTTCACTCACAAATACTATTTTTTATTCAACTTACATCACTTCATATAAATTGAGGGTCATAAAAGTTGAATCTTTGGATTTAAAAAATAAAATTCCTCCCACAACTATCAACAAGCTTCGCACGAACAGCAGCAGCCAAATTACTCCAAACTAGAACTAGCTGTATGTACTTAATTAACTATGTACGTACGATCAGTCTTGCAATACATGTATATCGCAATATAATGCATGTGCTCGCGCACAACACGTTCAAGCTCAAATGCATGCCTGAGCTCCCAAGCAGGCCCATAAAACTCCGCCATTTTGTCCGGATCCATTTGAATGCTTAATCAATACGTCTATGTACCCAAGACATCGATCTAGTGAAATGCAAAGTATTGGCGTGCGAACGTTAAGTGTCACATGTGCGCTATGAAAATCCACCGAGATACTTGCCTGCTCCCCATACAAAACACACACATCTCTGCGAGGGGCTCGCTGAAAGTACGACTGATCAAACTATTGCGGAAATTAATGCACGCTCTGTTTTTATACAGAGATCTTATGCGTTGCCGAAAGAACCTATCTAGAGTGGGTTGTATTCAGTGATGCTAGCATTTCACAATCTCGTATTCGATTGTGAAATAATGCTAGACGACATTTGCAAGATTGCGTGCAGTGCATTTCTTTGGCTTTTGTAAACTAGTCAACCCTGCTGCCCCGCCCCGCCGCGCCGTTGGCCGAATTGCGAAGCAAAAAATGATGATCATACCACAATGACCATGCACTAGTGTGTATGTTTTATTCATATTTGTGGGTTTTTGCTCTGGCCAGATTGGGGGAATTACTTAGAAGAAAATTGCTGTTTTTTTTCTTTTCTTTTTGCTGTCATACACATTACAACACATTACGTACTGCATGTACACGGATGGCAGAAATGGTACACGAATAGTTGGCGATCGCACGTGTACACAAATAGTCGAGTACACGTCGCAGCCCTAATAGACACACCGAGTTAGTTACTATGACATAAATGTACTGATACTCACTATCTATGTCACCCAGTATGATGTATTTCTGGATAAGATGAAGCTTCTCTTTGGCTTGGGCTTCTACTTTCTATGAGAAAATTGACACATATGAGAAAGAAAATTCAGCATGGTATAACGTGCGCTCATTATCATTTGTTGTACACTATCTAGATGAACTAACGTACTCTACCTCTTCAGGCTGGTTTTCAATGGCACGCGAACGATTCGCGAAGGATGCATAATTTATGCCGAAAAATGACAAAGTCCAACATCCTTAATTCAGGCTCCAAAAGTTTGGTACACATGGGTGGGATTTGGAAGTGTCGTCAATTGTTTGTTTTTTTTTAAAAATGTATTTGCATCCTTCACGAATCGTTTACGTGCCCCACAAAAACCAGTCTTCGGTATGCTTATCATGATCATATGTAAATACTTATATAATTTGATATTATAATGCAGTAAATAAAGAGGTGCTGGTAATGATAAAAAAACAGATACATTTTATAAAATAAATGGGGGATGGCATCGATCTCCCCAGAAAAAGTAGGAGTAGAAAATCGTAATAAAACAGCAGTAAAGATTAATAATAACTTCATAGCAACAGAAGGTATTTATAAATCTGTTGAAGGAAATAAGAATTTCACAAAATAGGTCTAACCAAATGATTCGTCAGAAAAAGGACAGAGTTAAATAAGGAGAGGAAAACTTGACTTACTTGATTGGGATGGGCATGCAGTTCTTGAAAAATCTTGGGTGGAGTGAGGCTGAAACAAATATATTTCAAACAAGTCAATTATCTATATTGTCATTTTCTAAGCCAAGATATTATATGTACTTAAAAGAGTAAAATTGTTAGGTTTTTACCTCATTTACCAATCTGCATATTTGACTATCTTATAATCTAGCTACCCACATTAGAATAACGGGTCTATGCTTTTTGATAAAGGTTTATTGTTCTACTTGTTAAAAAAAGTATTCACAAGTTATGGAGTTTTCATATCACAGAACACGTTTTCCTCCTTGGTGGACTGTGAGGGTTATGAAATCTACCAACTTCTCCCTCCCCTTTCCTTAGTGAGAGTAACCCCCCCCAAAAAAAACCCCAGAAAACAAAAACAACTGCAACAATCAAACAAACAAATGAGCACATCAATGATATGGTGCTCATCCGGCATCCGGCAAAGAAAACCCCTCAAAATTGGTCCACAAATTAAGGAGAAGAAGCAGTTGTGATTTCCGAATAAAATCCGCATGAATTAGCAGCATAAATTAGCATGAATAATGTTTGAGACAAAATTTCAAAATTTGGTGTAGAAGTTCTGTGTACCCCATGTAGCTCTACAAGATGAAACAAGAAAACTCAAAATTGGTCGACAAATGAGGGAGAAGCATTTTTTGTGATTTTTGAATAAATTTTGCATAAATTAGCATAAATTATTTTTGAGACAAATTTCAAAATTCTGTGTATAAGTTCAATGTACCTCACATAGCTCAACCAGATGAAACGAAAAAATAAAAAAAAATCGGTCGACAAATGAAGGAGAAGAAGCATTTTTTTGTGATTTTCAAATAAATTTCACATAAATTAGCATAAATAATTTTTGAGACAAAATTTTACAATTCTGTGTGTAAGTTTGGTGTACCTCACATAGCTCTACCAGATGAAAAAATAAAAAATACAAATTGGTCGAAAAATGAAAGAGAAGAAGCATTTTTAGTGATTAGATATATTTTGCATAAATTAGCATAAATAATTTTTGAGACCAAATTTCAAAATTCCGCGCAGAATTTTGGTGAACCTCATGAAGCTCTACCAGACGGAACAAAAAAAAAATATCAAAATTAGCATATTTAATAAGTTTCAAAATTCTGTGCAGAAGTTTCGATCCCCCACCTAGTGCTATCATATAAAGCAAACTGATTGAAATCGGACAAGAAATGAAGAAGAAGAAGCATTTTGAAATTGTGGACGGACGGACGCCGGACACCGAACGCCGGACGCCAGACACCAGACGACGGACGCCACGCCACGGCATAAGCTCATCCGGCCCATTTGGGCCGGATGAGCTAAAAATCAAGCAAACAAAGAGAAAACACCTATCAAGTTTTCCTTTATATTTCATTTTACATTACATATCTTTGTGAGCTTCTAAAGCACTTTGGGCATTGAAAGAGATTAAAGGCATTGGCTAACATTGTTATGATTTTAAAAAATCTTGTTTTGTTACTTGAAAATGGGATAAACATAAGGGTTATAGTGTAAAAATACCAGTCTGAAAGTTTCAAAGTATAATATCCACAGGAAGTATTTTTAAATATCAAAAATGTGAACCAATGTTTGAAAAATATACGAGGGTCAGTTGCATAGAATAGACATAAGGAGTGCGCATGCGCATATGACTCACCTTACCGTACTGTGTGTATTGGGGAATCACGCTGCGGGAGGCACATAACAACCTTTTCAAATTCAAGCAAAGTGGTCCTCTTCGTGATTGTCTCGTGAGACGAAGGATAATAAAATCGCCGTTTGCGTCTAACTTACACTTTTTCATTCCAAATTATGGTTGGTTTCAGGGTTTTTGAGTACAAATACAAGTACTTGTACACATGTTTCATCTTAGTTTGAGAATTTTTTAAATCAGCTACTCACAAAGTTAGCCAATGCCTTTAAACATAACACTGTAAAATATCAAATCTGCAAATTCTGCTTACTCTTTCAAGTAGTAACCCTGAGGCAGAGGTTGCAGAGCCCTATCTGATCTCAGCTGGTCTCTGATTTCTCTCTCAACTTCTTGGTCCACCAGAACCTTGAAATACCCCCAAAGACAGTCCTCCCAGAGGTCACATGCTGGTAACAGCTACATTGGTAGGAAAAATATGTATATATATATTTATAAAATCAGGATTTACAAGCAACAAAATTGCCCTTTTTCAGGCAATTTTCATTTTCATTTCATCTTTATTCACCTCTTCTTTAAAAAGGCACAATATACAAATATGAAACTATACAAAAATAACATTCATAAATAGATAAAAACAACAGCTGAATACATAAAAGCAAACTAAAGCAAAGAAGAAGAAGAAGAAGAAGAAGAAGAAAAATGATGGTGAATACCAATTATATATTAGAACTATGGAGATCCTGCTTGCGATTCATAAAATATAAAATCACATAAAATTGGAAATATTGGAACTGCACACAATGTTGCCTTCATCCATTGCAAGAGTTAAGTTCTAAAAGTCCCTTTACATATCTTATACTCTACAAATTTCTTATGTTTTATAATTCAAAAACTTTTTGTTGCAATTTGTCTGAGAATACATACATGTAAGTGTTACTTTTATTAGCTAAGCAGCAGCAGCCCACCATAGAGTTAATACAACAATGCAACTCAGCTAGATGTAGACAGCCAAATAAATTTGCACAGCTCACCATATCAATGCTCCCCTGTGTGCATGTTCTTTACAATACAAAGCCTGAAGTACAGGTACAAGAACAGAGAGGTGGCACAGCCCGAATGAGGGCAAGGGCAAGAAAATTGAAATTCCTCAGTGGAAAGGGATTTCTTCTTTTGTTTTATCCTGATCGAAAAGGTTTATTCTATTGTTGACATCTCTTGAGTATCCCTGCCTAAAACTGAAATTCCCTTTCAGCTCTCCTTGCCACTTTATCTGTTCATGGATTTAAATATGAACTTAAACAGTACCTCTCTAAGGTTCCCGCTAAGGACAGCATAGATGGCCCTCTCATATAGATGGAATCTCTCGTCCTCGGCCATTCTCCAGCACACATTCTTCCAGATGTCACGGTACATGTTACCTTCGATTGGAGCCAGGTCTCCAGAGTTTTGCACTGAAAAGAAGAAAATGGAGCATACATACATGCAACAAGGACCTTTACAAGGTACACACTGGCAATGATAAACGATGACCCAATATGACATCTGTGTTAGCCTTAATTTGTCAAAGGCACGGAGTGAGGATTAGGATGGCAAGAGGGCTGCAGAAAAAGGATTAAGGTTAAGTATAGTTTCAGTCCAAAGCTGGCCACTGTTTCGTGAAAGTTGTCAGCACTGACGAGTTGTCCTTCTCGGACAATTTCAGTAAAATCCTTAGTTTTGATTGGCTGAGAAGCACTGTAATTGTCCGAGAAGGACAACTCGTCAGTGCTGACAACTATCATGAAACAGTGCCCAGAAGCTAAAAATTCAGGATTTTATCTCTAGATAACAGAGGAGTTTGAGTTCTGGGAAAAAGGTGAAACAAAGTTTGTGAGCTTTCTCAGTCTTTCAATGTCAGTTGGAGGAATATCATAGCAGTAATGTCCCCCCCCCCCCCAAAGGATTACACATCAAATGCACTCATTAAACAAGGCAAAAGCAAGATTGTGTCTCGCCCACCAGTGACTAAATAACACGAAGGTTTCCCCAAGTATATCCCTAACCAAGTTTGATGTCACAAGAAAGTCTTGCAGGTAAACTTTAATGTTTGATCTCAAATGACCTTTAACCTTACCATGTGACCTGATGGCACAATAGCATGAATGTACCCCTAGTGCATCTATCACCAAATTTGGTTGCTATTGCAGCAACATGTGCCAAGTAATGTGTCATAAGAGTCTTGCAGGTAAATTTTAACGTCTGAAATAAAATGACCTTTGTCCTTACCATGTGACCTCCGATACCATTATAACATAAAGGTCCCCCAAGTACATCTATTACATCTATGACCCAAGTTTAGTTGAAAAAGGAGCAACAGTTGCAAATTTTTTTGTCATAAGAGAATCTTGCAGGTAAACTTTAACATTTGACCTCAAATGACCTTTAACCTCACCATATGACCTCCGACAGCACCGCAACATGATGTTACCCCTAGTGCATATATCACCCAAGTTTGGTTGCCAATGGACCAACAGTTCAAGTTATTTGTCATAAGGAGAGTCTTGCAGGTAAACTTTAACGTTTGAAATAAAATGACCTTAGACCTTACCATGTGACCTCCGATACCACTATACCATGAAGGTCCCCCAAGTACATCTATGACCCAAGTTTAGTTGAAAAGGGAGCGACGGTTGCAAAGTTTTTTGTCATAAGAGAGTCTTGCAGGTAAACTCTAACATTTGACCTCAGATGACCTTTGACCTCACCATGTGACCTCTGACAGCACCACAACATAATGTTACCCCTAGTGCATCTATCAACCAAGTTTGGTTGCCATTGGACCAACAGTTACCAAGTTATGTGTCATAAGAGAGACTTGCAGGTAAACTTTAACGTATGTAAAAAGAGCCTTGCAGGTACTCTATAACAATGTGACCTCAAATGACCTTTGACCTCACCATGTGACCTCCGACAGCACCGCAACATGAGGGTACCCCTAGTGTATCTACTACCCAAGTTCGGTTGCCAAGTTATGCGTCATAAGAGAGCCTTGCAGGTAAACTTTAACATTTGTGACGGACGGACGACAGACGACGGACGGACGCCATTTGGATCCCTAAGTCTCGCCTGCACCTCCAGTGGGCGAGACAAAAATATGACAAGAAGCAACTACAGAGTTTGGCCCAAACATTTGTGTGTAGTCCCATATACTCATTTCTGTGTGAAGTGCATGTGTTTTTCAGCAAGAATGGCCTGATTTGTTATTACTTAACATGATTTCAAAACCTCATTTTATATATAGATGAATTTTTACGTATAAATGAATCAACCTTTCCCTGATTGCTTTGAAACAGCTGATTTCACATTGAAATTGCATGATCAGAACTCAAGGCTACCTTTAAGAACTGTGCTTGTAAGTACATGTGTGTCTCCACAAGCATGTATATTCATTTTCACAGAAAACAGGTAAATCAAGTACTAAATAAATAATAAATGTATAGATGACCAAACAAACTTTTGAGTAACAAATTATAGCTGAAGAAGAAACCGATGGACAAATAGTGTCTCAAGATACATCATCATTTTCCATCCAATGGCCCCCAAAGATAAGAGACACAGAAAGATAGACGGACAGCAAACACACAAACCTGATGTCATGTTCCTATCATGATAGAGCCTCCATCCCTCCAGGGAAGCAGCCCTCCAAGCCTGCCCGGACTCCTTGCACAGCCTCTGAGCTTCCTCCAGCCTACCAGCCCGGATGTTGGCAAAGACGTTGAGGAGCAGTCTGGTCTCGTCTTCCTTGTCCAGGTCAGCCAGGGGCTTGTTCTCTCGGATCGGAGCATCAGGGTCGAGTGAGGTCACCATCGTTTCCCTTGCTGCTGACCCAGACAGTGCCCTCTGTTGCAGGTTATGGAGAGTGTTTTCCCTGCAAAAAACAATACATAAATGTGAAGAAAAGCTGTAAAAAAAAACCTGGCACTGAGCAATTAAAATCAACATTTAAAAAAATCTAAAATATCGATTGTATTGGTTCTTCTACAGATACAAACTGATAGACAGAAAAAAAGAAAGTGTGAGGTGAGTGAGTGAGCGAGAAAAAGAGAGAGATAGAAAAAAATTATTAAAAAAAAACGAAGAAAGAAAAAAAAGAAAGAAAGGAAGAAACAAAGAAAACAAAAAGAGCAGAAAATAACCCACAAAAAAGAGGTAACAGAATAGAGCACACTCACCAGCACACTGAATGTGAGTAGAACTGGACTTTATTGTAGGAGAATGCTGACTGGTCAGCAGCTACACTTTCTAACCAGTCTACTACTATCTGATGTTGTCTGACCACAGCATCCCTCTCAAATAAAGAGTCCACGATTTCTCGCTCACTCAGGTGCTCCGTCTGAAAAAAGTGGAGTACAGTCATTGGCATTGATGGGGGGGGGGGGGAAAGAGAAGAAATCATCAACATATGTTACAAATCTAACAGTGCAGATGCAGTATTTATGACATCATATTTATTTTCCATGTTCATTTTTCCACAACTACACTCTCTTTCACATTAAGATAACAATAGTATTTCACTATAAACTACCCCCCCCCCATCCCAGAACAATTCAATTTGTCTTCATTTATCATCCATCATACATAAAAATACATACAAAGAATGTTGCATAGAAAGGGCAATATTAGATGAAAAGATGCCTCAAAAAAGCACAAGGCTTGCACATGTACAAAAGAATGCACCAAACAGTACAAAATTAAACAGGCAAAATAACACACACAGAACAGTATCAGTTATGAGAACATTACAGATATTACTAATTAGGAATAACTTATTCTTTTTTAGCATTCCACCCAGCATGCAAAGCAAAGTAAGAGTACCAGTTAATACTCAAAAATCAGAGTCACACAACCCAGTTCTCAATCCTCTCTAATCCAGGTATCTATGAAACATGTGGGTCCCTAATGCTACAAAACTTTTCTGCCTGCTCTAGATTGGGGTGCAATAAGGATGAAGGTGGTAGAATCTGTCTTACATGAATTTTGTCAACAGTGATAGATACAGCATCCTGATCTTCTGCAGACATCTGCCTGTCTTGATACAACGAACCAATCAGACGCCAGGTTGCCTTCTCCTGGGTGAGGAGACGTAACACTTGAAGTGTGCGGGAAAAACTGGAAAGGAAAAAACAGAGAGTGAACTAGATGAATCATCGACCGCGCACGGTCGAAATATATACCTCCTTCATTGCCAGGTCAGAAATATATGGCACATTCATGGTGATTTTTTATTTTCAAGTATACAATGACATCTCTGACCTTGACCTTTGACCTTGTGACCCCAAATCTAATGAAACCATCATGAGACCTTCCATATGCATACATGAGCCAAGTTTCAAGTTGATCTGTCAAATGGTTGTTGAGTTATTGTGAGAACAAACCATTTTCATGTACGTAATGACCTCTATGACCTTTGACCCTGAGACCCCAAAATCTAATCATATCATTGTCCCTCCCATATGCATAAACAAGCCAAGTTTGAAGTTGATCCATCAAACCATTCTTAAGTTATCTTGAGAACGAAAACGGGACGGACGGACAGACAGACGACCCGAAAACATAAACAGGACACAACAAAGGAACTTGCTTGCCCATCACATGCAACATTTGTCATTTTGCCCAAGTCTCTACGTCAAGGGGTTCACTGACAGTCAAACTGTAGATATTTGTTCAAAATTCAGCAAATTTGTAATCAGGTTTAAGTTTCCTTACATCCAAAGTAGGAGGCACATCAGGTTAACATCAAACAACCTTTTTACTTTCCCTCCTCGTACATATTAGGAGATGCTTGGCGATTATTGGTGACCCATCATTTGCTCAAAGGATGCTCGCTCCAAGCTTTATTTGTGACCCTCCACCTCAAAACGATTAATAAGTCAGAAATCTGAAATTTTTACATTTTAACAGTGTTCGAAAGCTTGGAGTCTAGGCTTTTAATGCCTTGTTAAAATCATGCAAGCCCTTTGAAATTACAAGGATGAGAGCTGGTCGGACAGGCTAATCACCAGAATAATAGAGAAAACAGGATGTATAAAATGAGTGCACCATTCAGGAGTGCTGTACTGTCCTATTGTCTGTTTCACTAAAAAGTTGAAGAAGAATTCCCTGGTATTGATTATGAATGGATTATCAGGTTAGGCTCAAACTTAGATTAGTTTCGAAAGGGACATCTCTTCGAATAGACTTTAAAAGCCACAGATGGGGGGGGGGGGTGAATAACTTCTGAATTTATTATGTACACATGTTAATGTGAAGCCTTTACCTGGCATGCTGGCATACTTTTATTTCAAAATTTCCCCCAAATGGTAATTTTGAATAAAAGAAAAAACACTTTTCTACATTACAGATGGCTTCCAATTTTGTTCGGATGATAGATCAATAAATGAACTACTAGAAAATATAAACAACTTCAAATCAAATTTTCCACCTCAAGCTTTCTATTTTAGCTGTTTATTCTAAAAACTTCCAATGGGACTTATTGGTCCTTTTGTGGTGGACGGTCACATTTCATCTTAGATATAAGGTCAAACCAGGGCTGCAATCAGATCCCATGTTAGCTTTAATTTCAGGGTTACATATTATGATGGGTCCAGTGTTGACAGTAAAACTCAGTTAAAGGTAGTAGCCCACATTTGCACAACACTGTTTCAGAATTTGAATAGAAATAAGCCAATTTCAATTTCAAATGACAGATAAATATGTAAAACTATCATGTTATCAAATCAACAACAATATTCCAAAGAATAAGTGAAAAATGAATGGTCTTACTCTTACAGCGTCAGAAAGACGCCTTTACAAAACAAAGAAAATAAAAGAAAATTTTGTTGACTATTTCCTTCTCAATCCTAAACGGGAATGTACTAGGATCTAAAACTTTATGAGTGTTTTTTCTGTGGCTTAAGGCAATCTACAGGAAAACTTTGGTGCAGATTGGGTGCCACTTGCAAATGTGGGCTACTACCTTTACATTAGAGAAATTGACCACGAAGCAATCAACTTCGCAGAAGATATCTTAGAAACGATTGCTTCCAATTTCAATTTCAAGGGTTCATCTTTGATTACCTTTTCTGACTGGGTAGAGTTTTGACCATGATTCTGTCTAGCATGGTGACCTGTTCATGGCAGAGTCGTTCATATTCCGACACCAAGGCAAAGGCATCCGTCAGGGACTGGTGCTTCTTGAAAACATTGAGGAACTCGTCGAATAACCCTTCCGTTGCTGAAGATGAAGAGAGAAGTAAATATGCATACCGAATAATGATAAAGACTATGAAACACCAGATATCAAAATTTAATGGGAATAAACTGGGAAAAATAGACATCCAGAAATAGCAGGGATACCAGCTGGTTTTTATTTACCGCATATTAACGTTCTACGCCTTTGATTGGTCGAAACGAGGCATGAAATTCACTACTGACTGCTGGACAGTATAGTGAGAAACATAATGACAGGGAATAGTTCCTTAGCAATGACTGGTTCATTTTCCTTCTTTTTGTTCTGGACTTATCCTTCCCTGAGCTTCACATATGTTTCAAATTTGTAGTCTTTTCCAGGTTTTAAATCACCAGAGGAACCTTTGCTTAAAAATGTATCTTGGCAAAATACATGTAAAGCACTTGAGAAAGCCCTAAGGGTAAAAATTCGTGCAATTTGCAATGTTTACAGAGTTTTCATTCAATTTTGTGAGATACCACTATTCCCAACTCTGGGTAAAACACTTATCTATTCGTCTATATCTGGTACTGACCAAGTTGACCCGGGTCTTCTTGCAGCAAGAGATTGGCCCTGGTCATGTCCATGGTGAGTCCTGTCTGATCCAGCATGGAGTTATCATACTGAGGACTGGACAACATGGAGCTTTGAAGGTTGCGTGTTGGCTCACCCATCGACGTTGACAGCTGAATTTTGAGAAGATAAGTTGCGAATAGAGTAACAGCACATTGCAGATGTACATGATACACTCTACAAGCAGATCTTTCTGTTCATCAATGTCTCTATCTATTTCACTTTAGACATATTGAATCACAAGCCAGGTTTCCTGTCATTTGACTTCTTTGACCAATGAATTTAGACCTTAAAGCTCATGCACAGGTTTGGCAGTAAAAAGAAAAATTGGCATGATACTGACGTCATAGAATCTCACACTGTCTGCTTAACAACTGGAAAGATACAAGCGTGAGGTAATGTAATTTTCCATTCATGACTTGCGCTGAATTTCAAATTATTTACATATTTGAAATATGTGAAAAGAACACAATGTAACAGTCACAATCTGTACTACGCTAAGACGCCTGCACCATGACTGCTCCCTTGCATAACAAATACAGCACGTTGTTAACTTGTAAACTAGTGTAAACAGAACTCTCATTGGTTTAACACGTGTGCAGGCAGTGAGTGACTTTATGTCTCTGACCTAAAATCAAAAATATTTGTTAGCCATTTAATTAATATTGAACTTGAGAAGGAAAAATACTACAGCCTTAGTTCTACTTCTATTTTGCTTCAGACCAGCTGTAAGCAAGGAAATCTGAAAAACAGTTTTTGAGGGCCTACCAAAACTATACATTTAACCTTTAAGCCTATTTCACATGTATACGACACAGTACAATGCCACAGCAAAATGAAAACTGTTCTAAATGTACATAAAAGGCACGTAAAGGTTACGAAAATGTATCTAATACATGCATGTATAACAAAGACCCCTTTTAAAGCATAGAAAATGTGAGGCACATTACACTTACATTTAGACATGAATTAATGAGCAATGGCACTTCTTTTCAAATAACCACATCATGTGGGCAAAGATCAAAAAGTTGACATTTTTGGGGTCATATCATTTACACTCTACCAAAGAGGACATGCACTTAGTTGTACATGTAGCTTACCTTGGCAGATGGAGTCAGGAAGGATCTTGCTGGTGTGAACCCAACTGTGTCTGACACATCAAACTCTGATGTCATGGGAGGTTTTTGAGGTGTATCTGTCCCACAGAAAATGGAGGGAACAAGCAGATTTTATTTTTAATTTAACTCATGAGAGAGAAAAATTTCAGAAAATAAAGGAAGGCATAACACTATGCTTCTTCAGCAATAACTTTGTAAGCTCTACAATTCCATAATGTTCAAGACAAAAGTTTGTTTCAAACCATTTTTCTGTTTGTTCAAAATCAAAACAATACAGGTAAATGCTTAGAAATTAGGCTCCCTGAATTTTCTTGTCAGGAGGGGAAGGAAAATGAGAAACTACTTCTTGAAGGCTTTAAAATTTTCCTCAACAATACGAGTATGGCTAATGACACGTACATACTTTAAAACTGGATTGCAATAAACTTCTTTAATAACAAATTCATTAACATGTTGAATGCCAAGAAAAACTGGATTGGATATGCAGAAAATAGGTACTGCAACAGGATCAGATTTTAATCGTTGGGATAGAGATGCAGAGATGCAGAATATCATGGTTCTCACGACAGCCAGTACTGTCATTAACAGATTATAAATGTATATGACTGAATGAAGATAAAACCTCCTGGACCCTGTAAAATTAACATCAACTTCCAATTGATTGTAAAGGCTAATGCACCTTTAAAGATTAGTTGTATCGCACAGCGATTTGCATGTATCTGTAACATGAAATCAATTTCAAGTTACTACTGATTGCAAAGTTATACCTTTATAGGAGATACAATAAATTGTAACTTCTTAAGTTACAGGACCTTGGTTCTATCTTGGTCAACAATCTAAAATCTTCAGGGCCCCACTGCATAAAACTTACCATTGATGGTAACTTTTCCACCAATGGTAACTTCCATGGAAACCTTAAATTGACTGGCTGTTGAGCAATGATACCATGGTAGATACCATTGTTGGGAGAGTTAACATTAATGGTAAGTTTCATGCAACGGGAGCTCAGATTGTGACTTACATGTTCTGCGCTTCATCTCGCTGCCAGGAGTTCTTGCGGACTGGTTGTAAGGCCATATTCCTGGGGCAGGTGTACCCTGTATGCCAGTAGCTTGCTCCAGCATTCCCATCGCTGTAACCCAGAATTAAGGTCAAATAAAGAAAGCACATTTCTAAGAGGATAGCTTCACTGACAATGTCAGTTTCCGAAGTCACTGATTTTTGTCTCATTTTGTTCTTTTTGGGCTCCATTTTGTTGTGTTTGTATTGTTTTGTTTTATATTTTCCTTGAAGTGTACCAAAAATCAAAAGATTTTGATTCTGTATTTCCTGGTTCAATGTCACTATACTAGTTTCAACATATGAGCCTCAAAAATTAGAGGAAGTTCTAGGGCTGGGACACATTTCTTTACTGCCTGGCTGCAAAAAATACGCACCAATCAAATTCCTAAATCCTAAAAAGTAAATGCAAAATATGTTGTCAACTTGTCAGGAGATTGTCTGTGCAAGTTTTGACAAGTTCCCTTTTATTTGAGAGCTGACGCATTACTGTGTGTTCATTAACATAAGTGGCGCCACAATAGGCTCGTTCACACACAAAAGGAATCAAAATTTGAATCGTGATTCGAATCGCTATTCAAATTTCAATTTTATAGCCACCGTTCACATATGGGGAAAAAGCAAGGTTCGGATCTCGATTTGAATCACGATTGGAATTTCGATTTTTTTTCGACCATTCACACACACAAAGAAGCAACAGAAACAGGCAGGAGAGCCCACAAACTTCTTCGCTCAACATGCTTAACTGCTGCTATACGCAATCTGGACAGGGGAAAATACACATCGACAGTAAAAGGGCTACAGAATGTACAGCAAGAAAATAATTAATTGGATAATAAATGATTATGTACTATCATACAAAACATTTGTTTACTACATGGGATCAACGGCACCAAGATAGCGTGCAGTGCGTCCATGCTATACAGTGCATACACCCCGTAACATATATGACACACATACTGCATACACTGCATAGTGCATGCACAGCGCATCAATCGTACACACGCAAAGAATGATGGGATAGATAAAACCGATTTTCTAATCGCGATTCCGTTCACACACACACAACGCTCAGCAAATAATTTCGATTATTCTGAAAAATCGCACTTCTTACTGCGAGTTGAATCGCGATTAGAATCGTGATTATTAGTGAGATTATTCTGTCCACACACAAAATAAAATCGATTTTCTAATCGCGATTAGAAAATCGATCTTTGAATCTCAGTTTTTACCTTGTGTGTGAACGCCCCTAATGTCCCACCATATCTCAGAACCCCTTAAGGGTGAACTTGATGAAAGCGGTAGTAAAGGATACATTTTCTGATGCGGTCATTCTGCAACACATTGCTCCGGAGTTCTTCTCTTGGTTCAATAGATCTGTCAAGGATGCTGAATGACATATCGCCATGTCTGCAAAGAAGAAAAAAAGAGGAAACATTTTATCGACCATTTTATTATTTTCTTTTTCCGCTTGATATTTACGCCTGGATGATTTTTTAAAAAGACAGAGGAGGTGGGGGAGATAGACAGAAAGAGAAATAATAATAATAATAATAATATTCAGTTCTTGCATAGTGTATATCACATTACTATCTAACGTCTCTATGCACCTCCAAAGGACTTTGGATATTAATAGCCTGGCTTTACCCTGGCAGCCATTACAGCACATGAGCATTTCAAGGAAATAATTCCTGCCAGGTAGTAGGTACCCATTTATCTCAAAGAGAGAGAGCGAGAGAGAGAGAGAGAGAGAGAGAGAGAGAAAGAGTGAGCGAGGGAAGGCACGAGGCCACAAGGCATGCTTCAAAACCAAAGCAAAATCACCAATACTGCAAAAAGTTATTTAAAGCTTCAGCATGTTAGCTGGATCGTCACTTTCCCTTGTGCTGACAGAGAATAACTGCCACTGTCGTTACTTTCTTCCCTTTTTACGAAATGCACATTCATGAACAATTCATTATCTTACTGTAAGCGGGGAGAGTAATCATGAAATTAGTATTTACCGGGCCTGGCGTCTGTTGTCTCTCCTTTGATCAATAGACCTGTTCATTGTCTCTGGGTCGAAGGAGACATCTGGACGTTGCGAATACTGAAAATGCAATGCATGGATTATTCAGTTAGTACTTGGTAGAAATGTACTAGTAGATCAAGTGTTCTTATTTGTCTGTGTGGATAAATTGTTGCGCCAATATCCTAGATAACCTACATGTGGCAGCACCTGGGTGGAGAGTGGCAAACACAGATTAATGTCTTGCCAAAAGACACACATGCACACGTAGGTGCCAGGCAGGATTTGAACCCCTCAACCCCTAGCTTGAGAGACAGGTGAATGAAACACTACACAACAACATCTTCATAGTCTCCCATTTAGCATAGCACAAGCATCTTTGTTTAAATTTGTGGCCTGGCTCAACATGAAAATGGAATTAGCAAAACTGCTCATGAAATACTAATTTTGAAAACCTAGGTAACACGTTAAATATTTCAAAAATTGTTACATAAGAAGAATCTGCATTTCATGGCAAATCTAATGATATACAGTCATAATTTCAAATATCTATAGAAACCTTATAACCAAAAGATTAAAGGGCTGGTTCACCTGGTTGCCATAGAAACTACTGAATTACACCCTCCATTTGTGTATTGCAATTTGCTGTAGTGCTTATTTTCAAAATGAAATTTTCATGCAAGTAGTAAAGGGGAGCATTGGTATGGTGAGCTGTGCAAGTTTATGTGGCTGCCAACCTCTGTAGTTGAGGATAGATATAACTACAATTATTAACAAATTTTTGGAAAATAATTGCTTATTACACCCTAACTGGGGGAAAAAAATATCTTGTTCCCATCCCATTCCTTCAACTCAGTCAACTGGACATGCTGGATCTCAATCACCTTGATTGATCAAGTGAAATTCTCAAGATTTTTATCTATTTTTTATTATGTGGTCAGTAGTGTCCATTTTTCAAAATGGTGTTAGGGGTCCTGTGTGCGGCCACCCCTACCCCTGTGGGCAGCTGCCTATCATTTGGTGAGCATTTAGCGCCATATTTGTGACAAAATCAATGTTAAATTTCATACTTTACTCACCGATACTTTATGAAAAGTAATAATATTCTGTAGAAACCCATAAAATCTGTCAAAAGTAGTGGTCTGGTCGATAGGAATTTTTACTGTCGACATATCAGTAAGAAAAAAAATCTCGATGTCGACATACGTGTCGAAATAAGTACGATTTTTTTTCACTGGCTGAAATCGCGGTATCCAACTGTGCCCAACTGTCTGGGAGCATCGGGGTTGCCGTAGCGGCCTGTCCTGTACTGTAGCAGACTGTGACAGCTGCCGGGACAGCTGCCACAATCACACCTCATCTAGTGATGAAATCTTGCCCTACATGTCCGTATTATTCATTTAATGTACCCATTCATACAGTGAACTCTAATCGATAGTAAAAATATCTGGACAAATTTACCTCCTGCGTAGGTGTAACTTTTTGTTTCATGTCGTCCATGCAAATGAGTCCGACAATATCTCTCTCCTCGATCGAGCGTGCGTGATATATGTAGTGCACTAAGCGCAGGTTGTTTGTGATTGCTGTATGTCCATTTTGTATGTAGGCGAATGAATAACTAGTAGGCCTAGACTAATACAAACTATAATAGATGAATGCATTTGACAGAACCCAACACCTACATGTAGCGATCGGCCTCCCGTGCAGTGCCACGTGCCGTTCACGTTGCACCGCCCTGGTTACGATATCTGTTTTGCAAAGGGTAAAATGATCTAAGATCATTGTGTATATTTTCAAACATCCATTCCATGCTGGAAAACTGCAGAGAGCTATAGCTACATGTAGCATGCGCAAGCTAAAGACAAGTCCGTCACATTACCGTTAGTCGTAAGTACTACATTGTAAATAAGTGTCGGCGTCACCGTCTGTCTATTTCAAATGATCATGAATTAAACGGACCTCATGTAGGTTATTTTCTGTTGACATAAAAAAAATCCATGTCAACATGTCGGCAAATGTTGTCTTCATTAATGTCGACAAACCTCATGTTGACCAGACCACTAGTCAAAAGTGATGATCTTATCATACCTTGGAAATCATACTTGGAAGTAGACATAAAGTTATACAAAACTTATTTGCCTCTCGGTGTCCACTGTTCAGTAATGAATATTGACTTTAGAACAGGCGCTGTGCAGTTGTGGATGTGCATGGACAATTGAATACTTCAACAGGATTAAACTTGTCTTTCCTCTGAGACCAGAACTTGTCTAGGTTTGATTTAAACGAGTTCAATGACGGACTTTCTACAACACATGATGGAAGACAGTTCCACTCTATAACTACTCTTTGTGAAAAAGAGCACTACCTCAATTTGGATTTTACATGTTTCTTCTGGAGTTCAAACTGGTGACCTCTTGTTTTAGTGGCATTATCAAATGCCATGTCAAAAAAATAAAGGCAGAGTACAATCTCCTATACAATGAGTTTCTGCAGCAAAATACGGACCACTGACTTCATTCTCTTAAATAAAAATCAAATCAGTTATCAAATTGAACAAATAAAGCTTATGTATTGGCTTCAGTGTGTCAAAGTTTCTTAACTTAAAAGTTAAGAAACTGCCATTTTTCCGTCCTTGACTAATGGTGTAAATTTCTAATGATGTTGAGGGAGACTCATTTATGCTTACTGCTTTCGCCAAGTATGTTTTTTGGTGCACTAGAACCTACCCGAGACTGTCCAAGCTAATTTTTGAAGGGATATCAAGTATATTTTTTCAATTTTTAGTTTTTATTCACCACCAGCCGCCCACAGGAGCACATGACATACATGTACTCTAGGGCCTAACCAAATGAAAAATATGAAAGCCGAGAGGACAATGCAATATATTACAATGTATTAGAACGTAATTACCTGTTTAAAATATATTTTAAAGTCATTTTGAACTCGATTATGGACTTGTGTCTGCCGATCTCTGCTCAGTACGAATGGCATGCGCATGCGCATGCATTCCGGTCCCCTATTCAATTCTCCGGGTTTGCCTCAAACTAAGACTCTATATGACTTAATAAAGCATGAGCCCTACTTACTGCGGCAGCCCGAACGCATAGCGTTCGGGCTGCACCCTTCATCGAATGGAATCTTATTAGGTGCCTACCTTTGCAGGGCTCTCCAGCTCGAAATACACAAGTATACTAATTATAAAGAAATGTGATGAAATTTAAGATATCACAACAAAGTACGGTTAGTGTTTGATTCCATTAGGGGAAAGGATGGTCCAAAAACACTAGTCTTTATCCGCTCATATCTTCGATAAATCTTTTCCACAGGCCGTTGTTAGTTTGCAAATGCACATGCGCAAGTGCTTGTTTTTGTACGTTTTTGCTATGCGAAACGGCGATCGCCGGAATGGCTTCAACTTGGCATGCAAAAAGGGAAATTTGATGGATTCTAAATACATTTGAGGTGAATATGATTTCCGAACAGAATATTTAAGATAGTAGCATTATTTTATCAAAATCTTATTTACTTAAGAAAATGTTATTAACAGTTAGTAGCAGTTTTCACTGCGGCAGATGAGAGCTCCACCGAGAAGCAGTGGTTCCACTCAGGACGTAGACCGAAGTGTTCTGTCTCTAACAGTCGTTGTTATTAGCCTCTCATCTCCCTGCGAAAAGCGCGGGAGGCGAACAGAGATAGAGGTTGGCTGCTCCAAGATTTTCAACCGAGAGGACCTAACGTTAGGACCCTGGATTTACCTAAAAATGGAGAGTTAAAAGGAATCAATCATAAAATCAGTAAGCTTTATACTCTATAGTGTATATTATTTTTACATTCATGACTAAAGGGGAAAAATCGCTGATTTGAGGTAGTTTTCTCATTGTGCTGCCCAGCACAATGAGATTGCACGCACAACGCTACGGGACGCTTCTGTCTCTAAAAAGGAGGAGTGCCGACCCTAGCATTATAAGAGGCTAACGACAACTGTTAGAGACAGAACACTTCGGTCTACTCAGGACGCTGCCACTTCGTGCATCGTGGCAGCGTCCCGGGGCTAGGGCCCGGCAAACCCGGAGAATAGGGGACCGGAACGCGCGCACATATTCATTTGTGTGCAAACAAATGCAGCCGGTGGCAGCGGCAGAGTCGGCGGCGAGGGGGACAGTCTGCACAAGATTCATGGATGAAACATTTGTGAGGTTGAGAACATTTCTGGCAAAAATTAAAATGATTTTCACCACATAATCACACATTTGAAAGCCGAGAGGACAATGTAATATATTAGAACATAATTACTTTATTAAAACATATTTTAAAGTCATTTTGAACTTGATCATGGACTTGTCACAGACCCTGACTTTCGGCTGTTGCTGCCGATCTCTGCACAGTACAAATGGCATGCGCGCGCGTTCCGGTCTCCTATTCTCCGGGTTTGCCTAGCATGCCTAGGGCCCTACCACCAACCCGACGAAGTACTAGATCTAGTTGAGATGAAAAGAATGGAACTCCAGCCAGGCTAATCAGCTGTGAGTGGACATGGTGGGCCACGCTCACACTACAGACTACAGTACAGTGAATCACAGTGCAGTATCAGTGTCACACTGACCTGCTGACAGGAACTAGTTTAGAAGTCTAGCAGTATTATTAGTACCATACGTCAAAGCCAATAAGTGGGTATACACAAATACACCATGCTACAGGAGAACAAGGAGATCAATAAAATAAAATAAAATCTGAGTATTTTACCGCCGTCCACAATGTCAGTCATACCTTCCAAATATCTGCCACCGTGGTGTCACCTGGCTCAACAAAAGAACCGGAAGCACGGTCTGAAAGGCGACCAGCTGATTCTTTCTGCCGCACATTTTTCTTTCCCGCGTGAGTCGCCATTTTGAATGCAAGCTGTGCTGAGAGTTTGCATATTCATGAGCTTGATCTACGCCATCTACGCGACGTACACGCGCGTGATCAAGATCCACACCCCCCCTTATTATTATTATTTTTTTCCTGAAAAGAGGGGGGGGGGGGGGGTGTACAAGCAGCACCCCCCCCCCCCAGATTTCAAGAAATTCTGTCATCTTTTCTTTATTACCCCGATCCCCGATGTATTCTTAATACCATTAGACTAGAAAGTGAAACTCATCTAATTAAGCTGCCCTTTTTTTCGGAGAATATCCATGCATACACTAGTCCTTTTTATAGATTTTTTTAAATTTGTGGGGGTGGTTCCATATTTATTTCTCTTCTTTTTCTTAAATCGAAATCTAATGTTTTTCGCTAGTTGAATTGAGTGGAAGCAGAAAATCAGAAAGCTAGGAGTTTTGAGTTGACACTGGCATCTTGTTCATGTGTATTGTCATGATTATCAGTATAGAGCCTACTCAGTAATATCGTTGTTTTTCATTACCCTCTCAATTAACTTCTCCTTGGCAAGCTTTTGGCTGAAAGGCAGTGGCGACACCAGGATTGTTAAAGTGGGGGGGGGGCAAATGGAGGGCAAAAGAAAATGTTGGGGGGGCACCGGCAGTCAATTTTTTTTTTTTTGCGTGTATGGAGAAATTGAGCGTGAAGCGCAAGGTTTTTTTTTTCCTCTTACACACATTTTGATATCAATTTTGCGAGCGAGCAAAGCGAGTGAACAAAAAATAACCACTTTTTTGGATTTTAATCGCATTTTCGAATAAATATCCTGAAATATGACAAGCGAGCGAAGCAAGCGAGCCACCGGCGTAAATCCACTTTGAGGAGTGGGGGGGATGATTGACTTTTTTGCCGATTTTTTTTTCTGTCGAACTCACACTTAAGTATAAACACACACCCTCATCCATCCGCACAGACCCCTTACACACGTTTTAATTTTCATTTTGCGAGCGAGCAAAGCGAGTGAGCCAAAAAATAACCACTTTTCTGGTTTTTTATCACATCTTCTAATAGAAATTCTAACATATGACGAGCGAGTGAAGCGAGCGAGCCAAAAAATAACCACTTTTCCAGTTTTTAATCGCATTTTTCTAAAATATGACGAGTGAGCGAAGCGAGCAAGCCAAAAAAGTAACCACTTTTTGGGTTTTCAATTGCATTTTCAAATAGATATTCTAAAATAAGATGGTTGTTTATGACAGATTATTAAAAGATTTACTAACTGATTAATTCGAATATCATTTCTTCCCTAAAAAGTGGGGGGGGGGGGGATATTTGTACACGCCATCCCCTCCTCTTGAAAAAGTGGGGGGGGGGATATATCCCCCCATCCCCCCGGGATTTACGCCAATGGAGCGAGCCAAAAATGGCTACTTTTCTTCTTTTTAATCGCATTTTAGAAAAGAACTTTAAAGATATGATGAGCGAGTGAAGCGAGCGAGCCAAAAATAACCACTTTATTTGTTTTCAATCGAAGTTTTGAAGAGCGGAAAATGGTATTTTAGAGCACTTAACAGCTTGACTATGATGCTTATGAGAACATCTACTTATTTACAAATTACTGTATAATTTTTCTTTTCAGTCCTCAAAATTTTTTGGGGGGCAACTGGGGGGGGGGGGCAAAGCTTCTGAGTGGGGGGGGGGGGGGGCAAATGCCCCCCCCCCCCCCTGGTGCCGCCACTGCTGAAAGGACTGTAAAATAGATAATATACCTGTTCGCTGTTCCTCAAAAAAGTTGATAGCAGCAATATTTTTAATATTTTGTAGGAAATCGTATCTTATTTGAAATATTGATGACTGTTCACGAAAACCTTTTGAAGCTTTGTGAATTCTAAATAGGCCTATAGTCTTAATCTGAAATTTTTCACTTTACATGGGAGTCGTGTACGAACACCGTGACACGTTTTATGATTTTATAAGACGGGACGGTAGCCTAAACTTTTTGAGAACGTATAGGGACAAGTGAGAACTAGTTTCGTGTGATTGGGGCATACGTGGGCTCCAAATCTTTAACTCGGACTCCAGCATAAAACTAAGCGATAAAAACATTTAAAAACAAACACCTTTTCTCGAAAAGTGCCGCTTCAGAGTATTGAACAAGGTCGTTTGTCAGAAACTAAGCCTGCAGGATACGCCACTGTTGTAAGAAGCAATAGTAGGCTCTGATATCTTTTTCTGTGGAACGGAGGAGGTAGTCCATTATCGCAATTGAGCTTTTTAACGCTCTGTTGTTCGTTCATCCTGTTTATTTACTTTAATTGATTGATGGATGGATGCATTGATTGACTGATTGATTTATTGATTTTATTGTTCATAATACTATGGTATTAAAGTCCATTAAAAATACTGTAACATTGAACCTTCAAAAAATTAAAGCAGTTTCTTCACACGGAGGAACATGGACCATATAGCATGATCAGCATGTTAGATTTCAATAGCATGTTTGTTGTTATTGTTATTTATGTTTCAGAAATTTACCTTGCAAAAACAGTCATACATAAATCGTTGGTTTAACGAAATGGGGAAAAAAAGGAATAAAAGTAATATTTTAAAAAAGTTAAAAAGAATTGTTGCCTGATTGTTGGTATAATAGTCTACACTTTCGTATCTAAAAGAATGCATGTTTGGAAGCAGTAAGATCGCGCGATAGAAGATTGTCACGGTGGAAGAATGATACTTCAGAAAATAAAGTATGAAATCAAAAATGTTTTGTTTCGTGTTGTTTTTCTCTGCCTTTGCCCCATCTTTAGATGTATTTCTTCTCTCCGATATTGTCCTATTTACAAAGATTCTCGGTAAAACATGTTGGTAAGTCATTCATATTATTAGCCTATGGGTATAAAGTGCATTTCAATTTAACGGTTTCTCTCACGCTTTCTTTGAAATTTCCGTCCCTCTCTCTTTTTCTCTTTCTCTCATTTTAAAGGCATACGTCTACATACGTCTATCCCGAAATCCTTCATAATTATATTTTGCTTCATCCAATTCAAACTTCCCTAGCATATTCCATCCAACAAAGGACTCTTTGAAGTTTATAATGACGTCGAAACACGTCAGCACACCGCGTAAACTTCCATCCAATCAGCAAGCAGAAAACGTAACTGGGCAAACTCGAAGTTGTGTGACGTCACAATGGGAAAGGGGCTGCGTTTGTTTACGTTTGAGCTTTATTCTTATTGAATGCACGTCTTATTCAGCTGTTTTTTGCATGTTTCACAAGATTCGATGCCGAGTGAATGAAGAGTCGATTCTTGGGTGGATTCAAAAAAGGAATGATCTAAAGTTTTCGAATACTGTGTTGCTGTCTCGAGGTAAAGAAATTAGGACATTTTCCTTTATCAGATAAGGGATCAAAGACAAAGAAATAATTAGGGGTGAATTGAAATAATGAATACAAAATTTGAAATTTGTTATTTCATTTTGTTTGCTGACGACACGAGTTTTGTTCATGTCCCACCACAATATTGTTTCTCTGCAACACTGAATTAGAAAATCTATACAATTGGTTGATTCCGATTAGTTTTGAACATAAAAAAGACAAAATTTATGATATTTACAAAGAAAAAAATTGATAAAGACAGTGTATCAATAAAATGTAAGATGCCAATATCAATGTGTCTCCTTTGAAAAAGTTTAGGAGTATATTGATGATAAATTATCATGGCATGAACACATTAGTGTCGCTTGTAATCGTTCATCTAAAGATGTGGGAATCCTCTGCAGATAAAAAAAAGTTTTCTGCAATATATCTTGATTATGTTATCATGCTTTGTTTCCCCCATGAATTATTACAATGTTGTTTCGTTTCGTCCAATTCGTCCAATTATTTTGTCAACAGATTATTTTCACTTTAGAAAAAAAGCCTTGAGGATAATTTCTAATGCTTCTTTTAATGCCCACAACTTGCCACTTTTTCATAATTTATACGATTACTATAATATAGATTTAACATTGATATTTTATGTTTCTTTGTTCTGAATTAAAGGTCTTATTACCCAATCAATCTTGACTAAGTTTTTTTTCTTAATTTAACAATAGTACACTCGTATTCGTCTAATTATCATTTACCATCAGAACTCTAATTTATCACAATTCGGTGTTTTTAAAAGCCTATATGGAACAATCTACCTCATTCTGTAAAAGTCAACCTATCGCTCAATTCTTTTAAGCGCCCTTATAAATATCATCTTTTTTCAGTTTTTATTCATAACACGAATTTTCTTATACGCTTCTTGATTATTTCCTTTCTTACTTTAAGTATTTGTTTTGTTTTTGTTCCTTTTTTGTTATATTACATTGATTATTTATGTGTTGTATATGGAGTCAACCTACTATAAGGCTATTGGCTCTTTTTTGTTGACCCTTCATTCTCGAGAACAAAACAAACAAGAAAACAAATAAGCATATAAAGATACCAATTTCAAAGCAACATAACGAGAATTTCCGAAAATGACCTGTACTTCCAATTTACCAACTGAAAGCACACAGGATAATTGCTAATATAATTTTCTTACTGATATAATAGAGCCAACTCTATACTCAGTTTCCATTCAATCTCTCTTGCAGTTATGACTGAAAAATATACAAAGAACGCAAAATTTCGTTTATAGTAGCATCCGCTGATTTAATCCCATGCCTCATTCTTATAAAAAAAAAACATATTCATTCATTCATTCATTCAAGACATGTTTTCACTTTCAATTATATCATTATAATAATACAGTTTACATATAAATCAAATTGCACAACACAATGAATAAAACACAAGATACTGAAAGGGAAGGAGGGCAAACTAAAAAGCAGAGCATGTGGGGTGTAGTCCACCCCCCCCCCCCGTTTGAAATAATCATTATGAATTATCTTTTTGAGAAATAAAAAGCATAAAACAACAACAACAACATATAACATTAGCTGAACCACAACATGAATACATTTGACACTGAATTTTCTCTTATTTTGCATGAACTAGACATTTAAGTAAAATCCACCGTATCACAGCTACACTATAACCTAACTACCTGTACCAAGTTTCTACTAATTATGAATTATCTTTTTGAGAAATAAAAAGCATAAAACAACAGCAACAACATATAGCATTAGCTGAACCACAAAATGAATACATTTGACACTGAATTTTCTCTTATTTTGCATGAACTAGACATTCAAGTGAAATCCACCGTATCACAGCTATAATCACTATAACCTAACTACCTGTACCAAGTTTTTACTAATCTATTTCCCCTTTCTAGGGAATGAATGTATACTGTACAACAGGCTAAAATTTAATAGTTCATTAGTTAACACAGTCAAAATGAATAACGATTTACATGGTTTATATTCATTTAAAAAACTCTTTCTGGATGAAATATAAACATCATGTATTAGCAGCGTATAACACACTCGAACTCTGTAGTGTTTCTATTCACAAATGAAATTTAAAAAAAAGGACCTCTGTGACCTTTGACTTGCATACCCCTAAAAAGACAGCCTTCCTGTTGTGACTATCACCTAGTTTAAAATTTCATATACGTCAAAATGGTTCTTGAGATATCGCGTTAACGAGAGGGACGGACAGACGGACGGACGGAGAACCTAAAACATAATGCCTCCGATAAAACTGTGCAAATCCTTCACCTACCCTAACATTGAAATTTAAGAGGTATACAGTGGTCGAAATGTAGCTATACTTGCATTGAATACAGCTAATACCTGAGACACTCATATAAGCCAATAAAAGCTTCTCGAGATGAAATACGAGAAATGACACCCTCTCCCGATCCATGAAAATTAAGGGGCAGAAATTGATTTTGTTCAAGGTTTTATTGATTTAAATCAATACATACTGGATTATTCTCAATTTTTCACAGAATTCAACAAATATTTTACAAAATATAAGAGAAAAGAACAAAGTATAGCATAGATAACAAAGTAAACCAGGATTTTCACAAAAACATAACAGAATATAACAAAATATAACAGAATATGATAAATATATACTAAAATATGACATACATACATATATATATATATATATATATATATATATATATATATATATATATATATATATATATATATATATTATATATATATATATATATATATATATATATATATATATATATATGAAAAAACATTTTCAGTGTATAACAAAAACTTGAAATTAAAGGGGGAAAAAATAACACCAACAGGACGTCTATCAGGGAGGCACTAAATCCAAACCCATCTATTTCAGACTCAGCCTAGCGAAAATCAAGGTCCTTGCTGAAGAACATGGATTACCAGTGTCCTGGATGCCTTTCCACAACCCCCCCCCCCCCCCTCAAAGCCAATATCATAAGACACTGCTCATTAAGAGACATTCGAAGGATGATCTTGTTATATGAACGTGATAAGGATTCCCGCCATTCACTCAAATGAATGAAGGGGATTAATAAGGGCACACCCCATGATCTTCAAACATCAACAATTAAGGATATTTTTAGAAGAAAAAAAAAAATCTGCTCGGCCGCAATGCGATCTCGCAAAACAGAGTCAAGGTTATGGAGCCAGATCTTTAAAAAAAATGAAAAGAACCTGAAACGGGTTTCACAGGTCTCATTATACCGGGTGTCCCAGAAAAAAGCGGAACGGTGGATTTTCAGTACTTTACCTTCAAAAAGTAGATAATCTTTTTACATCAATGGGTAAAGCATCGTCTATCGAAGAAAATGATACCAAGATCATTGAATTTGGTGAAGTAATTTGTATTCTATGCCCGTTTCTTAAAATACAGTCAGTTTCAAATTTTTGGCGACTGATGAGAGAAGCCTTGTGTTGGGATAACCTTTCATAATACGATGTTTGAGTTAAGCCCATTGATGCATATCAGCAACAAAACGTGCCATACACATGCCATATGAAAGGCCATTCCCGACACAATTATTCTGCTCTCCACTGTCGCGAAAAACAGGCGAAATTTGAAAATTACTGTATTTTAAGAAACGGGCAAAGAATCAAAATTACTTCACCAAATTTAATGGTCTTGGTATCATTCTCTTTGGTAGAAGATGCTTTACCTACTAAAGTAAAAAGATTATCTACTTTCTGAAGGTAAATTACCGAAAATCCACCGTTCCACTTTTTCTGGGACACCCGGTATAAGTAAAGCCCAATGCAAAATAACCGAAAGCATTCCTACGGTATGTATTCAAATGTGGAATGTGGTTATTAAAAGTGAAAAGATAATAAATTTAAAAATCAAAATTAAATATACACGTATGTATCATTTGCCGCACCTACCGTAAATTTAAACTAAAATTTCAGAAGAGATTACACTCTTGAAAGTGGCAAAAATACTATTAAATACGGCTTTTACTAGAGACAACCAACAAAATAATGCAATAAGAGCCTCTTCAGATAAAATCTGGGAAATGCCCCCCCCCCCCGCGCCATCCACGACATTAGAAGCCAGAAAAGGGATTTCATTGCAGAGCTACAATAACCACTGCCCCCATGTTTATACGCTATTGCTCAGTGATATTTTAGAGACATTAATTTTGAAGGATGATACTATTGCTCATATGAATGTGATAAGGATTTTCGATGGCCATTCAAACTGACTGATTGCTTGCACGCTGTATGATCTGTTGCTTTGATCGTAGTCCGTCATGACCCCGATACCCCTCGGATCGCTAGCCCTTACCCAGTACAGGACGCCATTGAAGTAGCTCACATCTCTCAGTGTCTCATGGTTTGGATCCTGCATGTAAGTGGTCAACTCCACGACGCTCGATGGATCCGTGCTGAGAGGTGTGCGAACGTCCGTGTAGAAAGTTCTCTTCACGTACCAATCACAGAAAAACAGACGCCGTGGGTTTCCTACATACCAAAGAAGAAAAACGCAGTTCATACATTTTGTGAATAAAGCAATTACCGACATTTATCCTTGGCAATCCATTCGCAACAAGACTACATGTGACATAATGTTTACAAGCTGCTTTCACGATTACAAGGGGATAGAAAATGAGAAATCATGGGGAAAGGCAGGGTGATCTCGGATGAGAGAGGGGGAATGCAGTCGGCCGCTCGAGTTTCAAGAAAAGGGATAATCCATTCTAAACAACTGTGATTTATTGTCGTACGTGTTTCAAATTTCGCGCAATGAAAAAGCTAATAAACAGCTAGTCATATGGAAAAACACGTATCAGGACAACTCCCCCGGGAGGACAACTCCCCCCGCGGACTGGGGGAGCTGTCCTTGGGGAGTTGTCATCCGGGAAAAGTGTTCTCCGGGGAGAGTTGCCCTCGGGGGAGCTGTCCTCCAGGGGAGCTGTGCACCAGGGGAAGTTGTCAGGTGGGAATCGTATCGGGGGGGAGTTGTCCTCCCGGGGGAGTTGTCCTAGAACCGGAAAAACAATTACATGGCCAGCTCCCTAGGAGAGCCTCAGGGGTGTTATGTAATCCGCGGAGACGACGTGTCGGGGAAAGGCAATGAAGTTTAATGGCTGGACTAACAAACCAGAAGTAAAACTATATTTTGTATTTTGAAATGCTGGAGCATTATACAAGATGTTTCTTCGAGTGAACACGATGAGACCAGGGGCGTAACAGGTACCTGTTATCAGGGGGGGGGGGGGGGGGCAGAGCCCAAAATTTCCCGGTAACTGGTCTATGTCTAGAATCAGTGGCGTAGCTAGGACTACATTTTAGGAGGACAGTAGTGCTCCACCGGCGTAAATCCAATTTGAGTAGTGGGGGATGAAAAACTTTTTTAATGATTTCTTTCCCTCTCATACACATTTTGATATCTATTTTGCGAGCGAGCAAAAAATAACTACTTTTCTGGTTTTGAATCGCATTTTCGAATAAGAATTCTAAAACATGACGAAAGAGCGAAGCGAGCGAGCCGAAAATAACCACTTTTCTCGACTTAAATCGCATTTTCAGATGCAAATCCTAAGATTTTTTGAC
The DNA here is from genome assembly GCA_029962745.1 of Echinometra lucunter. Classification (NCBI taxonomy): domain Eukaryota; kingdom Metazoa; phylum Echinodermata; class Echinoidea; order Camarodonta; family Echinometridae; genus Echinometra; species Echinometra lucunter. Next base: position 10,046,748 of record CM057159.1, on the reverse strand, counting down.
GAGCGAGCGAAGCGAGCGAGCCAAAAATAACCACTTTTTTGTTTTCAATAGCATTTTCAAATAGAAATTCGAAAATATAATGGTTGTTAATGATACATATTCAGAATTGTTACTTACTGATTAATTAAAATAATTTTCTTCCTTAAAAAGTGTGTCTGCATGGGGGGAAATTTGTACACACCATCTCCCCTCTCCCCCAATTTGGGGTGATAGATCCCCACCCCCCGGAATTGACGCCAATGTAGTGCTCCCTAGAGGGGAGGGTGCAGGGAGGGGGGAGTCCCCCCCCCCCCCCCCCCCGCGAAGCGCGGAAGCTCCGACGTTTCTTTGAATTGTTAGTTGTCGGTAATTAAGTCAGTCTTCTGCAGCGTAACTAGGATTTCATTTCAGGAGGACGGAGCTCCCGGGGGGGGGGGGGGGGGGAGGGTGCAGGGTGCAAAGCGCGGAAGCTCCGACGTTTTTTCGCTGTCAGTTCCCGCTCTTCTTACGCTTTCTGCCTGTTATCGGGGGGGGGGGGGAGGGGGCATACGCATAGCCCAAAATTTATTTAAGTCTAGAATCAGTGATGTAGCTAGGATTTCATTTTAGGACGACAGTGCAAAGCGCGTTCCCTAGGCATGCTAGGGGAGGGTGCAGGGATGGTAATTTCCCCTCCCGCGCGAAGCGCGGAAGCTCTGACGTTTCTTTGAATTGATCATTGACTGTTCCCAGTCTCTTACATTCTCTGCTTGTTATGGGGGGGGGGGGGGGAGGCAGAGCCGAAAATTTCCCGGTATCTTAGTCTAGAAATAGAATATGCGGAGGTGAGCCCGCACCGCGATTTGCTTGTTGCGAAGCCCTTAGCGGGTGGGGCTCAGGGTTCTGGCTTAGGGCCCCTGATGAGGGTCTACAGGGAAAGCCACTGCGGGGGTCCAGGGAGTGGAGCACCCGGAAGCTCCGGGGTTTTGGTACTAAATGTTCCCTCATTTCTTTTGTTTCCCTTTGCTTTTCCCTTTTCCCCCTTTCCCTCTTCTCCCTCTCTCTCTTCTTCTTTCTCCCCTTTCTCCTTTTTTCTTTCCCGTTCTCCTTCGTCTTTCCCTTTCTACTTCTTTCTTTCCCTTTCTCCTTTTTTCTTTCCCTTTCTTCTTCTTTCTTTTCCTTTCTTCTTCTTCCTTTCCCTTTCTCCTTTTTCCTTTCCCTTTCTCCTTTTTCTTTCCCTTTCTCCTTTTTTCTTTTCCTTTCTTTTTCTTTCTTTTCCTTTCTTCTTCTTCCTTTCCCTTTCTCCTTCTTCCTTTCCTTTTCTACTTCTTTCTTTTCCTTTCTCCTTTTTTCTTTTCCTTTCTTCTTCTCTCTTTTCCTTTCTTCTTCTTCCTTTCCCTTTCTCCCTTCCTTTTTCTTCCTTTCCCTCCCTTTCATTTTTCCCGGTGGTTTAGTGGATTTTCCCGCTGAAATCTTTGAGAAATGTGAGAACCCGAAGTGTATGACTAGGTTGAGTTCGGTAAACTTCGTGCTGTCCGAACTTTTGTCGCATTAGTCCGACGGGCTCGCATAACGGACGGATTATAGTGTACAAGTAAACAAGCCTTTTGCAAATTCGTTTTCCTCATGATTTCCCATTTGTTGGCCTCTTTAATGTCTTGAGAGAGACCTGCATGTTTTGAAGAATCGTGGATTGGTTCTGATTTTTACAACTGCATTTGTCTATATTGACCGAATCCATCCTTGGAAAATGAAATGCAACTAATAGATTCTATCAATTTGAACAGATAAAGATAATTCTTAAAATCTTCTGTACCTCATAAAAGTTTCCACCTTTGCTTTTGAGGCAAAAGAAGAAGAGTTGAAATACTTTATGTTGCCATTAGTGCTATTAAAGTTCGGGCCTTTTTCGCGAAACGACTGTACTAAAGAAGCTTCCGCCATTCGAATCATTTCAACATCTTTCTTCAGGGATTGTTACAGACTGTTATTGCAATATCAGTATCAAAGACACACATACATGTTCTACTTCTAGATGTTTAATAAGTACCATAATTCTTTGTCATTACATCTATCTTCTAGATATTTTTGTGATTATGAGTGCACTAATAAAACTAGAAATGAAATCCTTCCAGCAGGTTCTAGAGAGAGAGAGAGAGAGAGAGATATTATTGTATTTCTCGCGATTCGTCTAAATACGCATGCCAAATGCACAAGTATTAGGGCCTACGTCTTTCTATTAATACTTTTTTTGTGGTGGGATAGGGGCCCGGGGGGGGGGGGGGGTCACTGAAAACTGAAATCTGAAAACTGGACCCTAAATGATGCAATCGTTGGTGTCAAGTTCTACCCCTAAATGGCGTAAATGGTGTAGGGTTATGTAAAAATTTACCCCTAAATGACATAAATGGCGTAGGAAAATGTACCCCAAAAAAGTAAAAAGAATTCCTATTTCTCAAAAACGTTTATGCTAGACTAATAAAACACCCCCTTTTCCCAGAAATGTAGAATGTAAGACTGGAAAACACCCCTTTTCCCCCCAAACGGCGTCGACGCCTTGGGTCAGAAATCCGACCCTTTTTTTGGACACGCATGGGTACCTGGACTCCAATCTGCGAGTGACCATCCCCCTTCCTCCCCGGAGGTGGGGGTGGAGTGTAGATCTCTTGGTGTATATTTAAGCAATAAAAACAATTAATGTCAAGTCAACAGTTAAAGGCATTGGCTAACTTTATGAGCAGCCGATTTAAACAATTCTCAAACTAAGACGAAACATATGTGTATGACTACTTGTGTTTGTACTCAAAAACCCTGAAACCAACCATAATTTGGAATGAAAAAAAAACTGTTAATAAGACGCAAACCGCGATTTTAATATTTTTGGTTTCAGAGACAATAAATAAGAGGACCGTTTTGCTCGAGTTAAAAAACGCCGTTATCTGCCTCCCTCCACGTGATACGCCAGTACATACAGTACGGTCCGGTGAGCCATGCACGCATGCGCACTCCTTACGTCTAGTCTGTGCAACCGACCCTAATATTTTTCAAACACTGGTTCACATTTTTAATATTTAAAAAATACTTCCGGTGGATACTATACTTTGAAACTTTCAGACTGGTATTTTTACACTATAACCCTCATGTTTATCCCATTGTCAAGTAGCAAAATGAGTTTTTAAAACTATAACAATGTTAGCCAATACCTTTAGAGTCAAATTGGAATATTTACTTGTGAGATCGATGCTTAGTCCGAGGAGATGCTCAAGATATTTGTTACGATATATCTCCTCGATGACGTTCGAAGTATTCAGAAGGGCGCGTGCGAGACTTCCATTCATTGTCATATAAAGGTAGCTGCAAACATGAAACATATTAATTGTGATAACAATATAATAATACCTCGGATGATACCTTGGATGTAGGCATTTAAAGTTATAAACTGATTTGCATCTCGTTGACATCTAATGGAGAATTCAGACTGGAACACTGTTTTAATGGCGCTGTACAGCAGTAGAAGAACATGGACAAGCAAAGGGCCCTTCTGGATCAAATTTATCTTTTCTTGATGACCAAAATATTAACAAGTTGGATTTGAAACTATTGAGTGACGAGCTCTCTACCACATCAGAGGAAAGGTTGTTCCATCTCTGTGAAAAAGGAGCCATGTCTGAGCTTTGAGTAGACTTGCTTCTTTGCAATCTTGTACCGATGGCCACGAGCTCTATTTCCTGAGGAATAGAGCGAGGAAAAATACACGATTGCAGTATGTGATCATCCTTTCTGATTTGTGTTCAATACAGGCACTATTAACTGCACTCCATTTTATTTAGGAAAAGATGATAGTGTATGTCATTTTTCCATAGTTTCATTTTCACACCAAAGGCAATAGAACATACAACGTAATGCGATCAACTCCGCCACTCATTATCCGGATATGATAATGCGGTCTGCAAGCAGAGGTATACCTGTTATGTGGGATCTTAATTCATTTTAATGCACCTAAGGCCTTTTTGCAATATTATAGTAGGCCTGCACGAAAGACAACAAAACACGCACACACACGCAGGCACCCACACACACACACGGAAACGTAAAAAAAAATATGCCGACCTTTTAAAAAAACCCAAACACACAAATGAAACAAACAAAAAGCAGAGAGGAGAGAGAGAGAGAGAGAGAGAGAGAGAGAGAGAGAGAGAGAGAGAGAGAAGGGGGGGGGGGAGATATTTGAAAAGTGCAAAATTAGCCAAAAGCGAGCATTATTATCAACATAGATGTTCATAAGGTTTTATGTTGCAAATTAAAACGATCGGAAAAAATTGTCAACAGAGAATATAGAATCTGTTGTCAGGTTGTAAAAGAGTTGGGCAAGGAAGCTACCAGACGAGCGATGATAAAGGATTCACTCACCCCTCCTCTTCATCAAGAACCAATGCCCTGGGAGTGTTAACACCCTGGTTTACGAAGTCACTTTCAGTCCCGGGTAATGAGTTGCCGTGTTCAATCGACATGGATGTTATTTTGTTTGCCCAGGGATAGGCGATGTAGAGGATTCTCGATCTCTCAGCTATGGCAATCCCTTCAGGTGAAGCTACGATTTTGTAAGAAGCACAAAAAGAAAAGTAATTTATACAACCGACTGGCACAAAACGAGAATTGAGCATGACAAAATTAAGGATTTGCCGTGTAGATGAATACCTTTGTTTTGAGAACTTGGATAGAAGATAAAGAGCTGAACTGGGAAGATCCGAATTTTACAAAAGGCCCCAAAAGGTTCCTTGCACAACCAGTAATGGTTCTGAAGACCACTGTAGAACCCTTTAGAGAACCTTTATAGACTAGTAATGGTTCCTTTAAGAACCTTTAAAGGTTCCAAATGTGAAACAAGAAAGGGTAATAATCAGCACAATTTTTTTTCTAAGAGTGTGCATGACAGTTAAGAACATCAGCAGTACTATAATAATAATCTCTGTAATACTTACTAACGCTAGCAGCTGTGACAGCCTCACGACTTGTTCCGTCTGCCTTAGCTCGATACACTCGTTTGTCGCTCCTGTCCGTCCAGAACACTTTCCCCTCATTTGAGTCGTACTTGATGTAGAATACAGAGCCTGTGGAGGGAATGGCGGTGAAGTTCATTTCACCTCCTAGCTCCGAGACAAAGATGGCGTCCGCGTCCCGGTCCGTAACGAAGATCATGGCCGATGATCCTGTAAGGAATGTAAAAAAAAACAAAACAAACAAACCAAAAAAAAAACAATAAATAAACGTATGCAAACCCTGACTCTGATGTCACTACATAATCAAGGTTTTGAATATTATTGTTTACTCATTCATAAAAGAGTTAGATTGCGTTTACTTTCCTACCAAAACAGAAGGCTTTATACTATGAAGCATATTTCTGAATTCGTTCCAAAAAAAAAAAAAAAAAAAAACCGAATTAGAAATAAACCATGTTTGAATTTTTTTTTTTTTTTTGGGGGGGGGGGCATCCCCCATCAGTACGCCAGTGTAGCCTATATCATTTCCGATGACTCTCATACTGATATCCCCACACGGGCTCGCACCATACGAAATATAAAATGAGATGATAACTTTATGACAATTTATATTCACAGTAAATGACTTGGCATCGCGTTGGACATTAAAAGTGGGTTTTTCTTTGAAGGCTTTTTCACATGTTAAAATTTTAACATGTTAAAATGACGAAGAACACCTCTGAACCTACGATCCTTGAATCTCGAGTCAACTATTCGACTGACACCTACAGATAGTGATTCAAAGACGAAATGAGTTCTAAGAAAATGTTACGAGTTTGATGGTGTTTGAGTGTGGAGTGAGAGGGGGTATGACGGAGAAAGAGAGAGACAGAGAGAAAGAGAAAGAGAAAGAGAGAGAGAGAGAGAGGGGGGGGGGGGGGGAGTTGTATCTGAGAATTTCATACCGGTAGTCGTAGGTGGACCTGATGTCGATGTCGGCGAGGTTGCTGGCAGAGTAGAGTCCGATTGAGTCACGGTCGTTACATCAGTTTGTTCAGTTGATGCTACATGTAGATGAAAATAATTCGAAACACTGTCATCAAAACTAATTGATGGTGGCTATTGTGTGAGCAAGTCCAAACTCTCTCGTTAATACCTTACTGACCATTATGATGAATATAAAGGAATAGAAACATTTCAAACCGACTCTCCTTGCATCTCAGGTCAATTAGTTTTCAAAACTTATCCAATACGACACCCCAGCGTGTCAAGATATATTGATGGGTACTTTCAATCCGGAATACGAATAGGTATTAATGCATGAGGGAGGGTGTCTGACGGAGAGAGACAGAGGGAGGGGGGGGGGGGGGGAGGGAGGGAGAGAGAGAGAGAGAGAGAGAGAGAGAAGTTGTATCTGATAATTGCATACCGGTAGTTGTAGGTGGACCTGATGTCGATTTCATGGAGGTTGCTGGCAGAATAGAGTCCGATGGAGTCACGGTCGATGCATCAGTTGGCATGGTTGGTGCAGTTGACGCTAGATGAAAATAATTCGAAACACTGTTATCAAAAGTGACTGATGGTGGCTATTGTGTGAGCAAGTCCATACTATATCGTTAGTACCTTGCTGACCACTTACTCTGATGAATATAAAGGAATATAAACATTTCAAACCGACTCTCCTTGCATCCGAGGTCAAGTTTTCTAAACTTTCCAAAACGACACCCTATCGTGTCAAGATTAAGGGGTCGTTATATATACACACAGTGTCTGCGCTTAATGAATGATTTATTATCATTATTATTAGTAGTAGTTCAATCCGGAAGACGAAGGGGTATTTGTGCCTGAGGGTGAGTGTCTGACGGAGAGAGAGAGAGAGAGAGAGAGAGAGAGAGAGAGAGAGGGGGGGGGGAGGAGTTGTATCAGTAAGAATTTTACACCTATACTCGTAGGTGGACTTAACGTTGATGTAGAAGAGGATGTCGGCAGAGAGTCCGATGGAGTCACGGTCGTTGCATCAGTTGGTGCAGTTGATTCTGCCGAATGAAACCGAAGAGGAATCAATTAGAAATATTTGAAAGCATACAGGAGGCCTAATCACTGTTTCTGCATGATAATAAAGTTAAATCTTCAGAGTAATAATACACTTTCTTAATAAGTAAGCCTACCTTCAATTCAGTGAACGTTAGATGCTAGAAACAAAAGAGAGAAAAACTAAACAGAGAAAAAGGAGTTCTTCCAGTAACTATTCGTTAAGTTATTTTTGTATATTCCGCTTTAAAGCAAACACAAAATAGATTAGATAATCGAGAGTGACTTGGTGGTAAAAGGAAGTTGATAGTTTTTTCATACCAGCAGTAGCAGTTGAACCAGATGTTGATGCCGGTGTTGATCGAGAATTCGAGTCCAGTGTTGAAATAGTGTTCGTGTCAACAGTCCCACTTTTCCCTGCAAAGTAAGAATATCAATAGAAACAAATGAAGGGAAACCGTCATGAATAAAAATAAACTAAAATAAAACAGATCTTTCATAGAAGAAATCAAAGCAAACAATCAAGTTGGCTGATAAAATTCCAATTAAAGGGAAAACAGAAATGTTTCAATTTTCTAACCAAGCAAAATTACGAATCGGTGGCAATTGCAATAAAAAAGTAAAAGTATTAATAAAAACAGATGAAGGGAAACCGGTATGAACGGAAAAAGGGTCTTTCATAGAGAAATCAAATCAAACAATTGAACTATATCATAACTGGCTGATAAAGAAAACAGAGATGTTTCAGTTTTCTAACCAAACAAAACTACTAATCTGTAACTATTGCAATTTAAAAAATAAGCAATAAAATAGTTCGAGTCCCCCACCAAAATTGATATCCATCAAAATAAAAAGAAAATCAAAAAAGAAAAAGAAAATGAAAATTTACACCTCCAAGGACAGAGGTACACAATCTGACTGCTGAAGAAGATAAGGGACCAGGGGATGTTTCATAAAGCTGTTCGTAAAGTTACACAGGACTTTACCCATGTTTAAGACCGACTTGAATATGAAGCGCCAAATGGGATGCCCAAAGTTTTTTCCTGATGTTTTAACAAAGTGTGACTGCATTTCCTATAACCTATCCATCTGCATTGCACCTTTAGCTCATCATGTTGATACGATTTATAATGACTGAGAATTCCATTTGGCTTGCCATATTCAAGTCGTTCGTAAAGTCAGCTTCATGAAACACCATGGAATAAGGATTCCTCCTTCAGAAAAAAAAAATAAGGAATGTCGAAATATTCCTCATTTAGAAAAAAAAATAAGGAATGTCGAAATATATTCTCACTTTCATCGCAGTGCTTTCCTTCAAATCCATATGGGCAATGGCAGTCGAAACCTTGCATAGTCTCCTCACACCAGCCGTTTTGACAGGGATTACTCTCACAATCTGGGAATTAATAGAAGGCAACAGCGATAGAGCTACATGTACATCAAGTGAAATAAAACTGAAATTTGACTGGCTCCAAGTAAATTGTGCTAACAAAATTTATGTAGATAATATAATCCTTGATATTTTGATCAACAGAAGCAGCTCGGAAGACCGACATAAATGGGACGTAGAAAGATATGAAGTGCCTCATTTTTTGTCTGAAGCTAGTCAAGGTAGTTTACACACATGGAACCATGAAATAAAATTTACTTTACTGAAGGAAGCGAGAATATTATATAAGAAGCAACGCTGAAAAAAAAAAAGTATTTCTTCTTCAAATGAAATTAGGAGACAGAATTATTTGATTATTGACCTTCCAAACTGTATACATGAACGCTGGACAGAATGCAATGATTATTGATTGATCACTGTTGTAAAGATATGCGGTTACCAACTATCAATTAGAGAAGAATTGGTACTTTAGTTTATAACTCATGACGCATCATAGTCACAAAACATATTGGTGAAAGTTTAACTATAATCTGAAAAGCAAAATTATAATCTAGAATGATGCACTGTAAACATAAGTTAGTCATTGGCGCTTATAAATTAGTCAAAACGACTAATTTATATTAGTCAAGTCTCAATGACTAATTTACCTCAGTCAAGACTAATGTTAAGTCACAGATGACCAGTTTAGGTTAGTCATTGCCGATGTTTTTGACCAATAAAAACAAGTCATTTGTTAGAGTAAAAGTTTATTTTGCAAGTTTCTAATTGCTTTAAAAAATTATTATTAGCTGGGATATGAGTTCAAACCGAACATAAAACTAATCTCCAGGCATTTTTTGTGTGTTTTCAACGATTTGAAAAGCCATAACAATAAATTGCCAATTGATTAATAAAATGCTACACAAAATACATGAGTTAATTTATAATGACCATTTTTTAAATATTTAATCAAAACATATTCGTTGTATAAACAATGGCCATTATAAAGTGACTGATGTATTTTGTGTAGCACTTTATTAATTCATTGATAACGTAATGTTATGGTTCTTTCAAATCACTGAAAACACAAAATTTGCCTGGATGGGATTATCGTTGTCGACGTCAATGACTAATGCCTCCGGTCATACGACTAACTTACGGTACGGACGTGCATGTTCACGATGCATTGTGCACCGTATACTGCGCATGCATCGCGCGCACACTTTGTTCGCGCGCCCTGTTCAAAATTCGGCAACTGTATGTCACTTGTAAGATTCTCGTCCAACTGCAACCCCAGCGTTCATCAAAGCCATCAAACGTCATAAAAGTCAAGGCAAAAGGCTCAGAAATGTCATCAATTTCAAGGTAAGTCTGGTTTTTGGTTGATGATCTTTTTTTTTCTCGAAATTTCCTTTCACTCAAGTCAAGAGGGATTTTTAGTAGGGCGACAACGTAGGCTACTAGTACTAGCAGTCTAGCACATGTACCTACGGACCCTCGTACACACAACTGAAGCGTATGCACTGTGCCGCAACAGTCACTGTTTCATGCTTAAACACCTCAATGAACAGGTGTTTCCTGATTCATGTTGAGAGCTCATTGAATGCACACTGCCAGTTCAATCAGTCTGCTTCACTGGAACAGGAGTTGTGCTCACAAAACAATAGAGTATAATAGCATATATGCACATGCCCGACATTGCAATGTCCAATTATAAAGTATTTTGGGGGTTTTATGATTTCTTTGCTATATATAGGAAGATGGGGCTCCATACATCAAAGGAGACAACGCCAACCTCTCCGAATGCAACGACACTGCGATTTCCATTGATGGAGTTGGCGTTGCCCACTGCACCACACTTTTTGCTGCTGTGGCTGTCTACCTCGCCTCGTTTTATTTTTTCAACCTGGCTTATCCTTCAACGTTGAAGAAGACGCTGACCTTCATTCAGAAGGTTATCTTGAATATTCAGGATAATATTAAGATCGAGCGTTCTGTGGTCACACTGCTTGATAGATTTAACAAGCATCTTGACAAGTAGTGTGACCCGGGTCATTGCCATTCAGTAAATATCTTTTTCCGCATCAGCTACATCTTCCCATTTAGGTGTAAACAGAATTATTTTCATGTTTTCCATGACTCATTTGGAATCAGATCTGGGCCCCGTTTCATAAAAAGTTGCTATGATAGCAACTCCTGCTGGAATGGTAACTACCATGCAACAGTGAGAATTCTGCTTCTTGATTGGCTTATAATGAAAGTTGCCATTCCAGCAAGAGTTGCTATCATAACAACTTTTTATGAAATGGGGCCCTGGTGCTATTAATGTTTAACTTTGTGACCCAGTGCATCAAAATCAGGAATAAGTCACTGGGGCTGTTTTTGAGTAATCACTGTTCAAAGTTTTTCTAGTGATGAAAAATAATGACCGTGTAGATTTTCAGATTTCTGTATTTTTAGCTTTGTTTAATGACAAAAACTAGTTCAAAGATTTCTGGTTAGTTAAATGATCACCGTTACTTTGCAGTCAAATGGGCCAAAGATTCATGTCTGGTATCAGTGGACAGCTTATTTACATGTAGGCCTACTCTTTTTAGTGATGGACACGGCGTAACTGGATATCATTTTCTATATTCCTGATTTTGATGTACTGGGTCACATTTATTCTTGCCTTCCATTGAAACGGAAACTCAGTTGCCAAAATAGTCTCACATATTATCACCCGAATGTTATCACTGATTCACTTTTGTCATTTTGTCACTCGAGTTAAAAATTTAAGTGCAAACTATTTCAATTTTTAAATACCTTGTCATTCGTTATAGTTGCATACACATATATATATTTTTTTTTAAATCTTTAAACGGCTCAACGTTGTAAAATGCTACATTTACTTGCCACTGTAAGAAAAGTTTAGAAACTTGATTTTAAAAACTGTTTCCGAATATTGTGGGTTGGGTAGGTTGCACTAATTATATATATACTGTTGCAGTGCGGGGTGGGGGTGGGGTAACAAACAAATATGGCATCTCTCCTTGTGTCTACATTATTTTTACCTGGTATATTTCTGTTTTTGCCAATTAGTGGAACTGAAAGAAATTCAGTGATGCCAAACTTGATATATTTAACTTGCTGTTAATTCGTAGTTAGTGACATGATTGGGAACACTTGAAAATGCCACAAGAACCAAATGAGATGATATATATACCAACTATACACCAGCTGGAGTAGATCTCCCAGCTGGAAGGATTTGTCTCTGATTGGTTTACTTAAGGAGAATCAAGCATGAACATAGTAGTATTTTAATTTTCTCGGGGCCTGGTAGAAATAGAACCCATGCATAGAGAGCTACACAACAGGTTTGCCTGCAACAAGGGATATTGACATTAGTTATTTTAGAATGAGTCAACGTTTCACTACAAGATTTTCACAGCAGAATCCTTGTATAATTTACTTGATTCTATAATAGTTTTAGCTCAAGTTGAGGACTATCCCCAATCATGTCATTTACCTTTAATGTGTTTAAATTCCAACCAAAGAACAAGACATGGTTTTACGGGTTACTTCTTGCAGGTTATCAGATCATGCAGCTTACAGAATGGTTTTTGTTTGTTTAATTGATGAGTGTGGTTAAGGGTAAGAAATGTGACATTCCTCGTGTCTACACGTTTTCTGTGTGTGTGTGTGTGTGTGTGTGTGTGTGTTGTGAATTATGTTTTTTTTTTTTCCTGTTTGGCCGCATTTTTGTCAGGCTTTAATTTTTTTTGGAAGTATTACAAACACATGGCATGATCCCCGTATGTGTTTTTATGCTGGTTTTGCAAAATTGTTGCAAATTCAAGAGATTCTATGATGTCAGGTTTTTTTATATATTTGATTTACGTTTTGACTTGATAGTATTTACGTTTTATTCATGTACCTGTGATTTAAGACCACAGAACACGACTTTGCATTAGGGATACACCTTGACGAGTAGTGAGATTTAAATGTATTTTTTGTAAATTTTTTCTATTTTCTTTATATTTTTCATTTGGGGGGATGCGAGCAACAAACAACATGTTTCCCGTGCTTCAATATTTTTGTGTACATGTTTTGTCGTCTAGTTTTGCCAACTTCCTGCAAGTTTAAGAGATTCACTGAAGCTGAACTTGCGCATATACATGTATATAATATGGGTTACTTAAAACAAGGTTTCTGATTGGTCAGATGCCATTGCGTAATTCGTTATATGGCCACGACCGTGCTATATAACGCGTTATATTGCACGCTAATTTGTGTACAAAATCCCATAGGAAAATGTATCGATAACTTACAAAATTATCGATAATACGGAATTCGTTGCACCTTATCGACGGATGTTGCAATGTTCATAGTTTGATGAGCTCCGATTCCCGTCTTAAATAACGCATAGCGCATGCTCATTGTCGTCAAATGTACCATAAAATGTGCATCCATTGATAAAGAATGTCTCTATTCTTAAACTATGGATGCACATATTACGGTATATTCAACTCCAGAGCATGCACTATATGTATAATATTTAATATACTATTTACTTTGTATTGCCTTTATAAAGGACTTTTATTTTCACTGACCTGTAATTATGGGTTTTACACCTTATTGAGTCGGGGGAAGATGTGCTATTTGGTATTGCTGAACTTTCCAAGATTAACTGAAGCTGAACTTCAGATACATTCTATTTCCTGCATTTTTGTCTAGTTTTTTGGTTCTGTCCTGCATAATGTTCTTGTATTCAAACCTTGATATTACACTGTACCACGTACTTTACCTTGTTTGAATGTACTGCATGCAGTGCAATGCAACATGATGTCATGTATACATGTACATATTCAAAGCTTCTCCGTATACATAATTATCATATTAATTTGAAGTAAAGATGATGATTGGGAATTTCTCATATGTACAGCCCGATTATGTTGAAATAAATCTGTTTTAAATCAAGAAGAGGTTTTGTTGCTTCATTTCTTTTGTTTTTACATAAAATGTGGCCTTAGTCATGTGACAAATGTGATTAGTCATGATTTTGAATGACTAATTAGAAAAGTCAGATGACTAACGTTTAGTCATTTCAGACGTTTTTGGATTTAGTCAGATGACTAACTAAAATAAGTCGCATTTGACTAATATTTGGCTTTGCCTGACTAATTAAGTTTAGTCATCTGGGTTTTCTGACTAATTACAATTAGTCATTTCAGACATAGGGCAGGACTAATTTTTATTAGTCAAAATGACTAACTTATGTTTACAGTGTGACCAAAAGATATTTTATGTCAGGGGTTCAGTGTCACTGTACGGGTAAGGCTTTGGGGTTATTTCACACGTGCTAGCTATTTAAAAAAAAAAAAAAGAAGAAAAAGAAGAAGAAGAAAAAAACATCAGGTGATTGGTGCACTTTAGGTTGACCAGTTTCCAAACGACAACTTACTCCATACATGTATGTTAAGGTTCAGTGTCACTAAATTATACACGTTATATGCAAAATATGAGCGTCAAATATCACTTCTGTACAAAGATATTGCGAATTCAAAATAATGAGCTCATAAATGACATAATTATAACTGGACATCTAAGGAATCGAACGGCCATTCGATTCCGCGCGTTGTGGTCTTATGTTATCTTTTACTTTCTTTGAACTCCTCAATGGAGGCCACCGTCCATTTCCACCCTAACCGCTCACGATGGCGGTCTCCTGCTTTCTGTGATTTACCTATTCAGTTCAATGAAAAATATTATATTTTCTGTACTCTTGTTTGTATGCTTTATATTATTGTTACCGTATAATATGACTGTACATGATCTGTTATTTATGTAAGCATGTATTAATTTGAATTTGTTAGAACGCATGCAGACTGGGATCAAAGCCATCGAACAAACATACTATTAGCCCCTATACCAGGAAAATGATTTAAAATCTATTTATTTCTATTCATTTGTTTTTTCATTTTTATTTCTCTTATTTATTTATTTTTTCATTAATTTTTTTATTCATTTATTTCTTTCTCTTTTTTTTTTTTTTTGGGGGGGGGGGTATTTAGCTTCACACAAATCGTATTTTTTTCAGGTTTTATTGTAAAGTTGATATCTTGAATAAAGTATGAGGAATCTTACATTGGCATGTCGTACGTCCATTTACGACGTAATAATTCATCGGAAGTAGCATTTGATGTGTGCACGAAAACATCACAATATTTTCTATCCAATTAAAACAACGTAACAAATTTTCTCCATGGTATGCTATAGCTAGCACGACCAGGTATAACGCGAAAGGGATCGTGTTCTATGACAACAGACAAGCATGGCTCACTGCAATGCCAAATGGAGAACTAATTAATCAAATTGGTATCACACAGACAAAAGAGTCAGATATTCAGCTCATCAACTTGCCTCTATATAACGTCTATTTTGCAGACTGAAAAAAAAAAATCATCATCATTCATAGGCTAAGTACTTTCTTTAAAAAATGAACGCGTTCACTCTGTCAAGTGTGAATTTAGAGTGAATTAAGAGTGAATTAAGAGTAGAAATTGTGGTATTCACTCTTTAATCACTCTTTAAGAGGTGACCTCAGTGATCACTCAAAATGTTTGAGTGATCACTGAGGTCACCCCTAAAATAGTGAATATCTCAATTTAACTTTTAATTCATTTTTGATTCACTCTAAATGTACTCTTTCTTTAAATTCACCCCTAAGAGAGTGGATACGTTCACTCTTTTTTTCTTTTTTTCCTTCTTTTTAGAGAGAGTACGTTCCACTTTGATTACGTTCTTCTTGCTTTGCGTTTACAGGTTTTTATTTTCATGCTATGCAAAAAAGGCCCAACATATGCCCTTTTTCGTCTTTACCTATAACCCACCCCAGGCATAGCATTGCCGAGTCTTCTGAACATGCTCAAGATCTAAATCTAGTTTTCCCTCTTTTAATTGGCAACAAATTAGTCTTATTTTCCATTTCAACACTGCAAAAAGAGCGGTGTTAAATTCAACACCACGGGTGGTAAATGTAACACCGCTCCAATGTCAATAGCGGACCACACGGACAGGTGTTGAAACTTTACCATGATGGTGTTGAAAAGTAATCACCTAGCACTTCATGGTGTTAATTTGGCACTGCAGCTGGTGATATTTTGACGTTGCGCTGGTGTTAATTCAACAATGACACAGTGCATGGTGTTGATTTTACACCGCTGGTGGTAATTTCAGTGGTATAACACCTGCCCAGTGTAAATAGGAGGCCACACCTTGTGGAACTAATTACCCCCTTAAAAAACGTTTTAGATTTTGAGGTGACACCCATGGGTGTTAATGTAACATCATGAATGAACACCGAAAATTTAACTCCAGCTTGGTGTTGCATATTTAACCCTCGACTTTTTGCAGTGAAAGATTTGACAAAAGTAAAATGTATATAACATAAACCAATATGAATGAAAGTGTCAAAATTTAAGAGAAAATTGGCAGTTTGCATAATTATGAAAAATAGTAATTAAATATTTTACGCTGTGTTGCCAGTCTACATATTTCAATGATTAGCTATAATGAAATTGTTCTTTAATATTCGTAAAAGTATTTTACTCATTGATATACTTACGCTTGTCTGCTATTTTAGCTCTTTCTGCGGATGTAATTCGCAGCATTATTATTATGGACTAGCAAATATTAAAGGCAAAAGTGTCGGTGAAAGAAGACACTGTACTGCTGTTGGTTGATATACGTACAGGAAAAAAGTCAGTTGTAACTAATTTGCTTCTTAAATAATCCTGCAGCTCATTGTACAAATATAAAAGAATAATAATGATAATAATTCGAGAAATTTATGTAGAACAGTTACTACTTTACTGCGCTTTGGTGTAACAGAGCTCCCAACAATGCTACTGGTAAAACATAATTTTTTTAAATGTCTTTTTCACATCCTAGTTACCTAATAAGAACACATAAAATATCCATTCTTTTAAAAAAAAAAGTGCACTACTGTTATTTAGGGGCAGATATACGACATGATGAATATAGAATTAAATTTTCGAGTTTTACAGATAAGTGGTGCCATATTATGTGAGTGCACAATGGAATACAGGTGAAGGCTCTTGCCTCTCATAGTGAGGCCCTGCAATGGTTCGATCCTCACCCAACTAGTGGTAACACGTCCTTGGACAAAGCACGTGTTTTCCCCACACCATGTCCCTCTCTACCCAAGCGCATTAAATGGATAAGGCAATGTTAGGGTACACTCTAAAAATACCTCTAGTCAAATTTGACAGAGAAGTACTGCTCTAGTCAAAATGACACGCATCTAGTCAAGATGACGATATTTTTTTATTTTTTAAAAAAGTATTTATTAAAGCAATTCTTATACATGATGTATAACCCGTTCGCATGAACATAATTTGTGTACATCATAAAGTAAAATACATAACATCGCAACAAAATGCTTAACATATTACATGTTTTCGCCATTTCTTATTATGGACATCGAGACGACTATTTTTAAACCAATTATTCTTTCCAAAGTCTCAAATGACGAGATTCTAGTAAAATAATTTGACTAGTCTACCGGATCATACAGGCACCAATACTAACTTGACTTGATTCTAGTGGAATTGACTAGAGTTATGTAAAAGTTTGGTTAATTTTTTTACTAGAATTCTGGTCATTTTCACTAGAATCTAGTAACATTTGACTAGAAAAGAGTAAGTGCCCGTGGGATTCCGTGCTCTAGTCAAATAAGTCACTAGAATTCTGGTCATTTTTACTAGGACTGTGCCAATTTTGACCAGAAAAGTGTTCGTTCTTCGTTAAATTGAATAGTAAGAATTCTAGTCATTTTGACTGGAATCTAGTCACATGAGACTAGGAAAAAGTAGTGCCCGTGTGATCCAGTAATCTAGAGTCAGATCTAACTAGTTTGTTTTTAGGTCTAATCAATTGCAGTACTCGCGGGGAAAGCAGCAACTGGTGCTGATGTGATACCCTCCTTAGATAACACCCAATTTAAAATAATAATAATGATAATATTGATCATTATAATTATAAATCAATTCCGGTCCAATTGCATTCGACAACATTTAATGATATTCTTCGCCTCCAAAATATTGCTTCGATCTTCCATCATTAAATTTGATTGAAAAGCTGAATCATTAATGAACTAATATCCATGATAACCTTGATCTTCGATGATGTTTTGCCTGGCAGCTTTCGTTACCATGGTGACGATGTTAACCAAAACGGTCACAATGATATCAACGACATTAACTGTGCTCGTATATGTGTGTATTTTTTTTTGTTTATTTTTTGTTGCTTTTTATTACTATCTTGTTCGTTTTTTTTAAATGCACTATTGTTATCATCCTTGAACAAGATATATGCCCACATCACGTTCATGTCCCTCTCTATCTAGGTGTATTAAATGGATACAAGGCAATGTTAGGGTAATAGGCCTAATTAATAATTGCAGAGCCCACAGGAAAAGCAAAAATCGAAACTAATTTGGCTACCCTCCAGAAATAACACAAAATTAAAACAAAAACAACTAAGTTAATATAAATTCCGTCCTCTTTCCTTCGGCAGCATTTAATGACATTCTTGGCATCCTAAGAATTGTCTCGATCTCCCATCATTTGATTGTTCATTAATTAACTAATAAATTTGGTCACGGTCCTCGAGCGTGTTTTGTCTGGCACGTTTCGTTACCATGTTGACCAACATGGTCGCTTTTTTGATAGATCAACGATATCAATTTTCAAATTATTAAAATAGTAAAGCCTAATATTTCATTACATCGTAAACAATGTTATAAAGTTATTCCAAAAAGATGGTTGTACACATATGTTAATATGCGTAAATTTGTAAATCTAGTTTTGTGTGTTTGCAGATACTTCCTTTTATATAATTGCACCCTTCATAATATCTAAAATAAAATCTAGAAGTGGCCCCATCACAGAATTTCGTGGTATGCACTCGTTGCAAGAAAAAAAGCTATTGAAAATTTTGAATATGCCCTCTCATTCGATTAAATAAAAAAAGCAGCATTCGTGTTATCAAACTGTGCACTCCCCTCCTTCTCCCATCCCTCCCCCCCCCTCCCCCCAAAAAGAAAGATAGAAATAAGATGTATATTTACCAGGGAATCTGCATACTCTGTGGCCTGGTGGTATTCCTAGTTTGTTCTTTCGGAATGTTTTAGGGCAGGCACCGTCCGCGGATGAATACGGAATGAGTTTTGGGATGGTCTGTACCTCGCTGCCATTCGGATGAAGTTTCCTCTTGCACTCGTTAAACATTGGCAAGGTGTAGTTCAGGCCTAACCCGTCCGAGCAACATGTCTCTTTCGCTGCATCCAAAGGCGCGTAGAACGCTGTGTAGGGATAAACGATATTCCAACGAGAAACTTTTAATCGCAAGCAAATCGTCTATATACTGCTTCTCCGCCTCATAAACCCACCAAATCCTCCTGTGCTGTGCGATGTCAGCTTTTCTAGCCCCCACCCCCCCCCCCCCTCCACCAGAGCCAATGCAATGGCATACTGTACCAAGATGCAAAAGAAAAGGAAAAGCACCCTCAGTCATGTCATTTTCAGAATTTATTCCTCTTCCCTTCTCTATCTATCAATAAGGGACTTTTCTTTTCTTATTTCCTCCAAACGTGACATGAGAAAACCATATCCAAAAACTACAGAGTGCTAAAGGGTTTTTCTTCTGTAGACGTTCTAAATGCCATTGAAATCATTCAAATCCTATTAACAAACTACATAGTAAACAAAATCAACAAACAAATATCACGTGTGAAACCCTCGAGCAATTCATTTTCATACATTGACTTGAGACTTTAAGTGCATATTATACCAACAAAAAGAATGAAAGGTGAGGTACCATAATGGGTGATGTTCGTTATTCCGAAGGTTCGTTATTCCGAAACATGCAAATTGCGTATACCTAGATGTTCGTTAGTCCGAAAATGAAAAAGGGTTCGTTAATCCGAACATTTGTGGGGTTATTCCGAAGGTTCGTTAGTCCGAAGGTTCGTTAGTCCGAAAGTGAAATAAGGTTCGTTTTTCCGAAGGTTCATTAGTCCAAAATTTAATAAAGTTCGTTAGTCTGAACATAGCTAATAAACTAACGAACCTTATTTCAGTTTTGGACTAATGAACCTTCGGAATAACGAACCTTATTTCGTTTTCGGATTAAAGAACCTTCGGAATAACGAACCGTAACCATAATAATATACCTACCTAGGAAATGTAGGAGGAGATAGGCTACGATGCCAGAAATGCATTTCCAACACAGCTTCTGTTCCTTATCCTGGGATTTAAGACGAAAAAACGAACAAATTAGTGATAGAATTGAATTGAATCGTGGGCCTAATCAGTTCAAGATATAACAGACATTTAAACAGAATTTCTCTGGGGAAGGGTCTTACTGACTCTACTCACTACACTTCTGCCATTTTGGCCAACTCTGACCAAAAGAAAAGCTATTTCGCTCACTACTGGTCATATGGACAATATCCCAAATCACTTTCCATCCGAGTAAAGGAGATTTGAAATGCCTGTCACTTGTGGAAATGTTCCTTGATTCTTTAAAAAAAAAGAAATCATTGACTAAATTGACTAAATTAACAACAGTGTGGTCTTTTTGACCAAAAAGATATCAATTTTCTGGTGCGAAATCGTAATGGTATTAAAATAAGGGCGTAGATAGCGGGGAGGGGGGTTGTGGAGGTATGCATCCTCCCCCGCTTTTTGAATGGGGGGGGGGGGGGGGTGATGTGTAAAATCATCCCCCAGCTTTCAAGAAAAAAATGGGAAAAATTATAATCATCTCCAATTCTGTTTTACATTCACTCCCGATTACACTGTCTGACTTATAGAAAGTGAAAATCATTTAATAAATTGCAAGCTACCTTTTTTCGAAAAAACACCCCCCCCCCCAAAAAAAAAAAAAAAAAAAAAAAAAATTATGGGTGCATTCTCCGTCCACGACTCCATTTTGTTTGTTTGGGTTTTTTGTTTTGTTTTGTTTTTGTTTTTGTTTTCAATTTATTGACGAACTTTAAAAAACTCTGTTTTTAGTTATGACCTGACCAATAACGTCCACTAAAAAAAAAAAAAAAAAAAAAAAAAGAAGAATTCATTTTGTTTGGTTTTTCCTGACAGTAAACAATGTGCCGTTAACCTTTTCATTTATATGAAACATATATTCTCTACGAAAGGCAAAGGAATAAGGTTATCTTGATTTCTTTCAAGAATATTATAACTGAAAGGTGCTTTTGAAGGTGAGTGGGATCTTTGTAGGCCCTATTAATAACAATACATTGATAAGGTTCGCTTTTTATCACTATACGAGTTGCTATTTGTGTTTGGTTGAATGAAATTCTTTTTAAAAGTGACAACAGTAACCCTTTTGGCCTCAAACTTTGTCTATTGG
Source organism: Echinometra lucunter (assembly GCA_029962745.1). NCBI lineage: Eukaryota > Metazoa > Echinodermata > Echinoidea > Camarodonta > Echinometridae > Echinometra > Echinometra lucunter. Next base: position 10,025,976 of record CM057159.1, on the reverse strand, counting down.
TGTTTTCGCCTTCTCATGTTCTCATCACACCCTTCCTTCCATCTCTACTTGTTACATTATTGTGTCTTTTTCTTGTTATTAATTTAGCTACATTTTTGTTTTATCATGTTCTCATCACACCCTTCCTTCCATCTCTACTTGTTACATTATTGTGTCTTTTTCTTGTTATTAATTTAGCTACATTTTTGTTTTATCTTTTTATAAACGTTCATTCTTTTGAATCCCCTCCCCCCCCCTCTCTCTCTCTCTAAATATGCAGCAATGGAAATACCACCATGAGAGTTTACCCGGGGTAGCCCCCCCCCCCCCTCCTCCGGGTAGATCAACCTCAGGTCGACTAGGGAACTTGTACATTTTATGTATATTAGTAACATTATTTTACAAAAGTCCGGAAACATTTGGTACTAAACATTGAATAAGACGACTGAAGCAGCAAAGCCACAACAAAATAATAATGTATGGATGCAAAGAAGGTAATGAGGCTGCAGCTTATAGAATGTTTAGTACCAAACGTTTCTGGAAGTTTGTATAATAATGCTACTAAAATACAATATCTTGTTCAAGTTAGTAGTAGACCTGGGGATGATGGCCCCTTTTAGGGGAAATATCCCCCCCCCCCCAATTAATGAGGACCTGTCTACGCCAAAGATAAAGGGATGAATAACGAAGACTAAACTTTTTATTTTCTAGAATCGGTAAATTTCGCACATGGGAGAGTCATTTTAATCCCATCTCCTGAGAATAACGATTTGCGATTTCTTACGAAAAGTGCCCCTGGCAACAAAAGATCAAAGTCATTGGGGGTAGAAAAAAGTGGCCACAATTGTAAAACGTCATCTTGAGTAGGATCAATAAGAGTCGTGTTTGGATGAAGCTCAAAATTATTTGTGATTAGGTTTTAAAACCCTTCCCGACAAACTTTTGATTAACCCTTTGTCTTCCGGACCTAATATTACCCTAATATCAAGTTAAGATTCTTCATAGCAAAGTGTGTGTTAAAATTGAACAGGGCCCCCTTTCATAAAACTTGTTATCCGTAGCAAATGGCACATTTCTATGACAAATTTGCTCTCATCCAGTCAGATGGAAGGATTATCAGTAGCCTATAACAGTTATTGCAACTTGTTATTGATAACAAGTTTTATGAAACGGGGCCCTGGTTTTACTTGTCAAGATCCATTTTGTCTTCCTTGCCTACACTGATAACAGAAAGAATATATTTTGTTACAATATTGCAATATAATTTCTTCAATGAATTCTAAGTCTAATCTCTGGACATCTACCCTCGGCATGTTAAGACGATAACCCTAGAGCATGTAGAGAGTAATAGATTACAGTGTACTCACCATTCTTCTAATTTGTCCTCTGAAATAGGTTTCAGATCCAAGTGACAAAGTTTTTAAAATAGCCTTATCAAGTTGATTTTTAGCGTGTAGATAAAAGTAAACGACAGCGTTGAATCGGGAAATATCAAATTTTATTCGAACAGTTTTCAAAAGTGAACTTTCGGTGAAAAAAGTCGCTAAAATATTTGTTGATTTCTCCGACTAACGGGAGAAAGTGAAAACGGGAGAAAGTGAAGAGCAAGTAGATTCGAGCAGTTAGAGTTTAGGGAGAAGCTCTTTATGTGATTGGAAGTTTATTAGTTTAATACACCACAGCTCCAAAGGCCGATGAATATGTATAACCATGCACATAGAAGCAACGTCAGTTGCTTCATCTGCTTCCATGGAAACCGGAGTAAAATGGCGCGAGGATACTCATAACCTGAAGATCGAAGCGAGCGATCATGGTGAATGTGGTTGATAAGAATGGTCGAATCACGGAGACAAATTCTCGAGTTGCCACCCATCGATGAATATTCATATCAACCTTGAAAATGACGATGATCAATTTTAAGCTGTGCTTTTTTGCATCTAATATCGAGAAATATATTTGCAAGAAAATATTTTCATTTCAGTTTTTACGCCTGGTCAACACGTCTTGCTTGATCACGGATGACTGGCTTCGATCACAGGGCCGTACACAGAAATTTTTTTCCGGGGGGGGGGGCAAGATGCGTAACAAATTTTGAAGAGACTCGAAAGCGAGGGAGCGAAGTGACCGAGCTTGTCATGGGGGCGCATTTGCATATTTAAAAGTGAAATTGAAGGATTTGGTGCACACTTTTGGTTAATTTTGTGAAAATTTTCAGTAAAAAAATGTAAGTTTTCAAATTTCGGGGGGGGGGGGGACCCGCCCCCCTGCCCCCCTGCTGCATACGGCCATGATCGATCACAATACTCGAATGCCGCGGTCCAGTGGTTTAAGGCGCTTGACTGGAGACGCAATAATTGGGGGTTCAATCTCCGGCACGGCAATTATGCCCTTGAGCAAGGCATTATCTAAATTGCTCTTTTATCGTACATCAAATAAATAAACGTGCTATAGGCACATTGTTACCGACGGGTGCATGTGTGTTAAAAGAATACTCGATTGTTTGTAAGCATTAGAGTCCGCCCCTGCCCCATCCCCTTTAAAAAATATATTTGTGGTCTGAAGATGAGGTGAATTGGTTATAGAGAGCCGGTCTAATACGTTATATTGAAAGGCCGTTGTCATCGAAATTCCCCCACCGAATTTCAGTCCCAGTTCCCCCTCGGATGGGCTGGGTAATTATCCTTCTTCCTTTTTTCCTCATGTTCCTTTTCCTCTGCTCTATAATGATGAAATTAGAAAACATGTTAAAATTGCTCTAAACCCCTGCCTTGCTGTGATGGTAAAGAGGCAGGGCGATCATTCCTACATAGTATGTTTAAAATATTGGGTAAATTCATTTCTGCACATTACACGCATGTCAGTCAAAAAAATTCAACAACCACAAAGCCCTTTCATATAGGCACGTTTACAACATGTCTAAACATCATAAATTTACCTTAGAGTTTGCTTGGCATTTAATTTATGAGCCACGTAATGAGGTTAATCAAGGCTTCTTATTCACATCAACCGAGTTCAATTATTTAGAAAATTGTCTTTTATTCTTTTTTTCGAACGATGCTTTACAGCCATGCACTGACTGAACAATGCCATGTTACAATCACATTGTATCAACGACCTTAGAGTTTGCTTGGCACATACAGTATACAATGTACGCCACGTATTGAAAGAAGCTAGTATCATGAGTTCATATTCACATCAGCCGAGTTCTTGACAAATATCTCTTATAAATAGCAATGCTTTTCTGTCATGTACTCACTGAACAATGCATGCAAAGATCACATTCTATCAATGATTATTGCTTCCAAGATAAAGCGATTTATCAAATAACTTTCAACTGTAGATGGCGATCGAAAAAAGTGATATCATTTCCAACTTCATGTACGTAATATAAAAAAGAGGAATGCATATCGTAGAGTTCTCTTCAAATGTACCCGCACTGGGGGGGGGGGGGGGGCGGCATTTTTCTTCTAAGTTTTGCACATCTTTTGACACCAAGTTGACAAAAATCGGTCATCCTGTTACCTAATCACGTGACCTCATGTCGGCCCGAAAACGGAGAATTTTGACTTTTGTACAAATTAAAGGAATGGGAAACTGCATGTCCTCATATTTCTTGATTATCACCTGTGATTTCTTCTTTAAGCTTTTATCATCATCTATTCCATCTTGATAATGGTTCACATTACATTAAAAAATAGCAAACATAAAAAAATATTGAAATAATTAGAGTTGAAAAAGAAAGAAAAACATAAGGAGTTTGTAAAACAATAGAATACATAAGGATTGAAATCACTTTCAATTTTTCTTATGATATGCTGTTTTAAAAAAAAAGGTAAAAAATCGCCAAGGCCTTTTTTAATGGATTATAAGTCGAAATGTATATTTATGCATATAATTTGCAGAGATTACAATATTATATAAAAATAAAGATCTATGAAAAATAACGATGGCTTTGTGTTCTTTGAGGCCTGTGTAAAATTTAGATAGGGTTTACCACCTGATTAGAATATTTTGAAGATACATGTACTACGTGTGAAACAAATCATTTGACTCTTTTGATCATTAATACCAGTTGAAACTCCTATGACACTTAGGCTTTTACAGTATAAAGTTGAAGGATGAAAATGATTTCAAAATCAAAAATTTCATTGAATATTCAGAGAATCATTTTACGAATAGGCTAGGTCTATCAATGAATGATAATTCACAAAACCTAGTCCAAATAATTTTAACATCTTTCAATCTTTCCAAACTTCAAAATGTGAAAAATCAAGCTGATGTGAGTTATGACTTTCGAGTTATTAATGATCAGCAGTGTCAGTTTTTAACACCTAGTTGGATATACGTATAACACTTTTAGAACAAGTTCTGAGTAAAGTTCTTTTAAGGTCCTGAACTTGGTATGCTACTTCCATTAGGTCTACATCATAAGACTTGACACACACAAAAGAACATAATAGCGTCATATACTCCATGAGCGACGAAAAGCGTGAAAGAATCGCCAAAGAAAAAAAAAAGGTACGAAACACAAATGTAAAATGCCTGGAGAACGTACACAAAATTCAGCATCGGGTTTCCATATAAGGATGGATGGGTGTGGAAAAAAAATGTTAATATTAAAACTGAAGTTTTTCGAAAGCGAATGATGTCTAAAATACCACTGCCAGCAGAAAACCTATCATACACACAGCGACAAGTGTTATGAATATATGTCGGTTCCTGTCGCCGTCTTCTAAACGTTTCAGTGCTCTAGGGCGAACGGTTTTCAACTCTACTCCGTGCATCAGGTCATCCCCGCTTTGAAGGAACCTCTCACGGGCGTCTGGTGTAGAGTGCGAGCCAACTAATCTGTAGCAAGAAGGGTATGCTGGCCCAAAGTAGAAGTGGTACGCTACTTTGGGGTCCGACAAGAGACTCCAAAAACGGGGCAGAGCCCCAATTGCTCGAGCAAGTTCATCGTTGTATCTCGTGGGAATGACCTAAAAGAAAGAATTTTACAAAAAACGACTTATGTTGTAGAATCATTTAAAAATCAGTGATTGAGATCGAACAGATGTTTTTGTTTTATCTTGTTTGATGTACTGAGTTATGTTTATTTTGTTTGTCATGCATGATTGTTATCCAGTACTGTTTTCCAGGGCCCCCTGGAAAACAGTACTTGATTACTGACGGGGCCACCCCGTATAAATAAAAACAAAATAAATGAATGAATGAAAGAATGAATAAATAAATAAATAAATGAATGAATGAATAGATAGATAGATAGATAGATAAATAAATAAATAAATAAATAAATAATAAATAAATAAATAATAAATAAATAAATAAATAAATAAACAAATAAATAGATGTCTCACTCTTATATGAATCAAACCCCTTTAAAATCAGTACAATTTATAATACTTAAATTAACGAGAAAGTTCCCAAGTATTTCTGACCAAATCAGTTTGTCTTAAAGGAAGCAAAACTTTTTTTTTCTTCAAGGTAAGCCCATGTCCTTCACTTGAACTAAAAATAATTAGCTTTGAAGAACTTAAAAGATGTTCATTTAAGCGTGCTCCCTGTACAGACAACCTCTAATATACACATACACCAAATTTGCGACCAAAAGACCCCCCGCCCCTATACATGTACTGCGATATTGCAGCAATGATTAGGCAATCAAAGGCCAAAATCAATAGATCCGTCTGTACTTTAACTAATCTGCAAAGAACGGATCCCTTCTTTTGATAAGAACTGACGCACTGTTCTTAAATTTTAGTTACTGCGCATACTCATTGCACATTTTTAAAATTTCTTCCAAATGGCTTTATCTGGCTTCCGAATTCTGCAAAAGAAAACAGTTACTGCCAGTCTGTCAATGCAGAGTACCTTTCTATCATGTCTACGCCTGCATGAAAAGATATCATTTAATAGCTGTTATAGTCATCCACATACCTTGGGTTGGTCTACACCAAACTGTTTGATGACTGCGTCCCTACTCCTCTCAATATCTGCCATCATTTCGTGACGACTTGGCAGTTCAACCTCTCTCTTGAACACCTTGATTGCATAGCGGGCTTGTAGTTCTGCTGTTGGCCCCAATGCACCGCGTGTCCTGATGTAACCAATGGCTGCCATCGTGGGGTGAGCAAGTTTGGGTGACATGATATGCCTGTAAAGCTCCAATTGACCTGAAGCACCTGCCAATGTCAGTGAATAAGCGCACTTGTATGAAATGTTCATAATGTAACAGTACAACCATATACTTTCACTGTTAGTTTGCTTAAAGCATTGCCTAGTTTAAAAGATACCTTTAACACATTCTATTCGGTGACTAATTACCCATTTTCATTACTGCTGAATTTTCTTTGGTTGACGAAATATTATGGATAAAAGGATAAAACCCAAAATCTATGAACATCTCACCAAAAATTACATCTTCCTTCACAAATGGGGTTGTCGGTAAGTATCCCGTGGCATATATGACACAGTCCACATCATCCAAGTAAGAGTCATCATCAAAAATAATCCTTGATCCTTCAAACCGTTTAAGTCCGCTTCGGACAACTACCTGTCCACTCATTATCTTAATCGGGAGTTGGTCATTTAACATTATGCCGCTGGTATTGGCCGGATGCTTGCTGCTCTGTATTCCAAGTGCTTTCAAGTCTTGAAGTGATTCCAGTTTGCTCCTCATCAAGGGTTTGGTTATCCATGCCGGGAGGGCGTCTTTCCATCTTTGGTTAACGTATGCATCGGTAGGAATCCTCCCCATGATGCGGGGTATGACCCAAGCCCCATTCCGTAGACTGATATACACCTAAAATATTAAATTGAAACAATAACTCCTTACGTCAACCCTTCTTTTGCATCAGGAGTGGATGCAAAAGTAGGAACCAGGGGCGGCACAACGGGGGGGGGGGGGGGCAGGAGCAACCGCCCCTATTATTTTCAAGTGTTGTGAAAAAGAGGAGAAAGAGAAGAAAAAGGAGGATGAAAAAAAAAAAGATTATAGGGAAAGAGAGGGCTGGGTCATACAACTATGATTATAATACCTCTATTTCTTATTTCAAACGTAAATAAACTTACTTATCATGCTTATGGGTTATTTTGTCCCCTATCAAAATACCCTGGCGCCATTGGCGTAAATCCCGGGGAGGGGGGATGGCACTTTTTCGAAAGGGGGGATGGCGTGTACAAATATTCCTCCACTTTTTAAGGAAGAAATGATATTTTAATTAATCAGTCAGTAAAATTTTTGATAATCTGTCATAAACGACCATCTTATTTTAGAATTTCTATTTGAAAATGTGATTAAAAACCTGAAAAGTGGTTATTTTTTGGCTCGCTCGCTTCGCTCGCTCGCAAATTAATAACTAATATGTGTGCAAGGGGGTCCGGTGCGGGTGGGTGAGGTTGTGTGTTTATATTTAAGTGTGAGTACGACAGAAAAAAAAAAAAAATCTTTAAAAAAGTCGATCATTTCCCCCCCCCAACTCCTCAAAGTGGATTTACGCCGGTGCCTGGCGCCGCCCCTGGAAGGAACGGAGGATACACGACACTAAATACATGTAATTCTATATTACTGTAAGCTCTAGATGATCGACAAGTATAAAACTATTTCATGCTTTTGTTTACACTGCGAAGATTCATCTCACGCATTTTTTTTCTGTTACTTTTGGTAG
>CM057159.1:10005777-10017830 GCA_029962745.1 Echinometra lucunter | reverse complement strand
TTCTAAATAAAACAAAAGGGGGCCCAATTATGAAATATTCGTTAACATCAAACTTTCTAAATACATGTACATCAGTTTTATCTGATCGTTTAGTTTGCAAATAACACTTAGCACTGAAACATCACTTTTGTAGATGTAGCACGTTTTGGGGATATCTTTTTCTCCCTCGAGTGGTTCTGCGTATTTAATTATTGTTACTTATAAGAAACATACGTTACTGCTTTTAAAGTGACATAAGGTTCCTTAGTGATACCAAAATGGACATTTTGGGGTGATTATGTATGTAAGATACGTTTTGTGAAAATCCTTTTGTCTAATGAATAGAAAAGCTAGAGTCAGAAATAAACAGAAACCAGGAAATGGAAATTGGTTATACACAACCCAGTCTTTCTGATTTGCTTGGCTTATATCATGCTTATTACATAATCAAACATGCTACTAATGATCATTTTTTATGTACGCGACACGTCGTCTCGACTTTGGAATGAGAACTTTGTATCTATATAGTGTAGTTGTAAGTGTTAATATTGGGTTACTTACTGAAAGCGCTTGACTTTCTTAGGTTATTGTTGATTGTTATGTTTTGGTAACATACGTGACTGCTTAAAGTGAAACATACCTTACCATATGAAACACTGAAATAAGTTCCTTATGATATTGCAAGAGATATTGATTAATTTATGTCTGACAAATACATCCATATGGAAATTTAGGTGAATTGGTATGGCGTATATGTTGAAATTTTCAACACATATACCAAACAATTGAACCCACATGCGTGCGCAAGAGTCTTCCACATTTGTTAATACTGGATTCAAATTGATTTGAAATATTCACATGAAAGGAAAATTGAGAAATTTCTTTGGCATTAGATTTGTCTCAGGAACAGTATAGATAGTGATGAAAAGTTAGTAGAAAAGTGCATTCCTTAGCTAACTTAATGATGTAGACAAGACTGAGGGAGATGTAACGTATGTTACACAAGCAAAAAATCACCTCTCCACTTAGATTAGTTCTGCAATAAAAAAAAGTTCACAATATTACTTGCTCATATTTTTGTTTTTCAAAATTCGTATTGTCATCTTTCATTTTTAGTCTTCTTAACTATTTTGAGAACAGTTGAATTTTCCGAAATTCTAACATCCCAATTGTACATTTTTAGTGGTTTTGACCCGAAAAAACAAATTGAAAAATAAATCCCAAGTATCTCACTATCATCAGGCAAAAAAAAAGAAAGAAAAGATAAAGCAATTCCGAAATGGACCAGAAAAGAAAAAAAAAAAAAAAAAAAATGTAGACATTTGTAAGTGAGGATTTCAAAATTTTCTTGCTCGCTTTGCTCGCTCTTCATATTCAGAAGCAGGATGGTTTGAGACAGCATAGACCAGCAACATATATTCTATTTGGTAGAGTGGTGACCAAATATATCATATAAAAAAAATTATAGGTCTAAACTGTATTTTGACGACAAAATGAAAAGGGGTTATTTTGGCTCGCTCGCTTGGCTCGCTCGCAAAATAGAAAAAAAAAATGTGTGTGTAGGGGGAGGCGAAAGTGCGTCTGTGTTGTGTGCGTGTTTTTATGTGCCAAAAAATTATTGTGGGTGCCCCCTACAAAATTTCAAGGCCCCCCTACTGAAAAATACTAGCTACGCCACTGCTAACCAACCCTAGGTAATCCTTAACTGTTAATAATAATAATAATAATAACTTTCGATTTATTTAGCGCATAATAATTAAACCTTAATTCTCTATGCGCTTTAACCCTATTACCCTAAATCCTAACCCTAATCCTATTTCACGATAGGCATAAACACCCCTTCTCGGCCTCAGTAGTAAGGCTTTCTCCTCCTCCCCTCCTCCCCACAGCCTTCACACGAGCCTCCCAGTGCCACTTTTACTGCAAATTCGGCCCGCACAATCTCCGAAAGCACGTTCGCACAATTTATATTTGTGTCTACAATATACTAGTACATGGCGTGTTTTCGCGCGGCGCGCGCCCGCGCGCTAGCTGGGATATCCGCCAAAGTTTATCGAACCCAACCCATTCAAGATGGCGACTTACATATGATCGTAATGGAAAGCTACATAAATGTAGGTTAAGACTGTTTTCCGTCTTTTAGTTTTGCGACATTACAGATTCCGTCGTTGACATTGTAGCGAAGAACTGTTACAATGGAGCCTAGCGAAGAACATGTTCAAATGCTCATAAATATGGGTTTTGGAGATCTTGCAGACATCAAGAAAGCACTCCGCCTTGCACAGAACGACGTGAACGAAGCAGTGGCTATCCTGACGCAGGAACAACCGGGTCTGAACTACGAAACGGTGGAAGAAGGCGAAACTAAGGAAGCACCGGGAAGTCTCCGGCGGACTTATGGACCACACCACCGCCCTGCGCCCGACCCGCCCCCTCCTTCGTATGATGAAGCCGTAGAACCAGTTGAGGTATGATTGGGCTAGACCATCTATAGTTAGATCTAGATCTAGATCTATATTATACATGTTATATATACCATGTATACCGGTAACCATGATAACATTTTGTTTCCTTATTTTAACAAGATTTCTTAAATGATTTTATCATCTGATCATGGGGGTACCACATGCTAACTGTTGAGCACTTTGTCTTTGTCTTTGTTTACAGAACAGCAGCTAAAATTAAAAATAAAATGTCATTCAATCATTGATTCAGTTTATGCAAATTTCTTAATATTATTATTAATTTCTTAAAAATATCTTTGTTTAAAGTCACCGTTGCGTTGAGGAAATTACTACTAATAATATAACTTTAAATTTTGACTGACGCAAAATCGGCAATGGAAAAATGTGACATAAATGAAGGTGTGACACCCTGCCAATAATTGTTGTTAAATACCTGATTTTCATTCTCGGCGTTAAAATTTGAGTATTTCCTAAAAATAAAGAATTTACCGGTCATATTCGTACCAAATATAGGAGCAGATGAAAAAAAATTAATATTGAAAAATGGCAAAGAATCTTTGGCAACATTAATGCATTAAAATCCTGATGTCATCTGTTGCTATTTGTAAGTTATCTCGATCAGAAATGTTGATATCTCAACCTCCATATCAATTTTTTTATTATTTATTCACCGGAATTTGTGAAATCTGAGTCGGAAACAGGGTGTGTCATTGAAGGAAGTTGAAACGCAAATGCCGTAACTGCGCGCCCCGAGACTTCCCCGGGGCTGTGCATGAAGAACCCGTCCACAGTCATAGCGGTGTGTATCGCGCACGCCAGCGGGTTTGCCGTGGTCTTGCCCCCGAGAGTTCCCCACTACAGCGTGTATAGTGTATGGTGACGGGTGCCGTGTCACTGCTGTGATTGTGCCGGTTTGACTCAAATGATTTGACATCAACCCACTGTTTCCAACCCAAATATATTTATGCACTGTCTTTATGAGAAATATGTGAAAGAAGATTATTTTCATATATTTTGGAATAATCTTGGTGTTTCTTTTAAGCTGAATTTTGAATCACTTGCCTTGGATTTGGTTTCAGAATCAAACTTGCTGTTGTTGGTCGTGCTTCTCATCAAATACAATTTCGTTTGTGGGTTTTTGTTTCTTAGAGATTCTGAGAAAATAGATCACTGAATATAAATCCCATAATTTCCAGTTCTATTTTAATAGTTTTTATATTAAAATCTTTTAAACATGCAGACATACCAGAACATACATGTTTCTTTTTTCTACTTGCAGGGTTGATTGTAGAAATATGATGACAAATCAAAGCACAGGAAGGAGGACTCTGTTTTTCGAATTTGTAATTTCATGACCTTTTATCTTGCATTTCCATAATTTTAATGACAATATTGTGGATGGATAGATGAACTTGGATGAACAGATGTACATGCACAACATTCAAATGGATAAGACTTACTAGACATGTCTGATACAATTGGACAAGTTACTACAATTATGACAATTTACATGGCTGCAAAAACTAAGACAAATTTTTGGGCAATATAGTAAAGAAGTAATCTACTTTCAGTTATGGAGTGGGAATTATTACAAGAAGAAGAAACATTGTCCTTTTTATTTTGACATTGAAATACTAATTTTCATTTATCCCCACCCTTTGTCTTTGTTTTTTATTTTTTAATTTTTCACACACAAAAAGAAAGACAACTTATGAAAAAAGTGAAGCAATTGAAGCAGCCTGTTTTTCCTTTCAAATCCAGAAGCATAATCGTGCATTGTAAAGTGTAACAGTAATTTCCTGAGCTGTTTGAAAAGAAACAAAACATAATATAAATCCTCTTTGATATAAAAGAAATTTACCTTTGAATATACATGTAAATAATAAAACACAACTCAACACAGTACATTTTATGACAGTTTGCAAACTTTTAAAAACAATCAATGCACTCATGCTCCACTCGGTGCAGTCTCTATGTATGATGGGGGACCTAAAGCTATGCACTTTGTTTTCAGCAGCTAAAAAGTCATACAAATCATTGGTTTGGGCAAATTTCATTTCTACATGTACATCTTGATTCCACATATTCAAAAGTTAATTTGTGGAGAAAATTACGACGGGTGAATCTCAACAACGCATATTTTCAGGTTGATATCAATGCCGGTGTCAAACTTTGTTTGGAAAAATGAAGGGGTCCTAAAGCTACGCACATTTATGCAATAAATGAATGTAAATCTACATTGATATTGACTGTGTGTATCGGTGTGTATTTTACCCTGATTTGAATGCATTGCATTGTGCGTGTACGTGATTTGTATGGTGCCTAGCTTTAGGACCCGCGTAGCTTTACGACCCCCGACCATACACAACGTATTCACAAGTGCTGTGTGCAAAATCACAAAAATGGTATGCCTGTTCGTGTAGTGTTTGGCGTCATAATTAAATGCTATTTTCAGGAGCTTTAAAAGGTAATATCTCATCTTTTAGTGAGAGTTATGAAGTGAATGATGGCTTTAAGTCTTAGTTAGAGTAAGCTCTTTCTAGTGATGTGTGTTTTTATGTCTTTTTTTCAACTTGAAATTTTTATGCAAGTCGCTAATGTTGGTGCATGTGTTACATTTGCATTTTGCTTGACAAACTGAAAGGGTCCAAAGTTGATAACACTAAAAAAGTTAAGGTAAGCCTAGCTTAACATTAAAACAGTTAGGACCTAGCGAAACTTCGTGCAAAAAGATGTGTCCAAAATGACAGCACTTTGCATTTTGTGTCATTTAGAAATCTTTTTGCACCACTTTATTTTCTTAAGATGTATACCTAACATTTTTTACATGTAACACTGCCTAAGTAAAGCTAAGCATACATTATAAATGGATGCAAATCTTGATTTTGAAACAGACTGATGTGAATATGACCCACTAACACAAATGCAAGGTTATATATTTAGATAACCTTGCACCCATGTAGGCCTATACAGGGGAAATCGCTGACAATAGGAAAGTGGTGTTCCCTGTCTCGTGTGAGACAGAGGAGCAAGAGTGGCGATCAAAAAAAAAAAAAAATCTATATAAGAATTTCATATGATGAAGATCATTTAAATCCAATTGGAGGAATGTGATGGAAATAGGATATTTTATCATCCTAGGGTGTAAAAAGCAATTTTGTATCCTCAACTGCAGAGGTCAGCAGGCACATAAGTTTACAAAGCTCACCATGCCAATGCTCACCACTGTGTGAATTTGACTCTGATTTCTAACTAATTATAGTATCACAAAAATAAAGGAAGATCACTGATGCTGTGATGGTTATGGTATTAAAAGCCTCATAGTCAGTAATATTCCCTTTGCTCAGTCACATAAGACGTTTGGTGCATTGCATACATCGCGTTGCATGTATTTGCTGGCTGTATAGCTGTAGGAACTGCTGCCATAAATGTGTCTACCTCTGTTCCAATTATGTTTTTAATTCTACACTTTGGATTGTCATTTGTAAATGGTGGTTAGGTCTAGTCTACTGCCTTTAAGTTTTACTGGTTAGTCCTTAAATCTCCTTTTTTGCCTTCTGTATTAATTTTGAAATAATTCTAGTAAATGAATTATTTTGAAGATAAACAATTTTGTCTACTTCTTGTATACTTCTTGTAGGGGGTCAGGTTCCGTGGTTAGAGATATCTCTTTTTCATGTGGATTTTTGGTCTTCATCTAGATCTAATATCAAGGTCTTGATCTGTTTTGACTTTGATTTTGAAACACCTTTTGACTTACATGTACTTTGTTGATCCTGTAAAGGTTAAAGTTTCCCATTGTAGATGTGAGATTTTCTGGTGGACTAGTGATTTTGTTCAGGCTTTTGGGTGTGCATGTATATATCATAATATATGGCTGTGCATTATGTTTTATAATATCATTAGATCTCATGCAAGCTTTCGTTTTCACCTAAACATGCTATATACTAACTTCAGAAAATATTTCAGTTTATAGAAATAAAGTTGCTAACTGGTCTACGGTGTAGGTGTTAAGTGATTGCATTATAAAAGAAACAACCTAAAACTTGTTGAGAATGTTGATTGTTACTTACATGCTGGTGGTAGTCCTGTACTGTGAGTTTTTGAAATCATCAAGGCTAAATCGGTGATGCTGGACATAACACTGCAGTTTGACTACATGTTTATTGCTTTTAATGCTGTATACATTTACCTTTCAGGATGAGGATCCCAGCTCCAGCAGTGTGGAAGCAAGAGATGAAGAGAGTATGGAGCTTTCCAAGGAGTTCCCTGCAGGTAACCTCTATGAGCTGGAAGGAAGAGTCTTCACAGACCAGTGGTCAATACCTTACAAGAAGGAGGAATCATTAGGCAAATGTTTGATTGCTGCCACCAGATTTGCCAGTGAAGGTGAGTATGTTTTATTACTTGGTGTGCTCTTAAAAATCTGAGTCGTAAAGAAAGCTTGTACGGTCAAGCTTTTTCAAGCAACTCCATGCCTTTAACATATTATCACCTACCGGTTACCTGCACAGATGTTAGTGACTGAATGAAATCGTAAAGGAACCTATAAAAGCTGTGTGTTATCTGGAAAAGCAAGCTATTTCTTCCTAGTTTAACTGCAATATCTAAGTCAACTGCATCCGTGTTTTAAGAGTAAAGGAATCCACTTCCTACTGATTAATAGAAATGTTAAAATAAACGTGCCTCAGGCAGAGTTATGCATATATACTAATTTTCTTAGCATCTTTTTATGGATTAAAACTGCACAATAAAGGAAAAAAACAATGCAATAGCTCATGGCATATTCAGATTACTGAAAGTACAGGGCATTAATAAAAAAAACATATTAGGCCCCCCAAAAAAGTTTTAAAATGTATTTATGTGATGTCTCTTTATCTCTGTTTTTATGTAGCTATGGTGGTGTCAAAATTTACGATTCGTTTTTGTTTTGATAAAAGTTTGTTTTATTCTATTCACATTCCATGGTAAGGTATTTTCAGTTTTCCAGAATGTGAATGTGTAAATTTCTATGAATTGCTTCAAACGAGCAGACAATTAATAGGGTGAATGAATAATTAATTTTGGGATTGAGTTGTTACTAAGGTGTTACTGTGGCTGAGGCTGTCAGTGTTTTCTAATGTTTATGCATGAAGCCATATTCTATTGAATGGGCAGTAAAGCCAGCTCCAGTATTTGCTGCAATATGATGTTCTTTATGCAGGTATAATGGAGAACGATGAAAACTGCATACGTTTTGTGAATCGCTGCATGCCTGAAGCTTTCCGTAAGCTGATGAAATCCAAGGCAGTGCATCGATGGGGAGCCGAGATTCATGAAGGCATCTATAATATGCTACAGCTTCTTATTGAACTCGTTGCTGTCAGACTCAAGTATAAACCAGTGCCGGTAGAACTTCTTGAAGTCCTTGGCTTGGTAGGTGTCATGTTCCTTCTGTTAGTCTTTATCAAATCTATGTGAGATAAGTAGATGAGTATCCTTATTGTTCTCAAGACAGATCACAAGAGCCCTTGAGGTTATGTTCCACCAAGTGCTTTTGTCGTCTTTTTGAAAAACATATTTTGTGGTTTTGTTCATTAAATTTTGAGTCATGACCCCCTCCCCCCAAAAATATATATATATATATATATATTCAGTGTATATAATGAAAATAAATCAATACATAAATGAATGGATAAATGGGTAAATAGATGAATTAGAAAATAAATAAATAAATATAAGGAAGAAAGAAAGAAAGAAAGTACTAAATGAATATATAATAATGAATAAATTGCAAAAAATAAAAGTTTAAAAAGTCAGATGCATAAGCAGAGAGGGAAAATTATCAGCACACTTTGTGTCCTTATGTTTAGTGAGCATGACAGTGTTTTTTGAGCTGGCAACATATTGACAAGTTTGAAATGCTTTATTCGTATACAAATTGTCTATTCCTTTTACCTCACCAATTCAACCATCAACCATTGGATGATACTACCTTCAGCCAAGCTATATTTCAGTCTTTAAACTTATGATTAGAATGACTAAGACTATCCCTTGCCTTTATCTCTGCAGGCCTTCGATCCAGAGACAGAGTTCCACTATAAGAACCGAGCCAAGAAATGGGACCATATATTCTGGGAAGAGAAATTCGGTGTAAACAACACTTTTGCTGTGAGCCCACCGTTTGAGACGTACAAGGACCCATGTGGTTGGCTTGTTAATCTCATCAATGCAGTAAGCTTTGTTAGGGAATTTCACATGGGTATTTACATTATTCCAACTTTAGTCACATTGATCATCTAGATATCGATGTTGAGATGCTCAATTCATTTTGGAATATTGATTGAAAACATATTACTGAATATTTCATTACAATGGCAGACATTTTAAAGGATCAGCTTACCCAGTATATATAAAAAAAAAATCAGAAATAAACATACAGCTATATACTTGCACTTTCATATAGAGTGAAATGTTGATGTATAAATCAGTAACAAAAACAAATTGAGCTGTGTTTTCTTTATTACTCTCATCCTTTTTGTTAATGATGTTATGCTTGAGCGATGTGTTTTACTTGGACTGTTTACCTGTTTGTATATTTATATACTTGCTCTCCCTCTGGAAAGTCCAGTGTTTTTGTCGAGACTTTTGGTTCCGAAACTAAGGCCAGAAATAAGTTGTATTTTCCACACTCAACGCAAGGTCAAGAGAAATGCTGAGGCATTGGTATCTGATTCCAACGCTAGTTTCACTGCATCTGTCGTTTTGTTCAAATTTCTCATCAGACTTATAGGCATGTTTGTGTTTGTTTATAAGTGGAAATATTGTTTAACCCTATGTTAGCTGAGGGGGTCAATTTGAC
Organism: Echinometra lucunter; assembly: GCA_029962745.1. Taxonomy (NCBI): domain Eukaryota; kingdom Metazoa; phylum Echinodermata; class Echinoidea; order Camarodonta; family Echinometridae; genus Echinometra; species Echinometra lucunter. The sequence goes on along the minus strand of CM057159.1, from coordinate 10,008,545 downwards.
CCCCCCCCCCCCCCCCGTCGTAATTTTGCGACTGCTACGGAACTGCGGCAGATATGATGTTATCCTTTCGTGACTTTTTTCTTTGAAGTCTTGCGCGACTTTTGGTACTAAATTTGTAAAGATCGGACTGAGCATTAGAAGGTCACATGACAATTACGGGTCAAAGATCATCCAAATATAGTGACTTTTCCATACATGTGTGTGTTATAGAATGGACATGTTATAAAATTTGTGAAAAACAATCCATTTCCCCCATTCAGTAGTATATTTGCATTGTCTTTGTGGTTGTCATTTCAAGTATCATTGCCAAAATAATACAAAACATAAAAAATAAAAAACAGTAGAATACAAAAGAAATTAAAACAAAAGAAAACCTAAGAAATTCAAACACATGTGTGTATGACAATATATGCAAATTTTTGCATGCTTATGTAAATATGTAAATAGACAAAAACATAATAAACAATGTAAATACCTAGATGTCAAACCTATCTATGTCTATGATTCATTTGAGTCATTATGAAACTTTTTACTGTTTTTCTTTGCAAAATAATGAAATAGCAAAAATTACCATACTTCGGTACATTAATATGTGCATAATTTGCATATTTTACATTTTATCGTTTAAATGAAAACATGAATGCGTTTGCTAATACTTCAATGTACCTCCATGCAAAATTTTGCTGTGAATCAGACAATCGGTCTCCGAGATCTTTGGGGATTTGACCCCCCCCCTCCCCCCAGTAGAAACTTGGTCTGAAATAGCCCAGTTAAAGTAGGGTTAAGTAATGGTTAAGTTCCCACTTATATTTTTTTAAATTCTAGTTCGCTCATTATGGAGGTATGGATCAGATCAGAGACAGAGTGCTGGAATCTATTGATGATGTTGATCCAACGGTAAGATTTCAGAGTTCTTAATTACGCTTTCTCTCTTCCTCCCTCTTCTCTTCTCTTCTCTTCTCTTCTCTTCTCTTCTCTTCTATTCTCTTCTCTTCTCTTCTCTTCTCTTCTCTTCTCTTCCCTTTCTTCGTCTCTACTCTTTCCCATTTTAGTTATTTATCCATCCATACTCCTACCCTCTCATTCTGTCTCTCTTTTTCTCAGTCTTTCATGTATGTTCTTTCTCTTCTTTCAGTTACATAACCACTGTTCTGCCTCAAGTGGTCATACCTCTTTCCCATTTTGTTCGCTTACATATCTTTCTTTCGCCGTTTCCCTCATGCAGGACTCTTTCTACCTTGATGCAACCACTGGGTCACTGTGGCGAGTATCTGAACCCCCTCAAGTTTGCTCCATTCATGGGTCAGGTAGAGAAACAGGTCCTGAACTACGTCCAAGACCTCAAGGAACATGAACTCAAGAGAAGGTAAGGGCCATGCCTTATTTTCAACCTTATTAATACCTTTTTGACTCCATTCTTGGGCCAGGTGGAGAAACAGGTCCTGAACTATGTTCCAAGACCTCAAGGAACATGAACTTAAAGAAAGGTAAGGGCCCAGCCTTATTTCCAACCTTATTAACACCTTGTTTGCTTCATTGATGGGCTTCAATGTAGCAGAGATACGGGTCCTCAGATATGTCCAAGCCCTCAAGGAGCATGAACTCAATTCAAAGGTTAGTGCTGAAGCCCTACAAACTATTTGTCAATATGTAAATCATAAAGATGAAAATGGAGCAGTTTAAATAAACTGCGATTAAGAATTCTCAAGGAAGATATGCTTGTATGCTGGAAAAATCCCTCAATTCAATTTTTGTTGGCGTCATACAGCTTTGAAGCTTATTGGTTTATGCCTATAAAACATGTTTTTATTAAATCCTCAAATTAACCACCTATTTGTTTTTATCATGTACAATATCATAAGTTTACAATACACTATATATCTTCTGTGACAGAAAAACTGGTAGTATCTCTGAGTTGTTGACACCATGAAGTCTTGGTCCTTCACTTCTGGGTCGATGATGCCAAGAAGGTTGATGATCTGAGACTAAGCGTAGCTCTACGTATGCTCAACTCACCTCACTTCAATGCAAAGATGAAACAGTCATAAAGAAGTAGATTGGATTTCCTTTGAAAAGTCTCCCCAACACGCCTTTATGTGTCTGCATCCAGATGAGTTACTGATAACCTATTGCCTATGAGGAACAGTGATGTGGTCCAAATACCAAGTCTACGAGGTAAAAGTGCCAATGGGTATATATATCTGACCCAAATTCCAGTGTCGTCGTTTCAGGTGTTGAGATAAAATGTCTTGTGTCATTTTCAGCCGAAATATCAAACATCATCAATTAAAATTTTAGTACTATCAAAGGGGTAACTTCGACTGGCTTTAGAATTGTTATAATTTCTCTGAATACAATTGAGTACTGTATAGAAAAGATACTGGTTAAGAATTCATGTCAGAATAGGAATACAAGTTTATTCATGTTGAGTATTTGTATCTACCACCCATATTGATATGATGATAGGCCATCCTTTCATAAGAATCATTTTATATTCTTAAGTGTTCTATCGGTTTTTATACATGTATGCCCATTTACCATTTACCTGTGAATTACATTAATCTTATCTGTTAACATTCTTTTTGAAGATTACCAAATGATTGAGGATCGAGTATATCCAGCAGAAATCGTAATGCCATTGAAGAGGATGTCATCTTGGACGGGTGGTGGAGAATAAAGTACTATCAATAGCACTGGAAGGTAAGGCATCTTTAGATGTATTTTCACTGCAGCATACTCATGGCAGCCATCATACCTCAATTCCTGTG
>CM057159.1:9985267-10005277 GCA_029962745.1 Echinometra lucunter | reverse complement strand
TTTCTCTTGAGTTCATGTTCCTTGAGGTCTTGGACGTAGTTCAGGACCTGTTTCTCTACCTGACCCATGAATGGAGCAAACTTGAGGGGGTTCAGATACTCGCCACAGTGACCCAGTGGTTGCATCAAGGTAGAAAGAGTCTGCATGAGGAGAGGGCGAAAGAAAGATATGTAAGCGAACAAAATGGGAAAGAGGTATGACCACTTGAGGCAGAACAGTGGTTATGTAACTGAAAGAAGAGAAAGAACATACATGAAAGACTGAGAAAAAGAGAGACAGAATGAGAGGGTAGGAGTATGGATGGATAAATAACTAAAATTGGAAAGAGTAGAGACGAAGAAAGGGAAGAGAAGAGAAGAGAAGAGAAGAGAAGAGAAGAGAAGAGAAGAGGGAGGAAGAGAGAAAGCGTAATTAAGAACTCTGAAATCTTACCGTTGGATCAACATCATCAATAGATTCCAGCACTCTGTCTCTGATCTGATCCATACCTCCATAATGAGCGAACTAGAATTTAAAAAAATATAAGTGTGAACTTAACCATTACTTAACCCTACTTTAACTGGGCTATTTCAGACCAAGTTTTTACTGGGGGGGGGGGGGGTCAAATCCCCCAAAGATCTCGGAGACCGATTGTCTGATTCACGCGAAATTTTGCATGGAGGTACATTGAAGTATTAGCAACGCATTCATGTTTTCATTTAAACGATAAAATGTAAAACATGCAAATTATGCACATATTAATTACCGAAGTATGGTAATTTTTGCTATTTTATTATTTTGCAAAGAAAAACAGTAAAAAGTTTCATAATGACTCAAATGAATCATAGACAGAGATAGGTTTGACATTTAGGTATTTACATTGTTTATTATGGTTTTGTCTATTTACATATTTACATAAGCATGCAAAAATTTGCATATATTGTCATACACACATGTGTTTGAATTTCTTAGGTATTCTTTTGTTTTAATTTCTTTTGTATTCTACTGTTTTTTATTTATTTTTTATGTTTTGTATTATTTTGACAATGATACTTGAAATGACAACCACAAAGACAATGCAAATATACTACTGAATGGGGGAAATGGATTGTTTTTCACAAATTTTATAACATGTCCATTCTATAACACACACATGTATGGAAAAGTCACTATATTTGGATGATCTTTGACCCGTAATTGTCATGTGACCTTCTAATGCTCAGTCCGATCTTTACAAATTTAGTACCAAAAGTCGCGCAAGACTTCAAAGAAAAAAGTCACGAAAGGATAACATCATATCTGCCGCAGTTCTGTAGCAGTCGCAAAATTACGACGGGGGGGGGGGGGGGGGGAGGTTAAATTGACCCCCTCAGTTAACACAGGGTTAAACAATATTTCCACTTATAAACAAACACAAACATGCCTAAAAGTCTGATGAGAAATTTGAACAAAACCACAGATACAGTGAAACTAGAGTTGAAATCAGATATCAATGCCTCAGCATTTCTCTTGACCTTGCGTTGAATGTGGAAAATACAACTTATTTCTGGCCTTAGTTTCGGAACCAAAGGTCTCGACAAAAACACTGGACTTTCCAGAGGGAGAGCATATACAAACAGGTAAACAGTCCAAGTAAAACACATCACTCAAGCATAACATCATTAACAAAAAGAATGAGAGTAATAAAGAAAACACAGCTCAATTTGTTTTTGTTACTGATTTATACATCAACATTTCACTCTATATGAAAGTGCAAGTATATAGCTGTATGTTTATTTCTGATTTTTTTTTTTATATACTGGGTAAGTTGATCCTTTAAAATGCCTGCCACTGTAATGAAATATTCAGTAATATGTTTTCAATCAATATTCCAAAATGAATTGAGCATCTCAACATCGATATCTAGATGATCAATGTGACTAAAGTTGGAATAATGTAAATACCCATGTAAAATCCCTAACAAAGCTTACTGCATTGATGAGATTAACAAGCCAACCACATGGGTCCTTGTACGTCTCAAACGGTGGGCTCACAGCAAAAGTGTTGTTTACACCGAATTTCTCCTCCCAGAATATATGGTCCCATTTCTTGGCTCGGTTCTTATAGTGGAACTCTGTCTCTGGATCGAAGGCCTGCAGAATAAAGGCAAGGGATAGTCTTAGTAATTCTAATCATAAGTTTAAAGACTAAAATATAGCTTGGCTGAAGGTAGTATCCATCCAATGGTTGATGGTTGAATTGGTGACATAAAAGGAATAGTCAATTTGTATATGAATAAAGCATTTCAAACTTGTCAATATGTTGCCAGCTCAAAACACTGTCATGCTTACTAAACATAAGGACACAAAGTGTGCAGATAATTTTCCCTCTCTGCTTATGCATCTGACTTTTTAAACTTTTATTTTTCGCAATTTATTCATTATGCTATATTCATTTAGTTCTTTCTTTCTTTCTTTCTTCCTTATATCTATTTATTTATTTTCTAATTCATCTATTTACCCATTTATCCATTCATTTATGTATTGATTTATTTTCATTATATACACTGAATATATATATTTTTTTTGGGGGGGGGAGGGGGTCATGACTCAAAATTTAATGAACAAAACCACAAAATATGTTTTAAAAAAAAAAAAAAAAAAAGCACTTGGTGGAACATAACCTCAAGGGCTCTTATGATCTGTCTTGAGAACAATAAGGATACTCATCTACTTATCTCACATAGATCTGATAAACACTAAGAGAAGGAACATGACACCTACCAAGCCAAGGACTTCAAGAAGTTCTACCGGCACTGGTTTATACTTGAGTCTGACAGCAACGAGTTCAATAAGAAGCTGTAGCATATTATAGATGCCTTCATGAATCTCAGCTCCCCATCGATGCACTGCCTTGGATTTCATCAGCTTACGGAAAGCTTCAGGCATGCAGCGATTCACAAAACGTATGCAGTTTTCATCGTTCTCCATTATACCTGCATAAAGAACATCATATTGCAGCAAATACTGGAGATGGCTTTACTGCCCATTCAATAGAATATGGCTTCATGCATAAACATTAGAAAACACTGACAGCCTCAGCCACAGTAACACCTTAGTAAAAAATCAATCCCAAAATTAATTATTCATTCACCCTATTAATTGTCTGCTCGTTTGAAGCAATTCATAGAAATTTACACATTCACATTCTGGAAAACTGAAAACACCTACCGTGGAATGTGAATAGAATAAAACAAACCTTTATCAAAACAAAAACGAATCGTAAATTTCCACACCACCATAGCTACATAAAAACAGAGATAAAGAGACATCACATAAATACATTTTCAAACTTTTGGGGGGGACCTAATATGTTTTTTTTAATTAATGCCCTGTACTTTTCAGTAATCTGAATATGCCCTGAGCTATTGCATTGTTTTTTTCCTTTATGGTGCAGTTTTAATCCATAAAAAGATGCTAAAAAAATTAGTATATATATGCATAACTCTGCCTGAAGCAAGTTTATTTTAACATTTCTATTAATCAGTAGGAAGTGGATTCCTTTACTCTTAAAACACGGATGCAGTTGACTTAGATATTGCAGTTAAACTAGGAAGAAATAGCTTGCTTTTCCAGATAACACACAGCTTTAATAGGTTCCTTTACGATTTCATTCAGTCACTAACATCTGTGCAGGTAACCGGTAGATGATAATATGTTAAAGGCATGAAGTTGCTTGAAAAAGCTGGACTGTACAAGCTTTCTTTACGAATCAGATTTTTAAGAGCACACCAAGTAATAAAACATACTCACCTTCACTGGCAAATCTGGTGGCAGCAATCAAACATTTGCCTAATGATTCCTCCTTCTTGTACGGTATTGACCACTGGTCAGTGAAGACTCTTCCTTCCAGCTCATAGAGGTTACCTGCAGGGAACTCCTTGGAAAGCTCCATACTCTCTTCATCTCTTGCTTCCACACTGCTGGAGCTGGGATCCTCATCCTGAAAGGTAAATGTATACAGCATTAAAAGCAATAAACATGTAGTCAAACTGCAGTGTTATGTCCAGCATCACCGATTTAGCCTTGATGATTTCAAAACCTCACAGTACAGGACTACCACCAGTATGTAAGTAACAATCACATTCTCAACAAGTTTTAGGTTGTTTCTTTTATAATGCAATCACTTAACACCTACACCGTAGACCAGTTAGCAACTTTATTTCTATAAACTGAAATATTTTCTGAAGTTAGTATATAGCATGTTTAGGTGAAAACGAAAGCTTGCATGAGATCCAATGATATTATAACACATAATGCAGAGCCATATATTATGATATATACATGCACACCCAAAAGCCTGAACAAAATCACTAGTCCACCAGAAAATCTCACATCTACAATGGGAAACTTTAACCTTTACAGGATCAACAAAGTACATGTAAGTCAAAAGGTGTTTCAAAATCAAAGTCAAAACAGATCAAGACCTTGATATTAGATCTAGATGAAGACCAAAAATCCACATGAAAAAGAGATATCTCTAACCACGGAACCTGACCCCCTACAAGAAGTATACAAAATTGTTTATCTTCAAAATAATTCATTTACTAGAATTATTTCAAAATTAATACAGAAGGCAAAAAAGGAGATTTAAGGACTAACCAGTAAAACTTAAAGGCAGTAGACTAGACCTAACCACCATTTACAAATGACAATCCAAAGTGTAGAATTAAAAACATAATTGGAACAGAGGTAGACATTTATGGCAGCAGTTCCTACAGCTATACAGCCAGCAAATACATGCAACGCGATGTATGCAATGCACCAAACATCTTATGTGACTGAGCAAAGAGAATATCACTGACTATGAGGCTTTTAATACCATAACCATCACAGCATCAGTGATCTTCCTTTATTTTTGTGATACTATAATTAGTTAGAAATCAGAGTCAAATTCACACAGTGGTGAGCATTGGCATGGTGAGCTTTGTAAACTTATGTGCCTGCTGACCTCTGCAGTTGAGGATACAAAATTGCTTTTTACACCCTAGGATGATAAAATATCCTATTTCCATCACATTCCTCCAATTGGATTTAAATGATCTTCATCATATGAAATTCTTATATAGATTTTTTTTTTTTTTGATCGCCACTCTTGCTCCTCTGTCTCACACGAGACAGGGAACACCACTTTCCTATTGTCAGCGATTTCCCCTGTATAGGCCTACATGGGTGCAAGGTTATCTAAATATATAACTTTGCATTCGTGTTAGTGGGTCATATTCACATCAGTCTGTTTCAAAATCAAGATTTGCATCCATTTATAATGTATGCTTAGCTTTACTTAGGCAGTGTTACATGTAAAAAATGTTAGGTATACATCTTAAGAAAATAAAGTGGTGCAAAAAGATTTCTAAATGACACAAAATGTAAAGTGCTATCATTTTGGACACATCTTTTTGCACTAAGTTTCGCTAGGTCCTAACTGTTTTAATGTTAAGCTAGGCTTACCTTAACTGTTTTAGTGTTATCAACTTTGGACCCTTTCAGTTTGTCAAGCAAAATGCAAATGTAACACATGCACCAACATTAGCGACTTGCATAAAAATTTCAAGTTGAAAAAAAGACATAAAAACACACATCACTAGAAAGAGCTTACTCTAACTAAGACTTAAAGCCATCATTCACATCATAACTCTCAATAAAAGATGAGATATTACCTTTTAAAGCTCCTGAAAATAGCATTTAATTATGACGCCAAACACTACACGAACAGGCATACCATTTTTGTGATTTTGCACGCAGCACTTGTGAATACGTTGTGTATGGTCGGGGGTCGTAAAGCTACGCGGGTCCTAAAGCTAGGCACCATACAAATCACGTACACGCACAATGCCACGCGTTCAAATCGGGGTAAAATACACACCGATACACACAGTCAATATCAATGTAGATTTACATTCATTTATTGCATACATGTGCGTAGCTTTAGGACCCCTTCATTTTTCCAAACAAAGTTTGACACCGGCATTGATATCAACCTGAAAATATGCGTTGTTGAGATTCACCCGTCGTAATTTCCTCCACAAATTAACTTTTGAATATGTGGAATCAAGATGTACATGTAGAAATGAAATTTGCCCAAACCAATGATTTGTATGACTTTTTAGCTGCTGAAAACAAAGTGCATAGCTTTAGGTCCCCCATCATACATAGAGACTGCACCGAGTGGAGCATGAGTGCATTGATTGTTTTTAAAAGTTTGCAAACTGTCATAAAATGTACTGTGTTGAGTTGTGTTTTATTATTTACATGTATATCTAAAGGTAAATTTCTTTTATATCAAAGAGGATTTATATTATGTTTTGTTTCTTTTCAAACAGCTCAGGAAATTACTGTTACACTTTACAATGCACGATTATGCTTCTGGATTTGAAAGGAAAAACAGGCTGCTTCAACTGCTTCACTTTTTTCATAAGTTGTCTTTCTTTTTGTGTGTGAAAAATTAAAAAATTAAAAAACAAAGACAAAGGGTGGGGATAAATGAAAATTAGTATTTCAATGTCAAAATAAAAAGGACAATGTTTCTTCTTCTTGTACTAATTCCCACTCCATAACTGAAAGTAGATTACTTCTTTACTATATTGCCCAAAAATTTGTCTTAGTTTTTGCAGCCATGTAAATTGTCATAATTGTAGTAACTTGTCCAATTGTATCAGACATGTCTAGTAAGTCTTATCCATTTGAATGTTGTGCATGTACATCTGTTCATCCAAGTTCATCTATCCATCCACAATATTGTCATTAAAATTATGGAAATGCAAGATAAAAGGTCATGAAATTACAAATTCGAAAAACAGAGTCCTCCTTCCTGTGCTTTGATTTGTCATCATATTTCTACAATCAACCCTGCAAGTAGAAAAAAGAAACATGTATGTTCTGGTATGTCTGCATGTTTAAAAGATTTTAATATAAAAACTATTAAAATAGAATTGGAAATTATGGGATTTATATTCAGTGATCTATTTTCTCAGAATCTCTAAGAAACAAAAACCACAAACGAAATTGTATTTGATGAGAAGCACGACCAACAACAGCAAGTTTGATTCTGAAACCAAATCCAAGGCAAGTGATTCAAAATTCAGCTTAAAAGAAACACCAAGATTATTCCAAAATATATGAAAATACTATTCTTTCACATATTTCTCATAAAGACAGTGCATAAATATATTTGGGTTGGAAACAGTGGGTTGATGTCAAATCATTTGAGTCAAACCGGCACAATCGCAGCAGTGACACGGCACCCATCACCATACACTATACACGCTGTAGTAGGGAACTCTCGGGGGCAAGACCACGGCAAACCCGCTGGCGTGCGCGATACACACCGCTATGACTGTGGACGGGTTCTTCATGCGCAGCCCCGGGGAAGTCTCGGGGTGCGCAGTTACGGCATTTGCGTTTCAACTTCCTTCAATGACACACCCTGTTTCCGACTCAGATTTCACAAATTCCGGTGAATAAATAATAAACAAGCCAATAGGAAGATTGTGTCTCGCCCACCCGTGGCTAAATAACACGAAAGTTTCCCCAAGTACATCCCTTGCCCTAACCAAGTTTGATGTCACAAGAAAGTCTTGCAGGTCGTAAAGTTTGACCTAAAATGACCTTTCACCTTACCATGTGACCTGACAGCACAATAGCATGAATGTACCCCTAGTGCATCTATCACCCAAATTTGGTTGCTATTGCAGCAACATGTGCCAAGTTATGCGTCATAAGAGAGTCTTGCAGGTAAACTTTAACGTTTGAAATACAAGAAATGACAGAGGAAAAGCAAATTCAAGAATTTGAAAACATCTGTAACATATGACCTCCAATGACCTTTCACCTTATCATGTGAAGTCCAACAGAATGATAACATGCACTTCCCCTTAGTGATCTGCAACCCAAGTTTGACTGAAAAGTGTGACACGGTTGCAAAGTTTTGTGTCATAAGAGAGTCTTGCACGTAAACTTTAACCGTTCAACGTTTGACCTGTAATGACCTTTGACCTGACCATGTGACCTCTGACTGGACCATAACATGCAGGTCCCCTTAGTGCATCTACAACCCAAGTTTGATAGATAAGTGTCACACGGTTGCAGAGTTTTGTGTCATAAGAGAGTCTTGCACGTAAACTTTAATGTTTGACCTGAAATGACCTTTGACCTTACCATGTGACCTATGACTGGACCATAACATGCAGGTCCCCTTAGTGCATCGACAACCCAAGTTTGATAGATAAGTGTCACACGGTTGCAGAGTTTTGAGTCATAAGAGAGTCTTGCACGTAAACTTCAACGTTTGACCTGAAATGACCTTTGACCTTACCATGTGACCTCTGACTGGACCATAACATGCAGGTCCCCTCAGTGCATCTACAACCCAAGTTTGGTTGAAAAGTGAGTCACGGTTGCAAAGTTATGTGTGATAAGAGAGTCTTGCACGTCAACTTTAACATTTGACCTGAAATGACCTTTGACCTTACCATGTGACCTCTGACTGGACAATAAGATGCAGGTCCCCTTAGTGCATCTACAACCCAAGTTTGATTGAACAGTGTCACACAGTTGCAGAGTTTTGTGTCATAAGAGAGTCTTGCACGTAAATTTTAACGTTTGACCTAAAATGACCTTTGACCTTACCATGTGACCTCTGACTAGAGCATAACATGCAGGTCCGCTTAGGGCATCTACAACCCAAGTTTGGTTGAAAAGTGAGTCACGGTTGCAGAGTTTTGTGTCAAAAGAGAGTCTTGCACGTAAACTTTAACGTTTGACCTGAAATGACCTTTGACCTTACCATGTGACCTCTGACTGGACCATAACATGCAGGTCCCCTTAGTGCATCTACAACCCAAGTTTGGTTGAAAAGTGAGTCACGGTTGCCAAGTTATCTTTCATAACGTTTGTGACGGACGGACGGACGGACGGACGGACGGACGACGGACGGACGACGGACGGACGACGGACGGACGACGGACGGACGACGGACGGACGACGGACGGACGACGGACGGACGACGGACGGACGACGGACGGACGACATTTGGATCCCTTAGTCTCGCCTTCACCTCCGGTGGGCGAGACAAAAAATTGATATGGAGGTTGAGATATCAACATTTCTGATCGAGATAACTTACAAATAGCAACAGATGACATCAGGATTTTAATGCATTAATGTTGTCAAAGATTCGTCGCCATTTTTCAATATTAATTTTTTTTCATCTGCTCCTATTGGTATGAATATGACCGGTAAATTCTTTATTTTTAGGAAATACTCAAATTTTAACGCCGAGAATGAAAATTAGGTATTTAACAACAATTATCGGCAGGGTGTCACACCTTGATTTTTGTCACATTTTTCCATTGCCGATTTTGCGTCAGTCAAAATTTAAAGTTATATTATTATTAGTAATTTCCTCAACGGTGACTTTAAACAAAGATATTTTAAAGAAATTAATAATAATATTAAGAAATTTGCATAAACTGAATGATTGAATGACATTTTATTTTTAATTTTAGCGCTGTTCTGTAAACAAAGACAAACAAAGTGATCAACAGTTACTGAGTTAGCATGTGGTACCCCCCATGATCAGATGATAAAATCATTTAAGAAATCTTGTTAAAATATGGAAACAAAATGTTATCAAGGTTACCGGTAGGCCTATATATAATATAGATCTAACTATAGCCCAATCATACCTCAACTGGTTCTACGGCTTCATCGTACGAAGGAGGGGGCGGGTCGGGCGCAGGGCGGTGGTGTGGTCCATAAGTCCGCCGGAGACTTCCCGGTGCTTCCTTAGTTTCGCCTTCTTCCACCGTTTCGTAGTTCAGACCCGGTTGTTCCTGCGTCAGGATAGCCACTGCTTCGTTCACGTCGTTCTGTGCAAGGCGGAGTGCTTTCTTGATGTCTGCAAGATCTCCAAAACCCATATTTATGAGCATTTGAACATGTTCTTCGCTAGGCTCCATTGTAACAGTTCTTCGCTACAATGTCAACGACGGAATCTGTAATGTCGCAAAACTAAAAGACGGAAAACAGTCTTAACCTACATTTATGTAGCTTTCCATTACGATCATATGTAAGTCGCCATCTTGAATGGGTTGGGTTCGATAAACTTTGGCGGATATCCCAGCTAGCGCGCGGGCGCGCGCCGCGCGAAAACACGCCATGTGCTAGTATACTAGTATTGTAGACACAAATATAAATTGTGCGAACGTGCTTTCGGAGATTGTGCGGGCCGCGTCTTTTTTTTCCCTACCGTTACTGCGTAAAATTGCAGAACTTCACTCAAGAAGCGACTAGTGCGAGAGGCTATTATCAATATAGAGAATATGATTTACGCAGTACACCCGCACTACGCATGCGCGTGGACTTAGTTCGTCGATCGCGTCGGCTAGCAATGCATGTGATATGGGCTAGCTGCGTACCATGTAAGCTAGATTTGAAGAAAAATAACTATATCAAAAGTCACTCATACTTTGTGGTAGAGAATTATTGAAAATGATTGGTCTTAATATGAGGTTATTTTTACAAATTTTAGATCTAAAAAAAGTTAGGGCCTAACTATAAAATTATAGGCCTAGGGCTAGGGCCTAGTCCTCCTAGATCCAGCCTATATCCATGATATCAGCGTAAGTATTCGTACTAGGCACTGATCTCTCCACTAACTGGATGGGCGGCCGCACGCTGATTGGCTATTCAGAAATGAGGTCACCGATGCGGAGCGGCCGCCATCTTGGGACCATCAAAAAGCCATTGGCTGTGTATTAGCGTGCAAGATCTTTTATTCAAAGTGCTCATTAATACTTAGAATTTCGGCATTTTTAAAACCTGATTTACTTTAGAAACTCTTATTTGGCTGCTGATGATATGTATGGCCTGTTTCCTCACAAACCGTGATGAGAGCGATAGAAGAAAAACTGGAATGTCATTGCTATTCTGAGGGGGTACAGTCCCATATGTAATCTTTTGCGTTAGTTTTGGCGATCTGACTTGCCTTTTAAACCAGCCAAACTTTGACCATGATTGGAATGTGTGAATGATAATAAAATAAGAAATACTGTTTGACCTCGTCAACAAATGTAATGCTCCTATCAGTTTCGAACACTGTCATTTACACTATTATGTACCATTTACGTTTTGCATATTTCAGTAAGGCCTACTTAGTTTTCTTTTTTTATTTTCCACTTGGTATAGGCCTATTTTATAGTGATTTGATGAAATGGATATAAAAAAGAAATTGGATATAAAAAAGAATTGCCCAAAGAAATGCCCAAAGTTGGTCGGATAGGCCTACATAAGTACTCTCATGACAGATTTTTTACCAAATATTTTTCAGAGTTCTTCATGCCATAGAGTATACTTTTTTTTCTGAAGTAAATAAACCACTCCTTTTTCAAGAATTTCTTTTTTTTTTCTGAGACACGATGGTTCAGCAATATATTATTTTTTTTTCTATTTCATAATGATATTTTTAAACAGACTTTATATATCGGCAACTTATTGAGTGAAATGGATTGAACGTATTATATTCCTCAAGTTCCCCCCCCCCCCCCCCCGTAGCAGAGGCGTCGATCCATTTTTCGGATTGGGGGGGGCAAGACGACCAAGCAGAGATGAACCCACGGCTACTATTTGTACACACACACGCACACACACCCTCACACATATGTATATATTTTTATATATATGTGTGTGTGTGTGTGTGTGTGTGTGTATATATATATATATATATAAACATAGGCCTGTATCAACGTGAAGCATTTTCAATTTGGGGAAATTAAGCAACTTGCTATGTGAACCATCCTGCTTTTTTTTTTTTTCAATTTTACGAGCGAGCGAAGCGAGCAAGCAAAAAATAACAAATTTCTTGTTATGAGAGAAGAGTTTAGTTATCATATAGGCATAAATGATACCTGATATGTATGTATATGATTACTTCGCTGCCAAATATGAACTCTATTTTGCCACATCGCTGGTCCATTGTTGCTGCCCCCCAAACCACTCTGTTTTTTTAATATTACGAGCGAGCGAGGAAGCACACACTGTTTTTCATGAGAGATGTAGTAAACCCTTCGGCAAATTACGCTGTGAGCCAATGAAACATCTAAATTATCTATTCGGTCTCATCTCACCGAATTCGTTTGCTTTTCAAAACCATTAATATGAAACGAGCGAGCGCAGCGAGCGAGAAAAAATATACCCTTTTCCATATGATACAAGTGTTATTTCGTCATCATAAAAATGTGATAAAAATGTGATATGCGCTATACAAGAACGGAATATTATTATCATTATCATCAGAATACACTATAAACCTTCATGCCTGTATGATATCTAAATAATACATCCGATCACCTGTGTGCCGAAGATGACAGTGTTTTAGCTACCTCGCTTGCAGTCAGAATCCATTCTGTTTCTACTATAGCGAGCAAAGTCAACGACCGATCCCGGCAAAATTATAAGGATTCGTCCCAAAATCTTTGTCAACCACCTTGCTGCCCAAATATAATGAAACTTTGGAATCTCGCTGCTATAATAAGCTACTTGCTACCCGAAATCACCTTGTATCTAGCTTTTACCAGCGAGAGTACAGTGGAGTAGCGAGCGAGTTAACGAAAAATATGTTTTTGTTTTGCGGTTTTTTTTATCCAGGCCGTCATCTCCTGAAATTTTATCTATTTTTAGGTCAACTGGCCGTTCGATTTCTAGGAGTGATATTTTGTTTGGTTATATTACTTCCTATGAGTAGAAGAATAGTATAACATTAGACAGAAACACAAGACGCAAACCGATTTTCTTTCATAAGAATAGTAATTATCATCGGCTTTGGTTAAGATACAATAAATGCGAGCGAGCGAAGCGAGCGAGCAATTCCCAGTGTCCCATTTTCTTTCTTTTTTCTTGTTTTACGCTTTCATTTCACTTCCTTCCTTTTCCTTTCTTTTCTTTTTCTTTTTTTCTTTTTCCTTTTTTCTTTTTTTTCTTTTGGTTGGGAAATTATTGGGGGGGGGGGGCAAAATGATATCTTTGCCCCCCCCCGAAATTTTCTTTTTTTTGGGGGGGGGGGCAACTGCCCCCCCTGCCCCCCCCCCCCCCCCCCCCCCCAGGATCGACGCCTCTGCCCCGTAGTTACGCCACTGTTATACGAGTTTAACTAGAATGTCTTAGAGTGGAAAGTACAATAATGATAATGATAATTACATTCATAGTGTGATGTATCCAGTCGTTTTCAGCGAGTATGTCGACTCTCTGACTCAGTATTATGATTATCAAACTTTATGAATGAACAAAGAAAGATTTTAAAAAGAAAGAAGGAAGAAATAAACATCACGACCACCTTATTACACTTTTGTACGTGTAGGGAAAGGTGAATTAGATTGAAAGAAAACAATATGAACGAGGAATCTGGCAGAAGAGCAAGGGAACGAAAGAAGTCTATAGGTCATATATGGGTCTTCATATATTTTGGGTGCCAAGATTTTGAGTAACAGACATTTTTTTGGAAACTAAGATGTCTGTAGTAGAGAAAAATAATGGTAATGTTATTGGGAAGAGGAAAGAAATTCGCAAATATAGTTATTGGGAACAAAGAATGAAAGAAAAAAAATTGATAGTGTGTTGGGAGAGAGCACGATATAAGAGACATAGCAACTGAGAAATTAGAGAGAAATATATGAAAAGGGTGTTGGATTTGAGAGAGGAAGGGAGGGCATCATGATCATTATACCGGTATAATTTTGATCATTATTATCATTACATTATTACTACTATTTATTATTATTTACTATTATTATTATCATCATCATTATCATAATTATCATTATTGATTTCATTATTATTATTATTATTATTATTATTATTATTATTATTATTATTAGTATCATCATTATTATTATCATTATTATGATCATCAACATTTATCATCATCATTGCTATTATTACATTTCCACAAGACGCATTATCAACCCATTGGAAGGCTGGTAAGCCTATACATCTTTACGAAAATATGGGCAGTGAAATAAACATGGGTGTGGAGAGGAATTGCCAGGCCTGTGGAGTTGATGAGTTCTTAGGCTGCGCGATTCTATACACTTTTCTGTATACAAGGAATGCATTACAAACCCATGCACCCCGCAGCTTGGTTTACAGCGTTGATGGTCCCAAGATGGCGGACGCCGCGGTGCGCTGGCTTCCTTCTGCGCGGCGTGACCGCCCATCCAGTTAGTGTACAGATCAGTGGTACTAGGCCTACTACTTGGAGACGTCAGAAGTCCACGCGCATGCGTACTGCGTGTGTTCTGTGTAGCCTCTCGCACAAGTCGCTTCCTGAGTGAAGTTCTGCAATTTTACGCAGTAACGGTAGGGAAAAAAAAGACGCGTGCGGGCCGCGGGCCGAATTTGCAGTAAAAGTGGCACTGGGAGGCTCGTGTGAAGGCTGTGGGGAGGAGGGGAGGAGGAGAAAGCCTTACTACTGAGGCCGAGAAGGGGTGTTTATGCCTATCGTGAAATAGGATTAGGGTTAGGATTTAGGGTAATAGGGTTAAAGCGCATAGAGAATTAAGGTTTAATTATTATGCGCTAAATAAATCGAAAGTTATTATTATTATTATTATTAACAGTTAAGGATTAAGGTTGGTTAGCAGTGGCGTAGCTAGTATTTTTCAGTAGGGGGGCCTTGAAATTTTGTAGGGGGCACCCAAAATAATTTTTTGGCACATAAAAACACACAGACGCACTTTCGCCTCCCCCTACACACACATAATTTTTTTTTTCTATTTTGCGAGCGAGCGAGCCAAAATAACCACTTTTCATTTTGTCGTCAAAATACAGTTTAGACCTATAATTTTTTTTTTATATGATATATTTGGTCACCACTCTACCAAATAGAATATATGTTGCTGGTCTATGCTGTCTCAAACCATTCTGCTTCTGAATATGAAGAGCGAGCAAAGCGAGCAAGAAAATTTTGAAATCCTCACTTACAAATGTCTACATTTTTTTTTTTTTTTTTTTTTTTTGCCTTTCTGGTCCATTTCGGAATTGCTTTATCTTTTCTTCTTTTTTTTTTGCCTGATGATAGTGAGATACTTGGGCTTTATTTTTCAATTTGTTTTTCGGGTCAAAACCACTAAAAATGTACAATTGGGATGTTAGAATTTCGGAAAATTCAACTTTTCTCAAAATAGTTAAGAAGACTAAAAATGAAAGATGACAATACGAATTTTGAAAAACAAAAATATGAGCACGTAATATTGTGAACTTTTTATTGCAGAACTAATCTAAGTGGAGAGGTGATTTTTTGCTTGTGTAACATACGTTACATCTCCCTCAGTCTTGTCTACATCATTAAGTTAGCTAAGGAATGCACTTTTCTACTAACTTTTCATCACTATCTATACTGTTCCTGAGACAAATCTAATGCCAAAGAAATTTCTCAATTTTCCTTTCATGTGAATATTTCAAATCAATTTGAATCCAGTATTAACAAATGTGGAAGACTCTTGCGCACGCATGTGGGTTCAATTGTTTGGTATATGTGTTGAAAATTTCAATATATACGCCATACCAATTCACCTAAATTTTCCATATGGATGTATTTGTCGGACATAAATTAATCAATATCTCTTGCAATATCATAAGGAACTTATTTCAGTGTTTCATATGGTAAGGTATGTTTCACTTTAAGCAGTCACGTATGTTACCAAAACATAACAATCAACAATAACCTAAGAAAGTCAAGCGCTTTCAGTAAGTAACCCAATATTAACACTTACAACTACACTATATAGATACAAAGTTCTCATTCCAAAGTCGAGACGACGTGTCGCGTACATAAAAAATGATCATTAGTAGCATGTTTGATTATGTAATAAACATGATATAAGCCAAGCAAATCAGAAAGACTGGGTTGTGTATAACCAATTTCCATTTCCTGGTTTCTGTTTATTTCTGACTCTAGCTTTTCTATTCATTAGACAAAAGGATTTTCACAAAACGTATCTTACATACATAATCACCCCAAAATGTCCATTTTGGTATCACTAAGGAACCTTATGTCACTTTAAAAGCAGTAACGTATGTTTCTTATAAGTAACAATAATTAAATACGCAGAACCACTCGAGGGAGAAAAAGATATCCCCAAAACGTGCTACATCTACAAAAGTGATGTTTCAGTGCTAAATGTTATTTGCAAACTAAACGATCAGATAAAACTGATGTACATGTATTTAGAAAGTTTGATGTTAACGAATATTTCATAATTGGGCCCCCTTTTGTTTTATTTAGAAAAATCAATTGGTCGTGGGTATGAAACATTAGTATTGCAAAATAAGTTCAACAGAGATAGATTCCAGAGATTCTGATGTTGTTTCTGAGTCGCGGAATACCTCTGTTACAGCCTTGTTGCAGCCTGGTTTATTCGAAAATGTCACATCGATTTTCTTTGATGTCCTTTCATATCGTTTACTCATCAAAGACATTATGTCTATGGTTTTCCCTTTTAGCAGTCTGTATTTGCGACTTAGCTGTTGGATGTGCCTGTGTGCGTTCTTGGTCTAGGCACAGGCGACACTCTGGCAAACTAGCTTATCAAAATCGCTTGTCCTCTAAATCTTTATGTAGCCTTTCAAAAGTTTCCTTTTTAAAACCTCCTTTGTATTGTCTTCTTTAATCTGCTTATATCTCTTCTCTTGCTTTCCTGTTTTCACATTCTGCTATCGGAACAGGGCTTCAGTTTTTTTTTTTTTTTCTCTTCCTATATATTCTGCTTGAATTTGAGCTCTCTCTCCCCCTCCCCCATGTTCCTTTCTGCCCTTGACCTTTATGTGATAATGAAAAGAGATTTTTGAAAAAGAGAATTTACAATAAAAATGAATTTTGAGTGAAAAATGAAGATTCAGATGTGATAGCCTTCCACAATTACTTTCGTAACCTACGTTACCATTTTTAACACAGAGGGATCGAGATCCTGCCTTGAAGACGTTTTGAAGATGTTATTATCACTTTACACTCTTAAGCTTAGATGTTGATTACTACAAAAAGCCACCCAAGAAATGTCCATCTCGTGTCATTGCTGCTTTTCTTCAAGTATTTGGTTAAAGAAACCTACGTTACAATATAGACTGGCATTACTGGCCGTATGGTAGCTAAGTGTCGCTTTAGAGTGGTGGCGCTAGATAATACAAAAGTTGACAAGCGTACGGATATGATTTTACCTAATTTAACTGTAAATAAAAAATGACCAGTAACGTATGTTTCGGTAACGTATGTTTCATTTAAGCATTAAGTGGGATTTACGGAAAATTTAAGGCCACAGATGCAGTTATAATCCCTTCAATTGACAAGATTAACAAGCCCTTTTCGTTTGGCAGCTTTTCTGTTGTCAATCGTTGTTCAGTTCTGATACTGACGGTAACATATGTTACATTTCTTATCCATACGGTTAAAAACACATGCCTCAGCTCTTCATATGAGCTTCTTTGTCTCCATAATGGATCTGCACACATCGCTGCAAACTTTTATAGACTGTAGATGGGATATCAGTGAGTGATTACATTGAAAGAAACAGAAAATAAAACTTGGAAAAAAGGTGGTATATCAGAGATTCATTCTAAAGGTAACGTAGGTTTCACTGACCTTGGCGACAAATTTCTATTGCGAAAATTTTTATTTTTACACGTGTTCAATACCTGAATATTATGTTATCTTGCACACATTATATCACAGTCTATTTTTCTATGCCAGGATCTAAGAATAAAAACATCCTTGTTTTTTACAACATCGCAAGATATGTTAAATTATTGATTTGCGACATGCAGTTTTTCCCCCGGACGAGAGTACTTAAAACAGAATAATTTCTCAAAAAACTATGTTTGAATGCTAAAAATTTCTGAAGTTACTGCCCATTACATATTTTAAGAGGTTTTATGACTAAAATTATTTTTTTATAATCTGATATTAACATATTCGCAATTAAACACGTGCGACACGTTTTTGAATAATTGTACATTTTTAGTGGTTTTGGCCCTTTCTTTTCCTACCTTTTGGCACATACACAAACCCACACACATATAATATTATCTATTTTGCAAACCAAAATAACCACTTTGTTGTCAAAATACAGTTTAAACCTATAATTTTTGAATGGTATATTAGGTCACCACTCTACCAAATAGGATATATCTCGCTGGTCCATGTTGTCTGTTTTTTTTTAATACACTGGGTCAAGCGGACATTTATTTTGTTTTGATGTTTAAAAAAAGAGAGAAAAAATGATGTAGGCCTATGTTCACGATATTTCTATTTTAAAAGAAAAAAGATATTTTTATATCTTGCGTTATATTGGAAATAAAACCTGAACTTGAACTTGAACTTGTCTCAAACCATCCTGCTTCTAAATATGAAGAGCGAGCGAAGCGAGCAAGAAAATTTTGAAATCTGCACTTACAATCGTCTACATTTTTTTTGCCTCTCTGGCCCATTTCGGTATTGCTTTACCTTTTTTTGCCTGCTGATAGTGAGATACTTGAGATTTCTTTTTCTGTTTTTTTTCTTTTCATACCTCCTGATTTTTTGGTGGGGGCACACCAAATTTATGGGGGCACGTGCCCCCGAGGCCCCCCGTAGCTACGCCCCTGTTGGTTAGGGTTTAGGATTAGGGTTAGGATTAGGGTTAAAGTATGGTGGGGGCGTGGAGCCTATATCATGCCGTTTATGGGGGGGGGGGGGGAGGAGTTCTCAAGATTAAGATACGAGCATAGGATACGAGACAGGGTAAATAAAGAAAACATTATTTCAAGAGAGAGAGCGTGCCAAGCAGGAAGGGTCTCGTTGCAAAAAAAATTAATAAAGATGGCTTGAAAAATTAATCATGAAATTCAATTTTCGATCTACTACTTTTATCCCGCTACTCGTACTCTATAAATAAAAACAAAAGGGTGGAGGGGTGGGTGGCTACATTTTCAAAATGGTAGATTAACACTTTGAACATGCATGGATTCAACCAAGGAGTTTTAAGAGCTGGAGTCCCAACTTGCAACAAATTATTTCAAGCAGCTGTCCCTTTCTAAGGTTGCACAATAGAATCTACAGGAGTGCTGTTGCCTTTGATGTCTAGGTTCGATGCCGCCAGCATCATGGGAAAGCTTGAATAATGGTTTTTGTCACAAATAAAATATCGTTAATATTTCACTTTTTATTTGAATTAACAGAGAGAAAATTGAAGAGATGATAAAATATGAATACAAAGGCCTATCTGTATCCAGAAATTTGCGTATGTCGCATGATAGCAGTTTAAATCTGTGAAAAAAGTAAAATTTTACAATCCTAAAACCCGCAATTTGACACTTTTCCGTTTACTTCCTGCAAACGAAAATAAAACGTGAATTTGTTGAAGTACAGCTATTTATGACGCTATATGTCAGATTAGTGCCCACACATGCCCAGTCGAGTAATTTTGATTCATATTTCAAGAATAATTTTTGCACCATTTCCTTTCGCTTTCCTCCTGTAAACGAAAGCACTGTGTACTGCTCATATCATGAGACGAGTGGTAGCGAAAAGTAATTATCATTACAAAAGCATATTTCCCTTTGAAAATGGCCCGTAAGTTTGCAGCCAGGCACAAAACTTTTGTCTACGTAAAGAAGATCGAGTTAAGCACATGCCTGACATATTTTTTCCTGGCGGCATCGAACGTCACTTCAAAGGGAATAAGTTAGATGTGACTCCAGCTCTTGAAACTCCTTGGTTAAATCCAGCAGGTTCAAAGCAGGGAAATTCCCTGTTCAAAGTGTTAATCCATGGACGTATTATGAATGGACAACCGACGGTCACAAGCCCTTTGAAGTACCAGTTCCGCCGCTGGATTTGATTTACATAAGTACAATGATTGTCACCGCCTTCTGATCATGTGCAGCTTAATGGAAACAGGTGTTTGGACAATAACGATTGCGTAAGCATGTTCGATCGTTGACAAAGAACAGTTCCCCTCAGTTTGGT
>CM057159.1:9925377-9984767 GCA_029962745.1 Echinometra lucunter | reverse complement strand
TTCCATTAGGTCTACATCATAAGACTTGACACACACAAAAGAACATAATAGCGTCATATACTCCATGAGCGACGAAAAGCGTGAAAGAATCGCCAAAGAAAAAAAAAAGGTACGAAACACAATGTAAAATGCCTGGAGAACGTACACAAAATTCAGCATCGGTTTCCATATAAGGATGGATGGGTGTGGAAAAAAAATGTTAATATTAAAACTGAAGTTTTTCGAAAGCGAATGATGTCTAAAATACCACTGCCAGCAGAAAACCTATCATACACACAGCGACAAGTGTTATGAATATATGTCGGTTCCTGTCGCCGTCTTCTAAACGTTTCAGTGCTCTAGGGCGAACGGTTTTCAACTCTACTCCGTGCATCAGGTCATCCCCGCTTTGAAGGAACCTCTCACGGGCGTCTGGTGTAGAGTGCGAGCCAACTAATCTGTAGCAAGAAGGGTATGCTGGCCCAAAGTAGAAGTGGTACGCTACTTTGGGGTCCGACAAGAGACTCCAAAAACGGGGCAGAGCCCCAATTGCTCGAGCAAGTTCATCGTTGTATCTCGTGGGAATGACCTAAAAGAAAGAATTTTACAAAAAACGACTTATGTTGTAGAATCATTTAAAAAAGTGATTGAGATCGAACAGATGTTTTTGTTTTATCTTGTTTGATGTACTGAGTTATGTTTATTTTGTTTGTCATGCATGATTGTTATCCAGTACTGTTTTCCAGGGCCCCCTGGAAACAGTACTTGATTACTGACGGGGCCACCCCGTATAAATAAAAACAAAATAAATGAATGAATGAAAGAATGAATAAATAAATAAATAAATAATGAATGAATAGATAGATAGATAGATAGATAAATAAATAAATAAATAAATAAATAATAAATAAATAAATAATAAATAAATAAATAAATAAATAAACAAATAAATAGATGTCTCACTCTTATATGAATCAAACCCCTTTAAAATCAGTACAATTTATAATACTTAAATTAACGAGAAAGTTCCCAAGTATTTCTGACCAAATCAGTTTGTCTTAAAGGAAGCAAAACTTTTTTTTCTTCAAGGTAAGCCCATGTCCTTCACTTGAACTAAAAATAATTAGCTTTGAAGAACTTAAAAGATGTTCATTTAAGCGTGCTCCCTGTACAGACAACCTCTAATATACACATACACCAAATTTGCGACCAAAAGACCCCCCGCCCCTATACATGTACTGCGATATTGCAGCAATGATTAGGCAATCAAAGGCCAAAATCAATAGATCCGTCTGTACTTTAACTAATCTGCAAAGAACGGATCCCTTCTTTTGATAAGAACTGACGCACTGTTCTTAAATTTTAGTTACTGCGCATACTCATTGCACATTTTTAAATTTCTTCCAAATGGCTTTATCTGGCTTCCGAATTCTGCAAAAGAAAACAGTTACTGCCAGTCTGTCAATGCAGAGTACCTTTCTATCATGTCTACGCCTGCATGAAAAGATATCATTTAATAGCTGTTATAGTCATCACATACCTTGGGTTGGTCTACACCAAACTGTTTGATGACTGCGTCCCTACTCCTCTCATATCTGCCATCATTTCGTGACGACTTGGCAGTTCAACCTCTCTCTTGAACACCTTGATGCATAGCGGGCTTGTAGTTCTGCTGTTGGCCCCAATGCACCGCGTGTCCTGATGTAACCAATGGCTGCCATCGTGGGGTGAGCAAGTTTGGGTGACATGATATGCCTGTAAAGCTCCAATTGACCTGAAGCACCTGCCAATGTCAGTGAATAAGCGCACTTGTATGAAATGTTCATAATGTAACAGTACAACCCATATACTTTCACTGTTAGTTTGCTTAAAGCATTGCCTAGTTTAAAAGATACCTTTAACACATTCTATTCGGTGACTAATTACCCATTTTCATTACTGCTGAATTTTCTTTGGTTGACGAAATATTATGGATAAAAGGATAAAACCCAAAATCTATGAACATCTCACCAAAAATTACATCTTCCTTCACAAATGGGGTTGTCGGTAAGTATCCCGTGGCATATATGACACAGTCCACATCATCCAAGTAAGAGTCATCATCAAAAATAATCCTTGATCCTTCAAACCGTTTAAGTCCGCTTCGGACAACTACCTGTCCACTCATTATCTTAATCGGGAGTTGGTCATTTAACATTATGCCGCTGGTATTGGCCGGATGCTTGCTGCTCTGTATTCCAAGTGCTTTCAAGTCTTGAAGTGATTCCAGTTTGCTCCTCATCAAGGGTTTGGTTATCCATGCCGGGAGGGCGTCTTTCCATCTTTGGTTAACGTATGCATCGGTAGGAATCCTCCCCATGATGCGGGGTATGACCCAAGCCCCATTCCGTAGACTGATATACACCTAAAATATTAAATTGAAACAATAACTCCTTACGTCAACCCTTCTTTTGCATCAGGAGTGGATGCAAAAGTAGGAACCAGGGGCGGCACAACGGGGGGGGGCAGGAGCAACCGCCCCTATTATTTTCAAGTGTTGTGAAAAAGAGGAGAAAGAGAAGAAAAAGGAGGATGAAAAAAAAAAAGATTATAGGGAAAGAGAGGGCTGGGTCATACAACTATGATTATAATACCTCTATTTCTTATTTCAAACGTAAATAAACTTACTTATCATGCTTATGGGTTATTTTGTCCCCTATCAAAATACCCTGGCGCCATTGGCGTAAATCCCGGGGAGGGGGGATGGCACTTTTTCGAAAGGGGGATGGCGTGTACAAATATTCCTCCACTTTTTAAGGAAGAAATGATATTTTAATTAATCAGTCAGTAAAATTTTTGATAATCTGTCATAAACGACCATCTTATTTTAGAATTTCTATTTGAAAATGTGATTAAAAACCTGAAAAGTGGTTATTTTTTGGCTCGCTCGCTTCGCTCGCTCGCAAATTAATAACTAATATGTGTGCAAGGGGGTCCGGTGCGGGTGGGTGAGGTTGTGTGTTTATATTTAAGTGTGAGTACGACAGAAAAAAAAAAAATCTTTAAAAAAGTCGATCATTTCCCCCCCCCCCCCCCCTCAAAGTGGATTTACGCCGGTGCCTGGCGCCGCCCCTGGAAGGAACGGAGGATACACGACACTAAATACATGTAATTCTATATTACTGTAAGCTCTAGATGATCGACAAGTATAAAACTATTTCATGCTTTTGTTTACACTGCGAAGATTCATCTCACGCATTTTTTTTCTGTTACTTTTGGTAGCGTGTTTCGTAAATGTAGTACTGTAAATGCTCTGATGAGGAGAGTGGAATGTCAACATAACCTCAAATCTCACCTTTTTCGAAAGAAATCGTCGAATGCTTGTAAAATACATTTATTTACTGTAATGTTTGTTACATTAATCGTGGACGCATATCTTGTGTTACATCTCGAGGGGTTCTATCAATAATTCGAAACTTCCTTATTGAGGAGAATATCAAACGAATCCATGCATCTATACACTACCCTTTTGGCATGATCACTACTCAGAACGGCGATATCTCCTGCTGAATGGGCAGCCCCTGTATACCAAACAAATGGCACGCAGAATATCCAGTGAGACTTAAGTTTGGATCAAGACAGTTTGTGACAATTACAGATGTTTCGATTATCTATATAACCCAATATTCTAATACGAGCTTCAAAATGCCATGATTTCAAGATTATAAAACATTTGTATTTAGTCTGCTGCCATCACCGTTAACTGATACTTATCGTAAACATCATTGGCTTGTATCATCAAAAATCATTTTTGATAGCAACTCAAGGTAATGAAAATGAATATGCTTTTATGTGGAATATAAAGCAAATCTTTTGATTAGACAGACAAACGTGTATGGAGGAAAAATCAACGTTTTTCCCTCCAGACAAATTCCAATTCGTGCACTTTTTTGCACAGAAGTGGCAGGGCAATACTTTTCCGAACTGACTTCATAAGATCGGCAAGGCCGCATGTGAACCCCGATTCTTCGTCTTCAGAAACTGCAATGTACCTACGACGAGAATCATCTTATCCTTGAAGTTTTTCCCACATCTGAACTGACCGCCGTGCAGGATCTGACCTTTGAACCCATTTTGGCCAGGGTAGTTTGGAACGATCCCAGATGAGTATATTCCAGTGCAAACCATGACAGCATCGAATATCTATGATGGAAAAAAGTTAGATCTTAACGTGGTTCTTAAAGTCAGTATCGCTTCATAACAAGAACTTGAAGGAGAGACAGAGACAGAGATAAAAACAACAACAGTTTTCTCCCACAAAAGGAAAAAGTAAGATAAACCAACACAAAATTGAAAAGTGGCCGGAACATAGTAATTAAAATGCTGTATAGTGTCATTTTTTTTTGCTCGCTCGCTCGAATGACAAAAAATCATTTGCTCGGCATTAAAATGCCGAGCAAATGATTGTTCATCAAAAGACCCCACCCCCTCCCCTGACAAAATTGCGCTCGTACATGTACATCTTTAAAGGCAAAGTCGTATGTTACGATAACGATAATTATCACAAATGAAAATTTTAGAATGCATATCTTACAGGTAGAGCATTAACACTGAATTTCTCCTACCGAATTGCAGTCCGAGTCGGTCCCTGGCTACAGACTATAACAGAAGTGTAGGTGCAAATCTTTTTAAAGGGATTATCGGTTACTGGCGGTCTCTCCCTGCTACGGAGGTTTAGATTTGGGGATCGATGTTTGCAATTTTACCTCTGCTTTGGTTTGTCCGTCCTTGTGCTGGGTGCGCACACTCCATCGTCCTGTCTCTTGAAAATCTGGAGTTTGTGAAACCTCTGTAACTGTTACATTGAAGTGGATGTGCTTCACCAGATCGAAGTGCTCAGCGTACCTGACATAATACTGAAGGACATCTTCTCTCTGAGCAGAAATTAAGTACATGTATTTAGGAAATCAATTCTCAATGTTGTTTTAAGGAAGCAATATATGCAGTTTTTGTATGGGTAAAATAGATTTGCAGTTTCTGTACCATTGTATAGACAAGAAATAAAGTGAGGAAGAATTTAATTGTTTAAAGGAGAATGAAACCCCGGGGTAAAATCTATTTTAATGAAAAGAGAGGAAAGAGAGAAGCAATTTTTAAAAAGTTCCATCAAAATCGACTACGAAATAAGAAAGTTATGAAAGTTTTAAAAATCTCAATTTACTGTCTATGGCGATCCTAAAATTGGCAATGTTGCTTCAAAATGGCATGTTTAAAATGGACAACTCTCCATAATTATGTTTTGTACACAAAATTTCATATTTCCCCATTATCTCTCAAGGTGCAGCTTGTCTCCTTCTTAGCTCAAGATATAGCCTGGGAAAATGTATTGGACACAACATATGTTTGAGTTCACAAAGAGACAAGCAGCATCTTCAGAGATAATGGAGAAAATATTAAATTTTGTGTACAAAACATATTGAGAGTTGTCCTTCTAAACCTTCCATTTTGAAGCTATATTGCCATTTGAGGATCGGCATAAAAGGTAAATTGAGACATCAAAATTTCATACTTTCTCATTTCGATTTAATTGAGCTTGATGGAACTTTATAGAATTGCTTCTCTATCCTCTCTTTCCATTATTTCCCCAGGGTTTCATTCTCTTTAATCATATTTTGATATGATTAAAGGAGAATGAAACCACGGGGAAAAGACTACAATATTATCTAAACATAGTCATATAAATTATCTTATACATATCCATTTGATTTCTTGCACTGGGTGCCGAAAATTGAACCAATACGTCAAAAATTCTCTACATGTCGCCTCCCCTTGAAATATTGCCTTTCCAGTGCCTACTCAATTCAAAGTTTTCTAACATTAAAAAGAGAAGGAGAAGGAGAATGATGATCCTAAAGCAAAATTTCTCAATGAGCCTATCATGCTTTATATCACTTTATTTACCGTAGGTAAGGCGGAGCATTCCGTTGGAAAGAGAAATCACTGAAAGCCATCATTTCCTTGCATACATTGGTGACGAGACCCTTGTAGATACCGGCTGGCCCGGTCGGATCAGAGCCTATTCTTCATTGTACACCCATATTCCTCCTGTTTTGATAATAATGATAATGAAGAAGCGGGTCGGTGGGTACCTGTAACAGGATTCATTCCTTGAATGCACTGAGCGCTACGGTACTAGCCATGCTATGTAAAGCCGGGGTAATAAATATACTTGCAGGGCCCTCTGGGCTCTGGGAGACAGAAGGCCTACATAGTAATGAAGAATCTATATCCTGGGTAAACAAAACGTATATTATTAATATTATTATTACTATCATCATTTTCATCATCATCATCATTATTGTTATAATTGTTATTATCATTAATATTCTTCTTCTTCTTCTTCTTCTTATTATTATTACTACTACTATTATTATTATTATTATTATTATTATTATCATTATCATTTTTAACATTAAAAGTATAAAGATATTTTTGTACTGAGCAACATATGCCCGCCCCAAAAAGGTGCTCAAGGGCGCTCATATGAATGATCATTAACATTATTACCACCCCAATTACCCATTTATACACCTGGGTAGAGTGCAGCCCAAGGTGTATTAAATGTCTTGATGAAGGACATAAGGAGCCAGGCATTGATCAGTGGAATCGAACTCACGACCCTTTGAGCGTGCGCTCTTACCAATTTCCCAAAAGAAGTACTGTGGTTAATTTACCAGAACTACACGAGGCCAAGTAAAAACCGATTCGGATGAGGGGGTTCCATGTTACCTGATATTTGATATTTTTCCGGTACATAAATATGTACGTAATACTATAGAACACGATCCCCATCGACGTGCAATAGTCTCCTACTCAGACCTCTATAACGTGTTTCGACAGACATGGGTTTGAGCCTACAAACTAATACAGGGGCGTACTGTGAATCTCACCCACTGATCTCTCCACTAACTGGATGGGCGGCCGCACGCTGATTGGCTATTCAGAAATGAGGTCACCGATGCGGAGCGGCCGCCATCTTGGGACCATCAAAAAGCCACTGGCTGTGTATTAGCGTGCAAGATCTTTTATTCAAAGTGCTCATTAATACTTAGAATTTCGGCATTTTAAAACCTGATTTACTTTAGAAACTCTTATTTGGCTGATGATGATATGTATGGCCTGTTTCCTCACAAACCGTGATGAGAGCGATAGAAGAAAAACTGGAATGTCATTGCTATTCTGAGGGGGTACAGTCCCATATGTAATCTTTTGCGTTAGTTTTGGCGATCTGACTTGCTTTTAAACCAGCCAAACTTTGACCATGATTGGAATGTGTGAATGATAATAAAATAAGAAATACTGTTTGACCTCGTCAACAAATGTAATGCTCCTATCAGTTTCGAACACTGTCATTTACACTATTATGTACCATTTACGTTTTGCATATTTCAGTAAGGCCTACTTAGTTTTCTTTTTTTATTTTCCACTTGGTATAGGCCTATTTTATAGTGATTTGATGAAAATGGATATAAAAAAGAAATTGGATATAAAAAAGAATTGCCCAAAGAAATGCCCAAAGTTGGTCGGATAGGCCTACATAAGCACTCTCATGACAGATTTTTACCAAATATTTTTCAGAGTTCTTCATGCCATAGAGTATACTTTTTTTTCTGAAGTAAATAAACACTCCTTTTCAAGAATTTCTTTTTTTTTTTTCTGAGACACGATGGTTCAGCAATATATTATTATTTTTTCTATTTCATAATGATATTTTTAAACAGACTTTATATATCGGCAACTTATTGAGTGAAGTGGATTGAACGTATTATATTCCTCAAGTTCCCCCCGTGCTCCCCCCCCCCCGTAGCAGAGGCGTCGATCCATTTTTCGGATGGGGGGGGGGGGGCAAGACGACCAAGCAGAGATGAACCCACGGCTACTATTTGTACACACACACACACACACACACACACCCTCACAC
Source organism: Echinometra lucunter (assembly GCA_029962745.1). NCBI lineage: Eukaryota > Metazoa > Echinodermata > Echinoidea > Camarodonta > Echinometridae > Echinometra > Echinometra lucunter. The sequence continues at coordinate 9,976,828 of CM057159.1, read as the reverse complement.
ATATGTATATATGTATATATATATAATATATATATATATATATATATATATATATATATATATATGTGTGTGTGTGTGTGTGTGTGTGTATATATATATATAAACATATGCCTGTATCAACGTGAAGCATTTTCAATCTGGGGAAATTAAGCAACTTGCTATGTGAACCATCCTGCTTTTTTTTTTCAATTTTGCGAGCGAGCGAAGCGAGTAAGCAAAAAATAACAAATTTCTTGTTATGAGAGAAGAGGTTTAGTTATCATATAGGCATAAATGATACCTGATATGTATGTATATGATTACTCTTCGCTGCCAAATATGAACTCTATTTTGCCACATCGCTGGTCCATTGTTGCTGCCCCCCCCCAAACCACTCTGTTTTTTTAATATTACGAGCGAGCGAGGAAGCACACACTGTTTTTCATGAGAGATGTAGTAAACCCTTCGGCAAATTACGCTGTGAGCCAATGAAACATCTAAATTATCTATTCGGTCTCATCTCACCGAATTCGTTTGCTTTTCAAAACCATTAATATGAAACGAGCGAGCGCAGCGAGCGAGAAAAAATATACCCTTTTCCATATGATACAAGTGTTATTTCGTCATCATAAAAATGTGATAAAATGTGATATGCGCTATACAAGAACGGAATATTATTATCATTATCATCAGAATACACTATAAACCTTCATGCCTGTATGATATCTAAATAATACATCCGATCACCTGTGTGCCGAATATGACAGTGTTTTAGCTACCTCGCTTGCAGTCAGAATCCATTCTGTTTCTACTATAGCGAGCAAAGTCAACGACCGATCCCGGCAAAATTATATGGATTCGTCCCAAAATCTTTGTCAACCACCTTGCTGCCCAAATATAATGAAACTTTGGAATCTCGCTGCTATAATAAGCTACTTGCTGCCCGAAATCACCTTGTATCTAGCTTTTACCAGCGAGTAGCGAGCGAGTTAACGAAAAATATGTTTTATTTTGCGTTTTTTTTTATCCAGGCCGTCATCTCCTGAAATTTTATCTATTTTTAGGTCAACTGGCCGTTCGATTTCTAGGAGTGATATTTTGTTTGGTTATATTACTTCCTATGAGTAGAAGAATAGTATAACATTAGACAGAAACACAAGACGCAAACCGATTTCCTTTCATAAGAATAGTAATTATCATCGGCTTTGGTTAAGATACAATAAATGCGAGCGAGCAATTCCCAGTGTCCCATTTTCTTTCTTTTTTCTTGTTTTACGCTTTCATTTCACTTCCTTCCTTTTCCTTTCTTTTCTTTTTCTTTTTTTTCTTTTGGTTGGGAAATTATTGGGGGGGGGGGGGGGGCAAAATGATATCTTTGCCCCCCAAAATTTTAGAGTGGAAAGTACAATAATGATAATGATAATTACATTCATAGTGTGATGTATCCAGTCGTTTTCAGCGAGTATGTCGACTCTCTGACTCAGTATTATGATTATCAAACTTTATGAATGAACAAAGAAAGATTTTAAAAAGAAAGAAGGAAGAAATGAACATCACGACCACCTTATTACACTTTTGTACGTGTAGGGAAAGGTGAATTAGATTGAAAGAAAACAATATGAACGAGGAATCTGGCAGAAGAGCAACGGAACGAAAGAAGTCTATAGGTCATGTATGGGTCTTCATATATTTTGGGTGCCAAGATTTTGTGTAACAGACATTTTTTTGGAAACTAAGATGTCTGTAGTAGAGAAAAATAATGGTAATGTTATTGGGAAAGAAATTCGCAAATATAGTTAGTGGGAACAAAGAATGAAAGAAAAAAAATTGATAGTGTGTTGGGAGAGAGCACGATATAAGAGACATAGCAACCGAGAAATTAGAGAGAAATATATGAAAAGGGTGTTGGATTTGAGAGAGGAAGGGAGGGCATCATGATCATTATACCGGTATAATTTTGATCATTATTATCATTACATTATTACTACTATTTATTATTATTTACTATTATTATCATCATCATTATCATAATTATCATTATTGATTTCATTATTATTATCATTATTATTATCATTATTATTATTATTATTATTATTATTATTATTATTATTATTATTATCATTATTATTATCATTATTATGATCATCAACATTTATCATCATCATTGCTATTATTACATTTCCACAAGACACATTATCAACCCATTGGAAGGCTGGTAAGCCTATACATCTTTACGAAAATATGGGCAGTGAAATAAACATGGGTGTGGAGAGGAATTGCCAGGCCTGTGGAGTTGATGAGTTCTTAGGCTGCGCGATTCTATACACTTTTCTGTATACAAGGAATGCATTACAAACCCATGCACCCCACAGCTTGGTTTACAGCGTTGATGGTCCCAAGATGGCGGACGCCGCGGTGCGCTGGCTTCCTTCTGCGCGGCGTGACCGCCCCTCCAGTTAGTGTACAGATCAGTGATCTCACCGGAACATGACGATTCGTACACGTGCAAACATGTATGGACATGTGCATGTATTCTCCTTCACGTCTGTGTTATACAATATATAATATCCGGTTTCATACTTTACCTAACTGGTTATTCTTTTCGAAGCACACTGGTTGCAGCCCTTCCTCGATACATGTTTTTATAGAAGCAAGACCGGCAACTCCAGCTCCAATGACAGCCACTCTCTTTCCGTTCATTTTGTACTCCTGAATGTCAAGTAATATAATTGTAGCGAATCCATGTACGTAAACCAATGCACTTCAAATTATATATTTGTAAGTGTTTTTATCCGTCTTCGAAAAATTCTAGTAGACCTGCTTTCATAAACATGTTCTGTTTATTGTCAAATGAACTGTGTCTTGTTTGCTCGAAATTCGCTCGAGGTTGTTGGATTTTGACCTCAATAATAACTGTAGATGACTTGCGCGGTGGGATATATTCGACGGCTTGTGATAAATGTACACAGACTATTGTTATTTAGAATCAATGGCGCATTATATCGACAATCATTGTTGGCAGTCCTGGGACCTCGAATAGTTATACTGTAGGCCTAGTCTATAAACCCAGACCCCATTTCGTGTTTAACAAAAATGCATAAAGCCTTGCCTGATCTTAAGCAAATAGGTCGACCTGTTCACTAATGTTATTCAAATTTATTCACTTTTCTCTCCAGAATCCTTCGTTACCAACTATAGAGTTCACCTACATCTGAATGGATAGAATCCAGTTTGCATAGGCCTACATATTGGTCGTTGCTATGTCGAGCAAGCCTGAATAATAGAAAACAATATGTTGCAATAAAAAAAGCAAAATCCAGTGATCTATGTTTTTCTCTTGCAAGGAGATCCGCAACGATCTTTTTTTTTTAGGTCCTTTGCTTTAAAAAATGTTTTTTTTTTATCATTGATGATATTTTAAATGTTCTGAATCGTGGAAATTTTGTAATGTATGCTAATGGCACTACCCTTTATGTAAGTACATTCACTTTTCGAAGTTCAAGCAATCGAGTGATTTTAATGCTATCGGTAAATGGATAAAGTTTAATAAGCTGTATTTAAATGTTGGGAAAAAAACCCGGCAAAGTTTATGATCACCGGAAGGAAGCAAAGATTAAACTTTTAAAAAAATTCTATTTTTTAATCCATAAAGTATGAAAATATTGACATTGAAAGTACAATGGTATTAAATGTCTTGGTATTTTTTTTTTCTTTTGGACCTCATTCGAGGATTTATTTCACATCTAAATCTTACAAATCAAAATAAAAAAATATCATACATAAATGGCAAAAAAAAAAAAAAAAAATACATAGTATACAAATTAATCATGCCTGTTACATAGTATATCAACATTTTCAAAAGAACTTCAACAATTCCACTGGTAAATCATCTTTTCTTTTCGTTTGTATTTTTTCCTTTTTGCTACTTTGCATTTTCATTCTTTTTAAATTTCTCTTTCAAAATCGTGTTTCAGAGCAAAATTTCTTTTATCTTTCCCAATTCTGTTGCGTTCCAAAATAACTTTTTATGGTTATTGTATGTTTTTATTAAAGTAAATCAACATTCGAAAATAATCTTATGTATACTCCAAAATGTGATAGTCAGGAATAAACTAGAATGGTGATTACTATCTATTTTAAGTAAGTGTGTGATACTAATATCGCTTCTTTGTACATTATAGACTTGGTATTTTTATTTATGATAATCTTTTATGGTCTAATCATGTAGCTTATTCGTGTAGAAAGGTATTTGCAGCACTCATGCCATGCTTAGGAAAGTAGGCCTAAGCCACATGTAGACGAACAGTTAAATAGTCTTATTCAATCACAAATGGATTACTGTTGTGAAATATGGGGAAATAGATTTATAGGTCAACTTGCACTGGCAAGTTAACTAAATTACAAAAGAGGGCTGCAAGACTGATTTTGAATTGTGATATGTATGTATACCTCATCTAATGAATTATTTACTCGTCTAAAATGGATGCCCTTTAAGAAAAGAGTTGAATATTTCAGATGTTTATTCGTCATGTTTGTTTTCAAGTAACTTCATAATTTATCAGCAGATTGTTTTCAAAATGTTTTTAAAGAAATTTTAAAAGCTCATAACATTAACACTCGCCAGAGTGCTAATCATGATCTAGTTATTGGTAAATGTCGTACCGAATATTACAAGAAAAAGAGTGCATTGTGTTATGATGGCTCCATTATTTGGAATAATTTACCCCAAGGTATTAAGCAGATAATAAGTAAGTTCAACTATTTCATACTATCTCTTAAAAAAAGATTTCCCCAATCTTGCCTATTTAGGATGCAATACCACTTTCTCCACTCTCATGTACTTCACATCTTTTATCTCTGTGCTCTTTTTCTGTCTCTCGAGCAGTTTTCCATTCATCCCTTTCTTTACAAAACTAGATGAATCCTCGACCGTGCGCGGTCGAAATTTATGCCTCCGCAATTGCCAGATCGGAAATATATGACACATTTATGTTGATTTTTAAAATTTTCATGTATAAAATGACATCTTTGACCTTGTGACATCCAAATCTAATGAGACAATTATGAGACTTCCATATGCATACATGAGCCAAGTTCGTCACAGAGTTGTTAAGTTATTGCAAGAACAAGCAATTTTCATGTATATAATTGACCTATATGAACTTTGACCTTTAACCTTGAGACCCCAAAATCTAATCACATCATTGTCCCTCCCATATGTGCCAAGTATGAAGCTGCTCCGTCAAATGGTTGAGTTATCGCGAGAATGGACCATTTCTATGTACATAATGAACTCTATGACCTTTGACCTTTGCTCTTTGACCTTGAGACTACAAAATCTAATTCGATCATTGTCCTTCCCATATGCATACATGAATCAACTTTGAAGTTGATCCATCAAATGGTTGTTGAGTTATCGCGAGAAAGAACCATTTCTATGTACATAATGACCTCTATGACCTTTGACCTTTGATCTTGAGACCCCAAAATCTAATCAGATCATTGTCCCTCCCATATGCATACATGTGCTAAGTTTGAGGTTGATCAGTCAAATGGTTGAGTTATGGTGAAAACGAACCATTTCTATGTACATAATGACCTCTATGACCTTTGACCTTGTGACCCCCAAATCTAATCAGATCATTGTCCCTTCCATGTGCATACATGAGCCAAGTTTGAAGCCAATCTGTCAAATGGTTCTTAAGGTATCGCGAGAACGAGCCATTTTTATGTGTATTATTACCTCTATGACCTTGACCTTTGACCTTGACACTCCAAAATCTAATCAGATCATTATCTCTCCCATATGCATACACGAGCCAAGTTTGAAGTTGATCCATCAAACGGTTCTTAAATTATCGCGAGAACGAAAACGGGACGGACGGACGGACGGACGACCCGAAAACATAATGCCTCCGGCAACCCCCTACGTTGGGCGGAGGCATAAAAATAATTCTAACGTTAGTTGTTGGTACAGGTACTCGTTTTCTCTAATTTGAATACATTTTTACTGGTATTGTTATGGCTGTTTTTATACTATCCCGATTGCCGGATTTTAATTGTATAAAGTTGCATTGCTTTTATCCAGGGCCCCATGCATGGAAGATCAACTTTTGCTGTATGGGCTACTCCGGTGAAATATGAATAAATAAACAAATACAAATAAAATATAGTACTAGAACGAGGGCGGACTCGGTAATAAATTGTTTGAATGGAAAAGGGGCACATGCACTTTTTGTCAGACCAGGGAGCATCTTCCTTTCCACCTTCAGTCTCCTAAATCAAATACATCTTTCCTCTTCTCCTTTCCTTTCTCTTTCTTTCCCTCTATTTCCACCATCTCAGTCTCCCCTTCTCGCCATTCTAGGATTCACCGTTCCCAACTTTCCTTCTGATCTCTCTCTCTCTCTCTTTCTCTCTATCAGCTCCTCGATTTCATTTTTCCTCTTTCTCTATTTACTACCTCTTCTTTTGCTTCTCACTCACGTCGTCTTATTATAATTTGAGGCATGTGCCTAAATGATTGTCTTATCACCCGTTTGTTCATTTAATGGTTAACTTTTGTTTATATACATGTATAATGTCAGTGGAAGCCAAATTTCTATGTTTTTAGATAAATAAAGAATATGAAAATGAATATGACATCAAGCGCAACTTTACGATCAGTTTCAAAATTTGCAAATTGCAGTTGATCGCAAGGTGGGGAGACTAGAAGACACATACCTGAATCATGCGCAGTGGCGGCGATTTCACGTAACCAGGGGGTGGGGGCAGGGGCGTAACAGGTACCTGTTATCAGGGGGGGCAGAGCCCCAAATTTTCCCGGTAACTAGTCTATGTCTAGAATCTGTGGCGTAGTTAGGACTGCATTTTAGGAGGACGGTAGTGTTCTACTGGCGTAAATCCAATTTGAGGATTGGGGATGAAAACAATTTTTAACGATTTTTTCCCTGTCACACACATTTTCATAACTATTTTGCGAGCGAGCGAAGCGAGCGAGCCAAAAAATAACCACTTTTCTCGATTTTAATCGCATTTTCAGATGGAAATCCTAAGATTTGGGCAAGCGAGCCAAAAATAACCACTTTTTTATTTCAATAGCATTTTCAAATAGAAATTCTAAAATATAATGGTTGTTTATGATAGATATTCAGAATTTTTACTTACTGATTAATTGAAATATATTTTCTTCCTTAAAAAGTGTGTCTGCATGGGGGGGGGGGAATTTGTACACACCATCCCCCCTCTCCCCCAAGTGGGGGTGACAGATCCCCCTACCTTCTAGAATTTACGCCAATGTAGTGCTCCCTAGAGGGGAGGGTGCAGGGAGGGGGGAGTTTCCCCCCTCCCGCGCAAAGCGCGGAAGCTCCGACGTTTTTGCGCTGTCAGTTCCCGCTCTTCTTACGCTCTCTGCCTGTTATGGGGTGGGGGGACATAATGCATAGCCAAAAATTTCCCAGTAATTAAGTCTAGAGTCAGTGGTATAATTCTCTGCCTGATTTCGGGGGGGGGGCAGAACCGAAAATTTCCCGGTAACTAAGTCTAGAAATAGAATATGCGGAGGTGAGCCCGCACCGCGAGTTGCTTGTTGTGAAGCCGTTAGCGGGTGGGTCCCAGGGTTCTCGCTTAGGGCCCCTGATGGGGTCTACAGGGAAAGCCACTGCGGGGGAGCCCCCGGAAACTCCGGAGTTTTGGTACTAAATTTTTCCTCATTTCTTTTGTTTCACTTTGATTTCTTCTTTTTTCCCCTCTTTTCCCTCTCTCTCCCTTCTTCTTTCTCCCCTTTCTCCTTTTTTCTTTCCCTTTCTCCTTCCTTTCCCTTTCTCCTTCCTTCTGTCCCTTTCTTCTTCTTTCTTTTCTTTCCTTCTTCTTCTTTCCCTTTCTTCTTCTTTCTTTCCCTTTCTCCCTTCCTTTTTCTTCCTTTCCCTCCCTTTCATTTTTTTCCCGGTGGTTTGGTGGATTTGCCCCCCCTGACCCCCCCCCCCGGCTGTTACGCCACTGGGTGGGGGACGGAAACACCGAAGGCCACCGACGAAAATATGTTTCGAGGAGTCGAGGGGGGGGGGGGGAGGGGATAATCGTGTCAAAATTAGTCACTTGCACTCAAAGTTACAAACCCCCTCACCCGACTGCACCCACTCACATACCTTTTTTTTTTCCATTTTGCGAGCGAGCCAAAAATAACCGCTTCTCGCTATACTGGTTATAAAAGATAAGCCTCATTTTGCCATCAAAATACTCTCTAGGCCCGTAAGATGTTTAAATGGTAGGTCTTTATTTGGTCACCTCACTCAAAATAACAAAATAAAAATATTAATCTTTAAAAATCGAGCGGCAAACACCTCCCTCCCCCCCCCCCTCCCCGGTCGCCGCCTATGATCATGTGCATTCTCGTAGATTAAAATGCGAATGAAATGGTGTCAGTGCCGTTAAATTCTGAGATGGAGTGGCAGAGGCGAACTGTACGAGATAAGTACATGTACACTTATCAACGATATACGATCAGGTATTATCATAGTTTTTCCTCAATATTTTGCAACTTTGTCAGTCTAGTTCAGTCATGAATTTGCCTGTTTTACGTTTCAGAGTAGACTTGAAAATGATTCTAAAACTAATTCTTAAAGTAAATGACTTAGAGAAATGTATGGAATAGTGTCAGATCCGTCAGCATATTCAAGAAATCTACAGGACAAGAAGATCTGCTGTTATTATGGACTCAAGGAAGTAACTGACATCGAAATCAACCTCTGTATGAGGGAATTGTGATGAAAAATATGTCCCGCGTGAATTACTACCTTTCCTGTTAATTATTTGACTGAAAATGTGCCGAATTTTGCCCACAGAAGTATAGTAAAAAGGGAATTAACTGAGGAAGACAAACAGATTGAGGAAATGGAAAGAAAAAGAAATGAACTGTGAGGAATCGAGAGTAAAACTCATACTCGAAAAAGGGAATATGCAGAGCTGATAAAGTTGGTGAGGAAAAGAAGAAGGCAAAGGAGTAAACAAAGGCAAAGACGTCATTATTGAATCTATCATTCAGAATGGCAGAGGAGCAAGACATATCAACAGAATGAGTAGAAAAAAGACAAGAATGCATCAGATGAAACAAAAAGATGGCACCTTAACAAATGACAGGCAAAAAATACTAGATATAATTATGTGCTGACTTCTATCAAGAACTATATAGCTCAAGGAAGTTGGAACATAGGTCGAAGACGAAATCATCAGACCAGACAGAGACACCTGAAATAAAGAGAGAGCCATCCATGAGATGAAGGACAACAAAGCCCCAGGAACAGATGGAATTACGAGTGACATTTGAAAATTGGAGGGGATGAAATAGTTGGGCAACTAACCACACTCTATAATCAGATATTGAAGAAGAAACAAATGCCAATATGTTGGAAAGAGGCAAAAGTTATCCTTCTTTTCAAAAAGGGAGAGAGAAAAAAAAACCAGACATCAGTAACTACGGACCTATAAGCTTGCTTTCACATGTATACAAGATATTCACAAGGATCCTGTTTAGAAGGATCAAGGACATACTAGATGAGAACCAGCCAAGAGAACAGACAGGTTTCAGAAATAGATACTCAACGAGAGACCATCTTCAAGCTTTAAATCAAGTAAGTAATCTCCCATTTCCTCTTTTTAATTTCTTGCTATTTTCTCCTCTTTCCCCCTTGTGTTTCCTGTCTGTTTGTCTTGTCTTTTCTTGTCTTGTCCCTCTTTCGTCTTGTCTTGTCTTATGTTATCTTGTCTTATTTCTCTCTTTTCCTATTGTCCTTTCTCTTCTTTGTCTCAAATGCGCAACGCATCGTTCATCTGGCGGAGTCCTCACTGTGTGACTGAATCTGCAACTGTAATATATACTGCCGTTTCACCTACCCCTGTATCACACATTCTTCTGTTTTCTTTTCTTTACTTTCCTTTTTCTTTCTTGAGGAATCCACGTCACTACAAGCATTGCTTTTTTGTGGATTTCTCTTTTCCAATATCATTTTTTTTCTTTTAATACACTATGTCAAGCAGACATTTAATTTGTTTTTGATGTTAATTAGAGAAAAAAATGTTGTATGTTTATTTACGATATTTCTGCTTAAAAGAAGAAAAAAAAATTATTATGTCTTGTGTTATATTGGAAATAAAACCTGAACTTGAAACTTGAAACTTGAAACTTGAAGTAATTGAAAAGACAGAGGAATATAATATGGATCTGTGTATAGGTTTCATCGATTATAATGAGTAAGCTAATGGAAGGTCTAGTGCTACAGTACAGTCATACCGTGGCTTATTATTACGCTTTAAAAAGATTGCTGCCTCCCGAACATGGATAATGAATGTGCTTCTCTGTTAACAACAGCTGAGTAATATAACAATTTGTATATAAAATTTCCTTTCCCTGAATATCTGTAAAAAGACTAAATTTTAGAGCAGCACTGTCATTAGGAAACCCACTAAGCATACAGCAACAAGTGTCGTAATTATTGTCCTATTCCTATGGGAGTCTTCCAAACGTTTCACGGCTCCAGGACGGACCGTGTTCAATGTGATTCCATGTGTCTGGTCACCTCCGCTTTGCAGGATCTTATCCCGGGCATCTGGTCTAGAATGCGGACCTACTAATCTAAAGCACGCGGGATAGATTGGGCCAAAATAGAAGTAGAAGGCCAATTTCGGATCCGACCGGAGCAGACTCCAGAAGCTCGGTAGAGCTCCAATTTCTCGAGCAAGTTCATCGTTGTACTTCGTGGGATGGATCTAGGAAAAAAAGAATTAAAAAAAATGATCAAACGTTCAGTCTCACTATAATTTATAAGTAAATAAACCGCTAACTGAATAAAGCATACTTTCCTTAAAGACTGAATAACCGCTTCAATTCAAAATGATTGAATTAGACTTGTCACCTGGAAGAAATGGTCTTCATACTAAAACTGTGACGGAGTACGCCTCGCTCGGCAAATTTATCTCATCCCTCTGTTTTGCAAAATTAGCTTCACAGGATAAGGACTAAGTTGAAACGTTCAGAAACATAGAAAGCACTATGAAAGCTTCGCAGTCGACAACGCAATATAATGCCTTATCTCTACTGCCGACCAAAAATACCCGATTCTGAACCTTAATTTAAACCTAACCCAACACAGTAACAACGAAAGGACTAATGATTTATTGCTTTGATGAAATAAAGTCCACAGTAAATTTTGGAGCAAATGAGAGGTCATCATCAAAAACATATAAACACATACTTTAGGTTTGTCTTCACCGTATCGCTGAATGACGGCGTCTCTCCTTCTCTTGATATCCGCAAGCATCTCTGTTTGACTTGGTAGTTGAAGCTCTCTCTTGAACACCTTGACGGCGTACCGACTTTGCAGCTCTGCCGAGGGCCCCAAGGTACCTCGCGTCATGATGTAACCGATGGCAGCCATGCTAGGGTGCTCCAGCCTGGGCGGTATGACGTGAAGGTAAAGCTCCAACTGACTCGAACTACCTGCATGATTAAATGAATAGACACACTTTAGTGGAACGTTCGAAGACAACAATTCGGCTTTGTAGCCCAGCAGATAAAACACAATATCAAACAGACCGACATTTCCACATTGTTGACATTTTCCAGACGTTGAAATCTGTCAGTGACTGGTGCGATTAAAAAGAGTGATATCGTCAAAAACCGTGAATGCAAAGTGAACAGATCCAAAGCTTGCCTAGGGTTACAGGCATTTGTGGGCATATGTGATTACAGGTATGATTAGCACAGATAATAATTAACAGTGGGATGGCAGGCGCCCCTCCTTATTAGGGGTGTTGCGGTATAGTGGATACGTTACCGGACTGGATCACATGGTTCATGGTTAGAGTCTCGCCACTGCACAGCTGTCTTCTGGCAAGACATTTATCTACTTTTGCCACTCTCCACCCAGATGTAGTAAATTGGTACTCGGTAGGAAAAAAATGCCTTGAAATGTTGGAGCACTAGGAGTGTTATTTGTGACAGACATGAGCGCTATTAATACAAGAATTTACTATTATCAATACAAAGTTTAGTTTCATAGCGTCGCATGCACAGGTGAACTGCTTAATCGGCGCCTTTTTTCAACAATGGCACCTTCTAATACTTAAAAATGCGTGCCGCTCGGCCTCGCACGGTACCTCCCCTCTTTTCAAGTGGGTGTTTCCAAATTTGGATACGCTAGTGATTAAAGAAGCCCAAATACTCCAAGCACACACAAAAATTGCTTCTGCTATCTACCTCACCTGATATGATGTCATCCTTAATAAACGTTTCTGAACTCCTGGGATTATACCCCGTGGCGAACACGACGTAGTCCACATCGTCCAAGACTGAATCATCATCAAAGATGACCTTTGACCTCTCAAACCGCTGAAGTCCACTCCGGACAACGACCTGCCCACTCATGATCTTGACCGGCAGTTCATCATTCATGATAAAGCTGCTGTTAGCTGGATGCTTACTGCTTTGAAGGCCGAGTGCCTTCCAGTCCTGCATGGATTCTACTGTGAACTTGAGTAGAGGTCTGTAGATCCATGCTGGAACTGCCTCTTTGTATCTTCGGTTGGCGTACACATCAGTCGGCTGCTTTCCCATGATACGTGGTACGATCCAAGCCCCATCGCGTAGACTCATATACACCTTGAATATCAATCACATAAGGATGATACCATGGGTTATTCACAAGCGTATATGAGGCTACAGTCTACTACAGCCCACGGGACCTATTATACGTCAAACGACCGGCATCCAAGCACTTTTGCCAATTCACCGGTCCTCTAAAAATTTATCAAGGGGTGAAAAACCGGTTCCATGAGCATCAAGTCAAATGGGATGTCCCAAATATGTGAGGTCGAAAGAAATACTAACACCATTGTCAAAAATGAAGACATTGAATCCGACTGCGTCTCTTTCATCATGTGCCTCCGCCAATAAATTGAGTTAACTTATGGCTGTTTTTCAATTTTTGTGACAACCAGGATAAAAATACCCTTTCCATGTTGATTGACCTCTTGACTTTTGTCCTTTGACATAACATTCCAAAAGTCTGATCACACTGTCTCTTCTTACCCATTTCAATCTGTAGTTGAAATATCTAGTGCTAACAAAACGAACGAATGTTCTATTTCGTGCTTATTGACTGGTTTACCTCCACATCTAATCAGATCTACATACGGAGATGGAACAAAACTGAAGTTCATACTTCAATTTTTTTTTTAGATATCGCATAAAGAAGCTAAAAATCTGAATTTCGAAATTGACTCTGTGGCCTTTGACATTTGACCAACGTATCCCAAATCAATGAAATCTAATCAGATCATCTTCCAATGGTGATGCATACCGAGTCTGAAGTTCATACTTCAAATGGTTCTTGAGATATCGCGTTAACTATAAAACCTGGAAGTTTGCATTTGACCTCCAGTCTTTGACCTTTCTTCTACGTACCCAAAATTCAGTGATACTTTACGACCATGTTTGAAGTTTATACCTGAAACAATTTGGAGGATATCGCGCTCATAACAAAAAAGTAGAAAGGACGGAAGGACGGACAATCCGAAAACAAAATGCCTCCGGAACAACCTTCGGTGGGCGGACGCATGAAAAAAACTGTAGAATCAGTATCTAAAGAGGGATGAGGAGTGTCTGTAGTGTTTTGAAATGTTAAACCCGCATTTTATATCGCTAGATCCATTAAGGCAAAACATGTATGGTTATATCATGTCAGATGCTTTTAAGCTACCATTTGCGATGCTCCTTTTTTTTGGGGGGGGGGGATGAATTATGTAAATGCAAATGAAATTGATTCAAAACACATACCACTAATTGGCAGATTCTAAATCAATTTTCGTTCATGTAGCTCATTAAAGTAGAAGATGACATGGCATACCTTCTTGGCATGATAGCTACTCAGCACTGCAACATCCCCTGCGGAATGGGAAGAGCCTTCACGGAAAAAAAAGAGAAAACAAGTTTGGGGCCATTCTCTATAAAGTGCGAAACAAACGGTCGCACATGTGACTATCTAATTTTGCCTCACTGCTCGAAAATCAGATAACATATTTCTTTTTTCTTTTTTTTTTTTTTTTTACATAAGAGGCTCCCCTTTCTTTGTATAGAATAAATAATTTCTCATCTATAATGTTTTACAGAGTCATTTAAAAACGCGCCCTTTTTAAGTAATCACACACGTGACCAACCCAATTTTCAACCTCTAAAAGAACAGAGTATTCATGCATTTATGGAAAATTGCTTTGAACCTGTTGAGAGCAATCCCCATCATACAGTAATGAAAAGTGGAAACTTATACTGCTTTCACACCAAGGTACGGTCGCTGGGTACGGTCGCAGAGACCGTACCCGGCGACCGATGAAACCATGGTGTGAAAGCATTTCATCGTACTCAGCGACTGATCGTTTTGGTCAAAAACGATCGGTCGCTGAGTCCGACCTAAGAGGTACTTCAGCGACCGATCGCGACCGATGCAAGCTTAATGTGAAAGCACATCGTACTCAGCGACCGATCGAAATGCAATGACCCCCCCCCCCTACATATACTGAAAAAATTAGTTTCTAATCAGCTATTTTTTCAGGATTTCAGTCACACATGTCATCGAGAATGACCCTTTGATGGTTTAAGAGTTCATTAACTGACTGCTGAAGAAAGCTCGCGCAAGCTTGTAAGTAAGCTACCAAGGTATCTACAGCTTGAAATCCTATACGAGGGGCTGTAGAATGAAGATCGATGGCTTCATGTCAAGGGACGCTTGTGCATCAACTTGGTTTTGAACCACAGACCTCTCGAATGCGTAATTTTTTTCCCAGGTGAGTTCAGGGCTAATTACCATAATGGGTGTCTGAGAAGTAAGACTAGCAATGATTCCAGGTGTATATTTATTAGAGAATACATTGGCATCGACGATCGCTCACAGCTCAATGAGTTACGCACTCGACTGAGGATGATCGTTCTATGAACGTATAGTCACGGGTTCGAATCCCGCTATTATGTTGTTTATTTTTGCTGTAATACTTGATAACAATGGCGCTTATTCCGTCAGAAATAGTTAAAGTATCACGGCTGTTCTTGAATGAAGTCCCTGATAATGCCTACAGCCCTGAGCTCGCCTGGGGGAAAAAAAAATTACGCCTCCCGAATACGAGATGATTTCTCTACCACTAATCATAAACCAAACAGCCAAACTTTGTTGTTGTTTTTTTACTCACACGAAAGTCTAATTCAACCTTTGTGCAAAGGAAGAAAAATTTCAGACTTTTAGCTGTTAAAGAATTGTCAAACAATCGCTCTGGGTCTCCTTCGGCACCCTTTTCGTGATGGCTACTAATAGTGTCCCCCCCCCCCCCCCCCCCCACGATTGGATCGAGGCTACTTCTCCTTGGCCACTAACAGTATGATTCATTCTAATCCTTGGATTATTATTTGTAGGTAATACAAAACTATATCAGTGACTTGGATTGAATGTATTACTGGATCTTGGCCATTTTGCACACAAAAGTAGCAATAAATCATAACAAATACATAAATAAATGGATAAATGAATTAATGAATAAAAATACTAGATGCCTGCCTCAAATAAGCAGTTATGCTTTGTTGAAAATCGAGAACATTAATTTGTATGAGTTGCGTCTAAACGAAACTTTTATTCCTTATTCGACAAAAACGATGGAGTATGATTTAATTGGCTGTTTTACGATATACACGTACCTATGACAAGGACAGTTTTATCTTTGAATTCTTTACCGCCTCTGAACTGACCGCTGTGTCGGATTTGACCTTCGAACTCATCCAAGCCAGGATAATAGGGAATGTTTCCTGATGAATGTATTCCAGCACACATCATAACGGCATCGAATATCTTTGATAAAAAGGGAAAACATAATCGCAATGATTAAAATGATAATAATAATAATAATAATAATAATAATAATAATAATAATAATAATAATGATAATAACAATAATAACAATAGTAATGATGATCATTATGATGATGATGATGATAATAATAATAGTGATAATTAGAACTGAGGCCACTTTCATAGTCCTGTCCATTTATCCTTTAAAATGTGTGAATATTCCAAAGAATTGTTACGTAATCGTAAAGTGAAATCTACGAGCAATACATTAACATTGCCCATATAGTTTATTTCTTGAAAGTGTTTGTGATCGTGTGAGAAACATCATATGAAGCGTTTAAACATAGGAAATTTAACGATACTATTTTTTTCCAAATAAACCAAATAAATGTAATCAAAAGAACTTGTAGAAATGATTCCCAGATATGTTTCTGCTGTCAACTTTCGAGCCACTAAACTACTTGCTGTCATGTCGTTTATATCACAATTCGTTTGCAGTCATATCATTTGAAATGATTTTCCAAAGTATACAGCGAAAGAATTTATAACCTCCTGGTTTGGAATATGCATGATTATATTTAGAGATAAGAGTTACACCTTTTGGCATAGGCGAAATGGCATAGGTTTGCTAGGGACTAACGTATTTCTTTGCAGTTTCTGTCAATATTGAGAGTTAAAGAAGACAACGAACAAAAATCGAGTCATTCAATGTTTATTTTATAGCCTCAAAGTTTGTTTTGAAATGTATAAAAACGATAGTGGGCCCGTAAAACATAAAACTTGGGAACTTTGAACACCTTTTATTAAATAGAAATCAGTCGGTATCATCGTTTTCAGTGTTTTAAAGATTCTGACAGTGAACACCATTTCCCTCTTGGAGCCGTGTGTGTACCAAACTATAACTAGGGGGTGTCAAAATTGATTTTGAAACAGGATATCAGAAATCAGTTTTATGCTGTACAAAGGCATATTTAATCAATCCCTGCTTTTATTTAAATCAATCCTAAATCTAAAATCGATTTAACTTTTGTGAAACACCCTCAGGGAGTTGGGAGAACTCCCTGCTATAACCAAATAGAGCATCGTGTACGGTAACTCTTTGAAGTCTATATCTAGGGTATTTCCCTTTTAATTTTAGCTCCGCTACTTTTGAAATGTTCCCTAACATTACCTGTGTCTTTGGCTGTTCGTCTTTGTGCTGTGTCCGAACACTCCATTTGCCTGTCTCCTGATAGTCGGAGGCCTTCGCCACCTCTATGACTCTCGTATTGAAGTGGATATGCTTAGTCAGATCGAAGTGATGAGCATAATCATGTAAATATTTCAAAACGACGTCACTCTGTGAAGGAATATGAGGCAAAATGACATGGTTAAATATCGTTTTGGGGGTTTTGTTTTTGCTTTTTGCTTCCATTCAAGGAAAATGACAAAGGTCCGTTAACATGACTGGTTAACCAAGAATGATAAGAGAGTAAAGGAGTAGCATCTTGAATTGGTTGCAAGCCAAAAAAGCTATACTGACAGCTGTCCAACGTGAAATAGCCCGGAATTTCCATTTCAGTATCTATACTTACGACTATTCAGAACTTTGATCATTAAGATTGTATATGTTTGAATGTTCATATCTAATGTTAGCATAACAATTTTTTTCCAAAATCGAATCACAGACAGATCGTTTGGTGGGCGGTGGGCTTTACGAAGCATTCATGATCCTCTCCCCAGGCCTACCGTTAGATATGGCGGAGCATCCCTCGGGAACGGGAAATCACTGTAAGACATCATCTCCTTGGAGACATTAGTTATGAGACCTTCGTAGATACCACCTGGTCCTCTTGGATCGGGTCCTATTTCTTCATTGAACACCCATAGGCCTCCTGCGTCGGGAAACAAAACCGTATATTTTGGGAACTCCGTTGTATGATGGTGAAGATCGACTCTTAACTTTTAAACGAGAGATCCTTGGTTCAACACTCTTTAAAAATGTGCCATTTAGAACTCTTCCTGTGTGCGTGGGTGTGTGTGTCACGTATCTGGAACTCTGCAGTAAAAGGGGTTCTTTTAAAGAGTTCTTTGCATTTTCAAAACCCCCAAAAGGTGATCCATGTAAACCAATAATGGTTCTATTTAGAACCTTTCAGAGAACCCTAAATAGTTCTTTGAAGAACCATTAAAAGTTCCAAATGTGGACAAGAAAAGGTTCTAATCAGCACAATTTGGACCCTTACTCGTAATACATCCTTTTTTGTCCACATTCACTTTGTTCCTCTAGTCTAGATAATGGGGCCCGCATAATTTAGTGTTCTTAAGCACTGAGAGATCGATCGTGCAAGACTTGTGTACAAAAGTCTAGCCCATGAAGTCTTTAGTCATAACATGAAGGCTGAGAATGCCCATCCGTTATAAGTGTTCTAGAAGGCAAAGTAAAAAGTACCACCCCCCCCCCCTCCGCCTAAGTATCCTCATATATATTGACATAAGGGCGACCCAAAATGTTGTGTTTTCCCAAGGATTTTCAACTCCTTGGTTTTCTCTGCTTTCTTTGCGCTAAACATATGCGAAGACGGTAACAGTGGAGAGACTCGGTAATTCACCCCTGCAGTGGACCGGTTACCAGATACCAGAGTTGCCTAGGCCTAGTACTATTCTGGCTGAGAAGACTGCGCAACATCATCGCGCCGGTCTGGCAAGAAGGTGTTTGCGGATTTACTAAAGGACCAGTGAATTAGAGATCATAGTCCTTACTACCAAAAAATATCAAACAAAAATTTTCTGAAAAGAACAAATATGTATACATTAAAATGTATATGTATATAGAGTATATCCTAAAAATATATAAAGAGCAATAACAAAAAACAGTCAAAGGCGTAAATATTCTCACTCATGAATGAACGCCGACAATATCAAATAACAACAACAACAACAACGTATTTTCTCATATGTGCACAGTGCTGGAATATGAAATTTCTGAACATTTTCACCACCAAAATCATGAAAATAGTTTTTTAATTAAAATGCCCGCTCGCTTCGCTCGCACGGAAAAAGTAAGTTGTGAAACCGAAGAGTTGCTTTTCGGGCAAAAGGCGTCGGCCCCATCGCGAAAATGTGCCCGTATACGCCAGTCATAACCCTCCCATGCATTGCCGTCACGTGCCGGGTCTCTAACCTCTCACGTGTGCCATCCTACCATGCTACTTGCGGTGAACCCGGGGCGGTGAACAAATAATCCTGTTGCAGTACCAATAATGAGAGACGATGGAAAACAATTTTTGATAACCGTGATCAAATAGAGTGATCAAATAGAGTGAAGGGTTTTTTTCTCTCATTGAACAATTCTCAACCTTGCACTGTTGAAAGATAAAGAAATATGTGTAAAAGGGGGAAAAATGCACTTGCTCGGGGAAAGGGGGGGGGGGTAGAGCTGTATGCTGGTAGTAAGTAGTTGGGGTGGGTCCCAAAAGAGTCCTCCCCCCCCCCCCCAAGCTGGGACTTTTCCGGCGATCTTGAGTATAAACCTATTAAAATTAAAGTCAACCTTTAGCTTGACATTGGCCATCAGCCCTCAATCCCGCACGACAAAGCCGAGCCCTCACGCCATCGACGTGTGGCCTGGATTTTCGATAGACTTTGACCTTTTAACCTCGGGTGCCCTGAGCAGGCTAGTTGTGGTAATTCTCCTGCATGCGTTGTATGTATACCTTATTTTTCATACGGAGTACAAACATTATGGAAATAATGCTAGCAGGGAGGTGTAAGGGATTATACAAGCATATAAATATTGTGGATAGAATATTTACTATACCTATTCGGTTATCCTTTTCGAAGCACACGGGTTGTAGCCCTTCCTCGAGGCATGTTTTTATGGCAACAAGCCCGGAGACTCCAGCTCCTATTACAGCAACCCTGGTTCCTTCCATGGTGTACAGTTCGTGCACATTCACAACATATAACAGCAATTTTTAATACATCAGCACTAAACTCCAGTCACATACATGTTTAGTGCACATCGTAATGTACTTGAAGATATTGTTCATTAGCAGGGTATGATGAGACAGTGCACGTAGCCTTATTATGTATTGATTTGGAACCTCACAATGTACATTTGCACTCTCTTGTGAAGAATCATCGGTGCTTATAGCTGCTTATAGCTAGCTATACACTGAGCAGAAATTCCACGGTTTTTGACCTTGGCAGCATGAACAATGAAGTAATCCGGTGTCGTAGTCGATTTGCTCCGGGCAGTCGATTGGATCCTCCGGAAACATTCGCCTGAAAAAATTTACCCGCCGATTAGATCCGCTTTGGTCGACTAAATGCGATCGTCAAAGGCGATTGGTTCCGACCAGGCGATTCGTTCTTTTCGACCATTCGACGAAGGATTTAGCTGCTGAAGGCGATCCAAATCTCTATTGTGCTAACGTATCACGTCATGGTAACACCCCTAAAGAAAAGTGTAATCTTCTGGTCACCTTTCGGAGCCAATCAAACTCCTCCAAAACCAGTTACATAACATGTCTGGTGCTCGCTGCCATCTGGGGAGAGTTTCATGAAAGGACTTGTCGGATGTTTTATCCGACAAAGTCTGTTTTATCTGACAGTTGCCATAGTAACGGTGCTTCTCAGCCAATCAAAATCAAGCAAAAGATGTCAGATCTGACAACTTGTCAGACAACAAATGTTGATGAAACGCTCCCCTGAGCAGGGGAGGAGATTAGTATATCAGACTGAAAACAAACAGATCGAGAGTGTGGGAACATACAGGTAGAGTGTGGGAAAAGGATGATGATGATGTGGACTGAAATGAGATGAGAATGAAATGATTAGGACACAATAAAAGGATTTTGAGTTTTTTAATACTTTTTAATATCTTTACGTAGAGATCAGAGCGTTACTTAGATATAGGGCCGAAAGATCGTCATTTAAAAGAAAGACAAAAATCAAATTGTGAATTACGGTAAAAAAATTCACACTAAAGACATTTCCATAGTGTTTTGTAATGACTTTCTGCGCAGAGACTATGGGCAATTTGGGCAAGTAAGCCCAAAATTTCTTTGAAAATCAAATTTTCTAATATTCATCGGGGGGGGGGGGGTTAAGTCGGGTAAATAGGGATAATTGTCCTATGGGGTGAATGTCAAGGAATTGTAATGTCCTACAGGTATATTGCAGGGGTTATATTCGAAATCATGTCCATTGGTTTAACTTCTGATTTATATTTATTAATGCATTATGAAGAAAACGATAAGTTGCATAATTTCTTATATCCATGTGGTAATAGTTGTGAAAGTGTGCAGTCAAATATAACTGTTTGCTCCTCTTATTTTAAAGAAATATTTAAAAGTTACATGTTATTCACTACAAATCACCACATATGTCCATCGAGAATTCAACATTATGATAGCATATTAGATAATAATGACATTAATTATTATACACAAGATATAATAACTGTAATTTCAATGTTTAAAATGAAAAAAAAAGTGTGTTAGGTGCTGCTTTTTTTCTTAAGCACCGGCATACTGTTATGGGAGCTTGGGGGCAGTAGCTCCCCCTTCCATAAAAATATCCGTGCAAAAAAAAAATAAAATAAAAAGGGGGAGGGGAACAAATTAAATTACTTCCCGGATATATGTCCTGATCTATGGCAAAATAACATTTTCATTAAACAAGTCGATTTTTTAATTGCCCTCTTAGCTAGCTGGCAACTTTTTAGAAATGTGCTTCATATGTCATGTTCTACCCCCTCAAATTATTTTGACTAATTACGCCACAGTTTTTCAGGGAGAATCTTATTAGAGGATACTAGGATTTTCTTTAATGCTGGATATTATTTTTGCAACCACAATGTGACAAAAAATGGGTAAATTGATGTTGGTACCCAAAGGCAAAAGCCAATATGTTGGGAAATGCATAACCTTGGGCAAAACATTGGCTAACACTTCGTTGGGTTGACTATAAGCCTAACGCTGGGCCAAAGCATTCGCCCATTTTTTTCACAGTGCATATGCTTTAGGATAACTTATCGAGAATAAGACTTCTCAAAATAGAAATATAAACTTTTGTTAACTCCTTTGCAGACACTATCAGAATATCCGGAATATATAGATTTATCAGAACTTTTAATGGCTATTATTTAAACCTGTTAAACTGCATTTACAAAGACTTGATAGACCGTCTGACAATGACAACGTGTAATAATACTCTTGATAATATTAATGATCAAAATTCAGGGGCAGAGGAAGTGGAGGGGGGGGGGGGGGGGGCGGGGGGGGGGGGGGGGACGGGTGTCCCCCACACTTTCGGCCAAAAATAATAATTTGCTTAAAAAACATATATTTCAAAAAATAATTGTAAATTTAGAAATAGACTTTCAAAATCAGAAAAAAACTATCACACCGGCTTCCTCGTAAAAGTTGCTTCCGCCCTCTTCAGGAACGAGCAGACGAATGTGAGCTGAGAGCTGAACCCAGAGGTTTCTTGCAATCGTATTCCCTGAAATGAATGTCACTACAGGGCCCTGACAACTTTGTCTCCAATATTAAAGGGAAAGTCCAGCCTAGAAGTTTCACTATTTCTATAAAAGGAGATAAATTTGAACAGCATTTTAAAAAAGAAATTAGCAAAATTGGTAAAAGAATAAGAAAATTACACTCATTTACTTTTCTAGTAAATTACTGTCGGCTCTGCAAATTGGCAACACTGATGACATCATATGCGAGCAGGTCTCCATTCACTTTGTACATGAAATTTCATATTTTCTCAATTTTCGTGGAAGTTACACATTTTCTTACCCCTTCGTCAAAGTATGTTATATAAAAAGCAATTCTTCTAAACATACATTGACTATCATGACTATGGGGAGTTAGAAAATGTTTAACTTCCAAGAAAATTGAAAAAAAATGTGAAATTTCTTGTACAAAGTGAATGGAGACCTGCTCACATATGATGTCATTCAGTGTTGCCAATTTGCAGAGCCGAGAGTAGTTTACTAGAAAATGTAAATAAGTGTAATTTTCTTATTCTTTTAACCGATTTTGCTCATTTCTTTTTTTAAATGTTGTTCAAATTTATCTCCTTTTATTGAAACAGTGAAATTTCTAGGGTGGACTTACCCTTCAGTTGCCACCTATATTCCCTTGCATGTCTGCTTTACAAAAAAATAGAGAAAGTTTCGAGTTTGAGAAAAGTTTTGAATTTTATTTTCACATTTGTTAACTAGATGTTCAAAACACTTTGAATGCCATCCAAAGCTACAATATACATGATCGTACGTTTAAGAATCATTGATGGTCTTTATGTCTTTATAATATCAAACTTTTATATAAAGCGTTTTACAAATGAACATTACTAACGAACTTAACATTGTCTACATTACTGAAGAAATAATCATTACTTACATGACTTAAGAAATTAACACTACTGATATTACTAAAGAAATTGTACATTACCATAGCTACTATACTAAGGAAATTAACACTATATGTAGATCACCAGGAAAATCAGACCATCTCAGGGTGCCGTTGCATAAATACTTGCTATTTATAGTAACTTTGCCATCTGTGGTAACTACCATGGTAACGTTGCTCAACAGCCAATCAAACCCCAGTATTCCATGAAAGTTACCAATGATGGCAAAGTTACTATACAATATTATTAGCAAGCATTATGCAACTGGACCCAGGAAACAATGTAATATTGAGGGTGCAATCTAATATTGAGGGTGTAAGCAAAACGTAATTCTAAAAACTTTCCTGCCTTGTGTGTTGTATTTGTTTTTGTTTTTGTTTTGTTTAGTTGTTCCGTGCTGTTTTATATTGTACTTTGTTCAGTTGTTTGTTTGCTTACTCTGCAAAATTTTTAGAGTGGAAAGATAACAGATTCTATACAATTATAAACTCTTTCCAGATACTAGAGAATGCCTTTATTATACATACACTATGCTCTACAGTAACGTAGACAAGTCCTCATACCGGGGGGGGGGGGGGGGGGGGGGGGGGGGGAGGGGGGACGATTAACCTAATTTGTACATACTTTTATACACACGTACGTGAGTCCACCTCAAAATGCGAATGGCAGACAACCGACAAAATTTTTGCTGTGATGCCTGGCAAAGTTTCACTGACCTATGAAGTAATAGTATACTGTGTGTCTGAATTTTAAAGAAGGCACTATACTTCCTAAAAACGATCATTAATCAGGAAACTAAGGTTGATTCAGACATACGCATATTCTTAAGGGGCGATCAGAAATGAGGCGACGTTGTCATGTGGCGTCACAAAATCCCCGCGACATTTCGCTGAGGTAGGACTTTTTTCGTTTTTTTTTTTTTTTTTTTTTTTTTTGCTGCCTGGCTGCAAAAAACAAAAAACAAAAACAAAAAACAAACAAAACAACAACCCAATCGTGACAATGTCGCCTCATATCTGAACACCCCTTTAAAGAACAAAATTAAGGGTCTTGTTGCAGGTTATCCGTATACCACACCATACAAACTCTCCTTCTACGACTACTTACTATGGAAGAAACAGAGTTTACTATTACTTTAAAAGAAATGTTTAAATTTTGATTATTTGCTGTCTGTCAGTGTTTAGAGACACTGAGACATAATGGTCTTCTTCTGAAGTATATTCTGCATTCTGCGAGTAAGAAGAAACTTTGAAGACCATGCATTTCAAAGCCTAGAGTGTGAATTAATGAAAACAAATCCAGGAATTATATGATTGTACTGATTATTTGGAGTGGATGTCTTAAATTCCTCACGTAAAAGGGTGTTTCATAAGATTTGTAGTTCTAAATTGAGCTGTGTTGTATAAAGTACTCAATCAAAAGAAGGTCGCATTTATACGGGTACTCAGCAAAAATGCAACGGGATTTCTATGGGTAATCATAATGAGTATGTTACCATCCTCATTGCAATGTCATAGGAAATGTTGAAGCCGTATTTACTAACTTTGTGGAAATTTCACAAGATGTAAGCTAAATCTACAAAGTTATGCTTATTTCGTAATACATTGCATTTTTTAATAAAAAAGAGAGCGCAAAGCGCCTCAACGCTTTTTTTCGTGGCACATCACAGTTTATGTCATGTAGACAGACCTAATGACTTTACTAAAGCTATGCTCATAGATCTTGTATGGATGCATATCATGAAATTACTGTTCAGTGTTTGACACTTAATTATTACCCTTGCTCGATTTTTTTCCCCTAGAGACACCACGTAACATGTTCGTCAACTTCAACGCTTTCTGTTTTTTTTTTTCTTTTCTCAGAGCAATTTACCCTACATTCAGTTTGTCTCATAATAGGCTATGTTTTTATCCTGCGCTCAATGCTGCATTTTTCTTTTGACATTTTCTATCTTTTTTTTAATGTGTTTGCTTTATTTGTTTTCTGTTTTAAAGTCATGCAGCCTTGAGGGGAATGGTTTTTTGAGTAATTGATAAAGATACTCTCCCTTTTAATAATAATAATAATAATAATTTATTCTTATAGAGCGCTTTTTCAGAAAATCTGAGTGCTATTACCACAGAAAATGAACAGCAATAAAATAAAGAACAGTTATGAGTAATCTATTTATCATTAACGTAACTATATTTGAATAATTATTCACAATTCATGATTTTCAGTCATGATATACTAAGAAAGGAGTTAATGTCTTCTCTTATTTAAAACATTTATCATGGACTCAAGATGGAAAGAGTTGAGTTTTTAATTTCTTTTTGAAATTTTCATAATAATTAAATCATGCTGTGCATTATTTTTCTTTTTGGTAATTCTTCACTTTTCCTTAATGCTTGTAATAATTCACCTAAAATTTTACCCGACTTTCATCCTGGTTTCTGTTTTTCTTTTTTCGTCATTATGCGTTTCTTTTCTTTTTTCTTTAGAGTCATTTCAAATCTGAGCATTTTGAAATATAAGGGAATTGCACTTTTTTGTTTTGTTTTGCCTGTTCCTACTTTGTCATGTTTGCAAAAGGGTATAGAGAATTCTGTTATCTACTATCTGCGCATGCGCTCATGAATGAATATTTCTTGTTATTACTGTATAACCAGTGATAACAGTTTTTCTGCCAGTTCTCCTTGAAATAAATCGGGGAATTATTAAAACAAGAAAGTGATAGAGGGAGAACACAGTGTAAAACTGTATGTTGCTTTTTCTTCTTTACTTTTCTTGCACGCGACAATATTACAGCGGTGATTCGACTACCCAAACGCTTCGATATTGATTTATCGATTGATTGATCGATCGTCGTGCAAAGAAGAGCGTGACCATGAGCGTGACACGCGAGGAAAAAGTTTTCCCGCGCAATAAGATTCCTTAAATGGGAAGGCCTTCTACAAAATGTCACATTCTGCACGGATTGTGCATCAGGCATCATGATTAAATGGAGCAAACAATATTGGAACGTGATGGCCATATTATATACAGTAGCTGGTTCATAAACGGGCTGCGTGATGGGGGTTAGGCTATTAAAAAAAAAAGAAAAAAAGTTTATTTAAAAAAGAAAAAAGTAAAGGAAGCCAAAGGGGAGGAACCTAAAGAAAGAGAGAGAGAGAGAGAGAGAGAGAGAGAGAGAGAGGGGGGGGGGGAGAAAGATAGGGAGTATGATCAAACAGACAAAGTAATAAGGGAGAGGGGATGAGTGAGAAAAATTAATGATATCAGAATCGAAAGGAGAAAAAGATAATAGACAGACGCAGAGAGAGAGAGAGAGAAGAAACATTGTGTAATCACATGATTAATTTTTGCTGGATAAACAGACCTTTGAGAAAACTCATTAAAGTTTGATAAAGTGAAATTTCACTTGCCTAGAAAGCATGTAAACATCCACCTCTTTGCTTATACTGGTAATCATTTCCAACCGACAGCCCTCTCACATGTATTCTATGTATAAAAGAAAGACACCTAAAAGACCCCTTATCCAGCGATAGGAGTAATAATATTAAATAACAATGTAAATTGCATTGAAGTATTCTCGTATCAAATGCTCGATATAAATGTAACAACTTATTATTATCATTATTATCATTATTATTATTGGTTACTGTTATTATCGTCATCATCATCACCATCATCATCATCATCATCATCATCATAATCATCATTACCATCATTGTCTTCATCATTGCCATCATTATGTACAAGAGAAGCGAGGAATTGTCATCGCGCCGGTATGAAATACTACAGCGCCCTCTTGCAATATTGATATGGGGTTCACAGTAAGTTCGCATCAATATAAGATCAAATCAAGTAATGCATGAAGAATATTTTGATGGAAAGTATACCTATTTATTGCCTTTTTTGCAGCTAAAGCACTCCCCGAGAAATCGAATTTTGTTGCGCTTTGCAGAAATTCCAATGCTGTTGCTAAAGAATTCTCACCTACATAGGCTGTGTTGAAAGAACCCTCGTATATTTTTTTGGATAGAAGTAGCTCATTTTTCAGGTGCGGATGAATTAATCACCAGTATTTTGATGGAAAAATCTAGCATCTCCACTGGGTACCGAAATCTATACTTCAAATGAAACAAATTACGCTATACATTTATAACATCTATGTGCTGAGAGAACCTCATCATAGGGAACATGTGGAAAGATGTGTAGAGGAAAAAACAAAATAATCTGCTATAAAATTTGAAACCTGGGCGAAATATTAATATGATGACCTTTACAGCAGGCTGACGGGAGCAAATGCAATGACTGTGGGAATGAAATGGCATCTCTCGAATTAAGAGCTTGAACTATATGCCCTTAATGTGGTGACGACTGATCGCAAAACTGTGATTCCTACATTACTTCGATTTTGTGTTCTCTCCTCATTTTCTCGAGCACTGATAGTGAAACGAAACTCTTACGTTCGTTGAACCTGCCCCTGAGGGGATGACTGGAAAGCGGTTTGAGTAAGATAGTGAGGTACTTTAAATCTCCCTTGGGGTGGCCTACTTTTAACTCTCATGAGAATGGTCAGTTTACCCATCACCACTCTATAGAGCCATCGTGCCATGGAGATAGAATGCAAGAGGATATTGCGAAAGCAGTGAATTAAAAGCGGATCTTGATAGGGTAGGGGAAAGAGAAAGAGAGAAAAAGAGAGTTGGAGAGAAAAGGGAGAGAGAGATAGGGGAATGCCGAAAGGGAACTGGAAATTGAGAAAAAGATAAATAGAAAGAGGGGAGATGGAGTAAAGGAAAGAGAGAGGGAGAGAGAGATAGAGAGAGAGAGAGAGAGAGAGAGAGAGAGAGAGAGAGAGAGAGGAAGGGATTGAGGGAGAGATTCAGAACAACATGAAAGGTATGTGTTCGGAAGGTCAAAACTTGTTTAACCCTTGTTTAGCCACTTAGACTACAAGCAAGGGCCACGCCTTATTTCTCAAAGGATAGATTTGCCATACATATCCCAGCTTACAACATGTACGATTAGTACAGCACATAATTATTATTAGACTAAAGGAATAACATCCTCAATACTGATCTGCCAGTTTATTGACAGGTTCAGTGACCCATTCAGATTCTACACCAAAATGTATCTCCAAGTACTGTGCTCTTGAGTCATCCATTGCAGGTCTTCATATTCTGCTGCTCCACATTCTGCAGTTCAGTCATCCAGGAAGCCTTTACGAGGTCTTCCCTTCAACTTTTTTAGACGACCTTCTTTAACTCTGACAATTAAGCCATTACATGCCGCATTATGTCTCCTAGCTATTTCTTCTGACATGTCTTTGAACTATATGCAATGTTACATCTAGAACTTACACTAGTATAGTTTATTCCAAGAATTGAAACTCTTAAAATTTGAGGACACTGTCGCATTCCAACAATATGTTTTCATGATAAGAGTGTATTTAATCTCCACCCCGAGCAATTTTGCAATTTGTTCGATTTTAATTTTAATATACATAACTATTCCACAAGGTCTTTGAGAAACATTCATATACCCAGATATAGAACTGTCTCGTTTCAACATAACATTCGTTATTCCGGTCCCAAGCTTTGGAACAATTTAAATGATGCTCAAAATTGTGCCCTTCACTATTGACATTCACTCGGTCTTTAAAGAAAGCAATTATCATGCAGTAGCACATACATCATGTACATTTATTGCTCATGATTGTATTATATGTAGGTGTATGACACACTGTGTGTGTATTATTCGATTTCTGCTTTTCATCTTCTTTAGCCCTTTTCTCTCTCTCTCTCTCTCTCTCTCTCTCTCTCTCTCTCTCTCTCTCACTTATTCTCTCTCTTTCCCTTTAATTTGTATTTATTGTGTTAGTTTGAATTCATTGTGTTAGTTTGTATGTTCAGGCGTACCCATCACAAGCTTTTTGCTTTTCGGGATTTTACGCCTCCTTCCTTGTTTATTATACATGTACCTCAATAGTTATGTATTGTTATTATGTATTTATATTCTGAATACTTCGTAAAATGCTTAAAAGTTATTGGAAGGAAATAATTGTTGTTTTGAACTGAATTGTTTGAAGCAGCATATACGCTCTTCTTGAACACAGCGCAGCATATCTTCATTCGACATTTCATCCCTCCGCGAAACACCTATAGAAGTTACGCCAGCACCACATTTCAGCAGCCTCCGATCTTGCATGTCTCTCCACCCCACGTCTCCATGTCACGTCTCTGCCCCATACACGAGTTACTCCAAACTAATGTCTTCATGAGACACCTTTTTAAAAACCAATATCAATATTACGGCTTTTTAAAACATCCCGTCGTTGAAAGAAGGCACTTCTTGTCCGTGGTGAGCGCAAAATGACCTCTTTAGCAGACTTACCATCCTCGGTCAGCACACTGCCTATAGGACTTGAAGTGGTTGATTTGTTCTATAGTCTGATGCCATTTAACATGATGGTTATTTTCTTTGTCTGGACATTACTTGCATCATTTTCCTTTTCTTATCGTTGATTCTCACGCCATAGCTCCTGACAACTTGATCCATCTGATCCATCTACCCTTGAAAGCCATCTACAGTCTTAGCAAGTGTGGCCTGGTCATCAGCGTACCGTATAATACGCTCTCCTTCAACCTTAACTCTTTCGTCTACCACTGCCAGAGCTTCTCTCACCATTGCCTCAGCATAGATGTTGAAGAGTAGAGGTGACAGGAGACATCCCTGATGTATTCCTCGTCCAACACTAATGACAGCTAGTTCAGAGAGTCTTTCTCCAACACGGACACTTGCAGTCGGAGACAGGTACAGGGATGCCAGTAGTCTACGGTCCCTCCAATCAACACCCATAGCCAGAAGCATTTCCATCAACCTTGTTCCATTCCCTCGATCAAAGGCCTTTTCATAGTCCACAAAACAAGTAGGTCTTGATCATATTGTATATTATCTTCCACTTAGTATCCTCATTACAGCCATTGCAAAACTATGATTCCTACAGAAATCTCGATTCTGTGTTCTCCCCCAAAGCTTTGATCATTTGGTATTTAATATGGACAGGAATTCAGTTGTCGTGTATACAGTGGAAATTCTTTTGTCTATATAGTCCCCTCTTATAATTGTGCAAATTTGCATGTGTGGCACGCCCCCTGTTGTGCATATTTGCACTAATGGTTAATGACATTCATAGCGGAGTTGTTAAGTTGGTAAATGGTCCTACGAAGTGACGATCTGGTAGGGGATTTTCCATAACGTTTACAAACACTTTTCTTCCCCCTTTTCCAGTCCCTTCATATAGTAAATGTATGACATGTAGTACCTTAAAAATTAGAAAATTAAATAGCACAGTACTGAATGAGTGTATTTATTTAATTATAAAACATTGATAACGCCTGGATGTGGACACGTGGTAGAGATGGTCAATCAATCGAAATACCGACTGAAATTACCGAGCACCATTTTAATTCCACCCAACTCTGGGTTACAGAGATGATTTATATTATGATTTATATTCTATTACGTTTTTCCTTCGAACGTCATTGTCCTGACTGTGGGTGGACGTGGACAATAACCTGATAACTGCTGGTCAGTCATCGCCGGACTCTGCCCCCCAAGCTGTCATTGTTTTGATTGTTTCTGTTTAATCTGAGGCGATGCTCTCTAGTGGCGACAGAAAGACCCTCCTAAGTTCTTCCGTCGCTGGATTTGATGATTACAAGTAGCCATACTCCCGAAGAAAAACATCACTTTAGCAAATGACCACGCTACCTTTGGTGTCGTTAAAAAGCTATATTAAGCAGGAATTCCATCTGCATGAAATGAACTTCCAGTGAAAATCAGCTCATGGGAATCTCCAGGGTTCTTTAAGTTATATATCTCTTCATCCTAAAGATGCTTCAAGCGTACCTAAATGCATTTCTCTATTTGCTCCTCTTATTTATGTAACTAATTGATTTTCATTTGCGCCTCAAAATTTTATTCGCTCTTTGACAGACCGAGAATTTCTCTGTGTTGTAGAATTATGATTGTCTATTCTCTCTTAAAGCCAGAGCAAACTGGCACCCTTGTATGGGATTTTGAAATAGCGCCCTCTCAGTCCTAAACTACTGATTTTGTCCCCTTTTTGCTCCCAGCATGCTCTATTCTGATCAATGAGAGCTTTATTTTTTGAGTAACATCTGTTAAAATGTATTTGTATTCATACTAAGGAAATTCACGAGAAGCCACAAAGGATATAATGTTTCTAAGAGTCTCTGGTTTTGAGTAGCCGTAAGTTGGCGCTGTCGTAAATACATCATAATAAGGGTCAGTTCACTGTTGCTTTAATAGTTTGATAGGGAGCTCGGTTTGTTTACCGGGACATGACTATGTACGCTTTCTAGTACAATTCCTTGCTAAAATTTCTTTAGTGCAACCAGTGTTATCCGCGTGCTACTGTATTTTCTTCTTCAAATTCATGCTCACTTACGGCGAAATGAAAGCTTTTCAAACAAAAAAAAATCTATTAAAAAAAAAAAGTAGTGCGAGGTTACGCACGGAAGGAAGAAATTTCTTGTAATAAAAAGGAGACTGCTCCCAGTGATGAATAGTGCGATTTGAGGAAACCCCGTTTTCTCATCAACAAGAAATGAAAATGCTCGAAATGGCTTTGACACGATGAGGGTACTTCTAAGAAAAATCTATCCAATTTGAATGGTGTGAATAGTAGTAGATTCCTCTTTTTGAAGAATTTGAGTGATTTTTTTTTTTCAAGTTTTGATGAAATTTCTATTTCCCACTAATAATATAATGAAAAAGGAATGGAGTCAAAGGAAAAAAAAGCGCTGCAATTATTAGCAGAGTTCTTTGTGCTGAAAATCTAATGCAGTTTTACTGAAATTGTTTCTCTTCAACAATTAATGGAAATGATGTGGAAAGAAAAGAAAACCTGTTAAAAGAATGTCGGCATCAGTAACTACGCTCACTTCTTTGATATTGACTATTGGGCTTGCACGTTTCCTAACACTTGTTCTATCCTTCCACGGCGTAAAAAGTCATGATGAGAAAAATCAATTCTAATTTGGTCTCGAGGACAGCCCAAGAGAGTAGTATAGTAAAATGAAATCATGCTAAACGTTTCTTATTATTTCACAAACTAGCACACACTTAATTGCAAATCGATTTTTTCCCCCAACGTTAGCGGCCCCTTTTTTCATCGGTTCTAGCAATGCCCTTTCTCGTATCCTTTTCTGTTTCTTATTTTTCAATAGCTGTCTTTTTCCACTTGACCGCAAAACACTTGATGGCGTGTATATTGCCTTTCTCTGCGAAATATGCCATGGATTCTATTTTTCGAGGCATGAATTAACCGTGCCCGGAATATCAAATTTATGGGTTGGCAACGCTCATCGACCTGATGATTGCCAAACATGTGAGGAAACACGTAAACCATATGAGTGGGACTGTGGTGTATCAAGACCTTAGTCTCAATAGGAGCAAACCCCACTGAGCCCACGATGAATCAATGGTACGAAAACAAATTTTTGAGGGTCCTTAAGCTGACCATGCGTTGTATTATGTGTATTCCGAAAAGCATCTTACAACTACTGACATACAAAATATGGTTATCAAAAAATTATGGGTTCATTTTTTCCAGGTCAGAAATCTAGAACTCGGCACATCACATCATTTCGCTTTCCTCTTCAAATACGCAAGTGGAGTGGCAGTAAGTTAAATGATGGGGAAAAGAAAACGTCAGATTGAAAGTTCATTGGCTTAGTCATTAAGGGGCCAGTGACCCCCAACAGTTCCGGGTTTTGAAAACAGTGATGGCGTGGGACCGGGCGGCGCACGCTTAGCAGTAAGGCAGCGACGTGCTGTGTTTATTTGCGATGCCATGTACTGTTTTATGTGGGATGGCGCCTATTATGGCGGCGTCTGGGTACTTCGGCAATATGGAAAATAAGGTGAGGGCGCCCCCTCGCCAAACCCCTAGATCCGTCACCGAATGGTAGGTCTACTGGTTTTCGGGGGAGGGGGGGGGGGGATGGGGATTGGGAGGGAGGGGGAGGGAGGGGAGGGAGTTGGGGAGGCCTTACTTATATGGAATGGAAATTCAAATAGTCCACCCGGGGGGGGGGCAGTTATATCCTCTTGTATTTTCACCTTCCCTTGCCCCCTTTTTACTCGTCTCTCTTTTCTGCCCTCTTTATTATTTCGACATTAGTTTTGGCATAACGTATCCCCCTCCCCAACCAGCATCCTTTAACTTCGCCATCGTTCGTACGTATTTAGGGGGAGGGGGGTGAAAAGGGGAGAAAAGGGGGTAGATGAAATGAGAGAAATAGGTGAGATGGGACAGAAGGAGACAGTAGGGTCTTACTTATACGGAATGGAAATTTCAATAGTCCACCGCGGGGCGGGGCAGTCATATCCTCTTGTATTTTCACCTTCCCTTGCCCCCTTTTTACTCGTCTCTCCTTTCTGCCCTCTTTATTCTTTCGACATTAGTTTTGGTGTAACGTATCTCCCTCCCCAACCAGCGCTCCTTTAACTTCGCCATCGTTCGTACATATTGAGAGGGGGGGGGGGGGGTTGAATAGGGGGAAAAAGGGGGTAGATGAAATGAGGGACATAGGTGAGATGGGACAGAAGGATACAGTAGGGACGGCGGGAACCGGAGAGAGAGAGAGAGAGAGAGAGAGAGAGAGAGAGAGAGAGAGAGAGAGAGAGAGAGAGAGAGAGAGAAGGGGGTGGAGAAAGAAGAGAGACATAACTCATGTACATGTACAGATCTAGATCTTTGTATGACGGATTCCACTGACATGACTGAAAAGAAATGGAGTTAATTATAGTCGTAAACAAGTTCTCTTTTAAAGTGTCTTTCTGTGAGTCATTCAAAATTTTTGTTCCTAAAGTAAATATTCAACCTTTTTTTACAATATGAAAAGATTTGGCGAAAAAATTCTTATAAAAATCTATCCATTTAAGACGTACTGAACATTATTTCAATCAATATTCATATTGTAAAAATTCATATAAATTCTCTGATGCATTCTAAATTATTCCAAAGAATAAAACACTCATGATTCAAATCAGTTAAGACTCAAATTATAGAAACCTTATCCATACAAAAATTGTTTCGACAAGCAATGTACATGGGGGAATTCCTAGTATTTGTGATATAAATTATTATAGATTCAAAATCATTCCAAACAATGTGAGATATCGTTAATATGAAAGCTTACCTGTTCACGTAAATTCAACATTATTTCAAATATAATATTTCCAAATGATGAGGTGTTCCCGAGGAAACATAGTCCTCTCGAGAAGGAATTCAGAGAAGTATTTACAAGCATGTCGAAGGGTGGGCGGCAGAAAATGCTTTTAGATTGAAAACAAGATGCTTTTAAGGTAATTAATTGAGAAGAGCCTATGGAGAAGTGAAGAGGTCTATCGGAAAAAAGCTTTGAATTCACAATTCGAAAAGAAGAAAAATGTAATTGCTGTGCTAAAGAAGTTTCATGGATGAACTGAATGTGATATTGGTGTTTGTGTAACCGAAAAATTGTGGTTACAGTCAGGGGCGTAACAGGTACCTGTTATCAGGGGGGGGGGGCAGAGCCCAAAATTTCCCGGTAACTAGTCTATGTCTAGAATATGTGGCGTAGCTAGGACTGCATTTTAGGAGGACGGTAGTGCTCCACCAGCGTAAATCCAATTTGAGGAGTGGGGGATGAAAAACTTTTTTAACGATTTTTTTCCCTGTCACACACATTTTTCATATCTATTTTGCGAGCGAGCGAAGCGAGCGAGCACAAAATAACCACTTTTCTCGATTTTAATCGCATTTTCGGATGGAAATCCTAAGATTTTGACGAGCGAGCGAAAAATAACCACTTTTTTGTTTTGAATAGCATTTTCAAATAGAAATTCTAAAATATAATGGTTGTTTATGATAGATATTCAGAATTTTTACTTACTGAGTAATTGAAATATATTTTCTTCCTCAAAAAGTGTGTCTGCATGGGGGGGGGGGGGGGGGAATTGTACACACCATCCCCCTCTCCCCCAAGTGGGGGTGATAGATCCCCCTACCCCCTGGAATTTACGCCAATGTAGTGCTCCCTAGAGGGGAGGGTGCAGGGAGGGGTAGTTTCCCCCCTCCCGCGCGAAGCGCGGAAGCTCCGACGTTTTTTTGAATTATTAGTTGTCGGTAAT
The DNA here is from genome assembly GCA_029962745.1 of Echinometra lucunter. Lineage (NCBI taxonomy): Eukaryota > Metazoa > Echinodermata > Echinoidea > Camarodonta > Echinometridae > Echinometra > Echinometra lucunter. The sequence continues at coordinate 9,941,369 of CM057159.1, read as the reverse complement.
AAAGTCTATCTTCTGCGGCGTAACTAGGATTTCATTTTAGGAGGACGGTAGTGCGCCCTAGGGGGGAGAGTGCGGGGAGGGGGGAGTTTCCCCCTCCCGCGCAAAGCGCGGAAGCTCCGGCGTTTTTGCACTTTCAGTTCCCGCTGATCTTACGCTCTCTGCCTGTTATGGGGTGGGGGGGGGGGGGGGGGGGGTTGTGGCATATGCATAGCCGAAAATTTCCCTGTAATTAAGTCTAGAATCAGTGGTGTAATTCTCTGCCTATTTTCGGGGGGGGGGGGGGGCAGAGCCGAAAATTTCCCGGTAACTAAGTCTAGAAATAGAATATGCGGAGGTGAGCCCGCACCGCGAGTTGCTTGTTGTGAAGCCCTTAGCGGGTGGGTCCCAGGGTTCTGGCTTAGGGACCCCTGATGGGGGTCTACAGGGAAAGCCACTGCGGGGGAGCCCCTGGAAACTCCGGGGTTTTGGTACTAAATTTTCCCTCATTTCTTTTGTTTCACTTTGCTTTCTTCTTTTTTTTTTCTTTCCCTCTTTTCCCTCTCTCTCTCTTCTTCTTTCTCCCTTTTCTCCTTTTTTCTTTCCCTTTCTCCTTCTTCCTTTCCCTTTCTCCTTTCTTTCCCTTTCTCCTTCTTTCTTTCCTTTCTTCTTCTTTCTTTCCCTTTCTTCTTCTTCCTTTCCCTTTCTACCTTCCTTTTTCTTCCTTTCCCTTCCTTTCATTTTTTCCCGGTGGTTTGGTGGATTTTCCCGCTGAAATCCTTCAGGGGGGGCACTCTGCCCCCCCCCCCTGCCCCCCGGTTGTTACGCCACTGGTTACAGTTCGTTATTCCAAAAGTGCATTATTCGGAAGGTTCGTTTGTTCCGAAGGTTCGTTATAACGAAAGTTCGTTAGTCCGAAGATTCGTTATTCCGAAGGTTCGTTAATCCGAAGACGAAATAAGGTTCGTTATTTCGAAGGTTCGTTAGTCCGAAAATGAAGTAAGGCTCGTTAGTTTGTTATTGTTATTTTCGGACTATCGAACCTTCGGAATAACGAACCCTTTTTCATTTTCGGACTAGCGAACATCTATATGCAATTTGCGTGTTTCGGAATAACGAACCTTCGGAATAACAAACCTTCGAAATAGCTAACCTTCGGAATAACGGACATCACCCAAAATGGTTACTTATCCGTACAACATTGGCTTGATGAATCATTATACATTCCCTCTACATTGCTACGTTCTCAAAGCTCTGGTTTACTTGTTATTCTAAGTGATATAAAATTATCATAGATTCAAAATCATTCCAAACAATGTGACATATCGTTAATATGAAAGATTACCTGTTCACGTAAATTCAACATTATTTCAAATATAATATATCCAAATGATGAGGTGTTCCCGAGGAAACACAGTCTTCTCGAGAAAGAATTCAGAGAAGTATTTACAAGCATGTCGAAGGGTGGGCGGCAGAAAATGCTTTTAGATTGAAAACAAGATGCTTTTAAGGTAATTAATTGAGAAGAGCCTATGGAGAAGTGAAGAGGTCTATCGGAAAAAGCTTTGAATTCAAAATTGGATAAGAAGAAAAATGTAATTGCTGTGCTACTAAGAAGTTTCATGGATGAACTGAATGTGATATTGGTGTTTGTGTGACTGAAAATTGTGGTTACAGTTCGTTATTCCAAAAGTGCGTTATTTCGAAGGTTCGTTTGTTCCGAAGGTTCGTTATTCCGAAGGTTCGTTAATCCGAAAACGAAATATGGTTCGTTATTTCGAAGGTTCGTTAGTCCGAAAATGAACCAAGGTTCGTTAGTTCGTTATTGTTATTTTCGGACTATCGAACCTTCGGAATAACGAACCTTATTCTATTTTCGGACTAACGAGCCTTCGGAATAACGAACCTTCTGAATAACGCCCCAAATGTTCGGATTAACGAACCCTTTTTCATTTTCGGACTAGCGAACATCTATATGCAATTTGCGTGTTTCGGAATAACGAACCTTCGGAATAACAAACCTTCGGAATAGCTAACCTTTGGAATAACGGACATCACCCAAAATGGTTACTTCCACCTTATCCGTACAACATTGGCTTGATGAATCATTACTTTCCCTCTAGATTGCCACTTTCTCAAAACTCTGGTTTATTTGTTATTCTAAGGCTTTCTACAAAGTGGGTGGGGAGCCTTCACCTATGCTGGGCCTTCAATATGGAATACTCTCTCTCAAGTGATATATCAGCTCAGTTGAAATATTAGAAAATAATCTTAAATAGTATCTGTCTAATTTGGCTTATAAAACTTGATTACCATTACCTTTTTTGTCCTTACTTCCTCGATTGCACCTTTCTATTTTGTCATGTGGTTGTGACTTCATCTTTCGCACAAGTTGCGCCTTGAGCATTTTATTATGAAGTAGATTTGGCGCCTTACAAATTTTTATTTTATTATTATTATTGTTGTTATTATTATCATTATTATTATTATTGTTATCATTATTATTATCATCATCATCATTATTATTATTATTATTATTATTATTATTATTATTATTATTATTATTATTATTATTATTATTATTATTATTATTATTATTATTATTATTATTATTATTATTATTATTATTATAAGCAAATGGGATGAATTTCCCCACGAAGCAAATAAGGTTACTGATGTCATTGATTCAATGAGAAATATTAAAAGATTTTTTTTTGGGGGGGGGAGGGGGTGGTATAAAAATGTAACAAAATGTACAAAAATAACACTTTTCGACGGCCACGAAGCAGGTATAAACTGTCCACTCTCGAACCAACCAACCAAACCATTATATGACAACCACACACACACTGACAAACACGAGTATTCTCGCCCACCCTCCATCCAGATATACTGGCATCTTCTTTTTTTTTTCTTTAATCTCTGTTTCACAGGGTTTTCAAGCGAAAATTCACGCTAGGAAATAATATTACATGCAGTGTTTGGTAGATCAAAAGGAAGCTGTGAATTCCCTTCATTATTACAGGAAAAGAGGGGGAGGGAAGAAAGAACACACGCAAACACACACTCACAGAAAGAGAGAGAGAGAGAGAGAGAGAGAGAGAGAGAGAGAGAGAGAAGGGGAGGCATGGAGGGTATAAATGTGTTTTTAAAAGAATGGTTACAGTATGCAGACAAGAAGCTTTACATCATCTCATGCCAATGACAGAACACACAGGGAGATAACACTAGAATATTGTGAAGATACAGACCTCCAGGCAAATTATGAGAAAGAGAGAGAGAGGGAGAGGGAGGGAGAGAAAAAGAGAGGGGAGAGGGGGAGAGGGGAGACCGAGAGAGAAGGAGAAAAAGAGGGAAAGGAAGAGTAAGGAAGAGAGAGAGGGTTAGAGCAAGAGAGAAAGAGAAGAACAGAGAGAGAGAGAGAGAGAAAGGAGATGGAGGAAGAGATGGCGGTAGGGGGGGGGGGGTGGCTGCAAAATACAAAATACGAAAGATGGCTAGTGGTGTTAATGTCAAAACATGCACCTAAACAATCCATAAATCTGTCTAAATTCAGACAAAATTCAACACGGACTCAAAGAACAACAAGAAAAAGACAGAAAAGGGAAATAAAATCCCTCAGATGAAAAGCTTACCCCCGAGGGGTTTACATCTACTGGGCGAAAAAAAAGTGCAGCTAAAACAAGGAACATTAAAAAAAAAGAAAAGTAGTAGAAGATAATAAAAAGAACCCTGATGAAATCGGTCCGAAAAAGAAGTTCATTTATATTCCCGCGTCCCCTCTGGAGGGATCGCGACCGTGCATGCATTGCGATGACGGCATTGGTCCACATTGTTCAGTCACGTGTGAAAACGGCTCTTCGTTGCCGGCAGGCGACACGGATCGATTCGATCTGTAAAATGCCAACTTTAAAGGTTGGTTTAATCTTCGGATGAGGGAACTTCTAATCAAGTCTCTTGCCAAACTTTATTTATCCATCTTATGTCATTCTGCAGATAATGAAATCTTCATTTTTTCCCTTATTCTGAACTTCATTTCAAGACGCCATGCTCTACACTTAAAACTTTGTCTAGAACTGGCGGATTAACAAGGGGCACTAGCGGTCATGCCCATTCTTAAACCCAGCGTGTCACAAGTATCCTGTTCGGGAGGGAAAGGAATGTATCATTGTGCTCCTTCTTTTTAAAAACAGAATCTTAGATCAACACATGGTTTGATAAATTATGAAATGGGGGTAATTAGCCGTATTTTTAACAGCCTGCAGATGTCAAATTAGTTAGTAAAGAAGACTTTAACTCACTGGATACTGTACAAAGCCTATGGGAATAAGAAAATTCAGTAGTCAACTTGTTAAATAGACAGTTTTAATCATGTATATCCGTGGAAATAAAATGGCAGTGACCTTCCCCTTTGAATCTATCCGAAGGCCTGACGTCATGATCGTGGGATATGTCTGATTTGAGAGTGTTTTTAGAACCTCGAGTCTCGATGTTATTTTTCCGGGTGTAATTCGATCTGTTTACATCCTTCTTATTAACTCTCCGCTAACATTTCCTCGAAGGTGGGGTGGAAAAACAGCTCATCCTTCTTTCCCCCTTTTACTTTTCTTTTCCCCAATCATCATTACTTTTACAACATATGAATTTCTAAGGGAGCATCCAAAAAGACTGAACTGAATGAAATTGTGACATGACCCAAACCGGAGACCTGAAAATGAAAATGATTAGCTCTAGTTAAATCTCTTTTATTTTGTCTTTTGCAGCTCACTTTTAATATCGGAGTTTTCTCCGTTAGATTGTGAACTTGAATGAACTGGAAAGTTGTAAATGAATAAATAAATAAATAAATAAATGAATAAATAAATAAATAAATAAATTAATACAGAATTTTTTTTACAGAAAAACAGAAATAAATATAAATGAATGAATGATTTAATGATAATAAATATATAAATAAAATGAATGAATGAAGAAATAAATAGAACCAAGATTGGTCTCGGTGAACTGAGCTATGAATAAAAAAAAGTACCGAAATGACCACTGCAAATATATATATATATATATATATATATATATATATCCCTTTTCACTCTGTAATTGTATTTTCTCCTGTAAATTGATTGTAAACTTTTTTTGTTGAAATGCCGAATAAAATAATAATAATAATAATATATACATATGTATGTTAAATGAAGCAGACAAGAAGAAAGTTCATGCTTAAATCCAACTTTAACAATATATGAATGCTTTAATATGTATCGTGCTGAATCGTTGCAAATTTCATAGATACACCATTTGTTTAAAAGATCTTACTAATAACTACCTTAGTGACCATGGTGACGTAATCTAATTGTTAGAATAACTTCATGAAAGTCAAGAATGCAAATCTTTTTTTTTTTCTGCTTCTTCTCTTTCGCTAAAGCAAATTGCAAGTTTGATATCATCAAACTCAGAGATCATCTTATCCTCTATATACATGGCACTTTAATTTTTTTGTTATCTTTTCAGGGTTTTTTTTTTTCCGTTTCATACCCTCTACCTAATATGCTGCTTTTAAGAACATTTTGCTGCTCCATCTATCCAAGACGCTGCACACCAAATACAGACGAGAGCAAAATTGTGAAAATGACCATCGGGAGAGAAGAGAAGAGAGACAGAAAGAGAGCACTGCGAATAGATTGTGTATAAGGGGGATGGAGAGGAGGTGAAAATGGAATGTTTGGGATTGAATGAGAGAAGAGAGAGAGATAGAGAGAGAAAGGGGGGGGGGGAGAGAGAGGGGGGGGGGGGGAGGGGGAGAAAAATAGTGAGGAGATGCAACAGTATTTACATCCCCCCAAAAACCTGGGCGCCGTTTCATTAAAAACTTGTTATCTATAACAAGTTGCAATATTTGTTATGAGCTACTGAAATCCTTGAATCTGATTGGCTGAGAGCAGATTTGTCATAGAAAATGTGGCAGTTGTCAATAATAACAAATTTTATTAAACGGGGCCCAGGTCTCGGATGAAGGATTTTCTTCTTGGATGTAGTAGTTACAAGACGGAGAGTAGAGTTCTAGGGGAGTTCAAAAAGCTGTGCGCAAAGTTAGGCATGCAGAACGACTTAACTACGAACAGCCAAATGGAATGCCCCAATTGTTTCCTCTTGGTTTTTTTTTTTACAAAGTGTGACCGTATTTCCCACAATCTCAATTGAATTGTTGGCAAAAAACTATACTTCAAGTTACAAATATGTTAATGATGTTAACGTTAAGCTGCAGTATATTTCAACGTTAGCTTATGTGATGAAACATGACTGAGAATTCCATTTGGCTTTCCATATTCAAGTCATTCTTAAAGTCTTGCGTAACTTTGCTTACAGCTTTGTGAAGCACCCCCGCCACTGGAATCATGAAGGTGTGCAAATCACTTGAAAAATATCTTTGTGTGTGTGTGTACATTTAGGAGGTAGGAAATATACCCCCAAAAGTTTACCTTCCTTTTGGGGGGAATAACGTTTTAGAAGTTCGAAGAAAGAGGAGGACAGTTCGCAACGCGCAGAATCGAACTCGATCCCACAAATTAACGATCTAATACATGCTCGCACGCGTAAGTCGACTACAGTAATCACATTACTAGTCATTTTTATGTAAATTGTAAGTATATTTGAACTCGCAATGTAGAAGAAATTGGTTATGAAATATGTTTAATAGCAAAATCTAATTTATTTTTGTTACTGGGACCACAGTAATTTCTTCCTTTCCCTCATTTTTATCTCACTCCGCTCTTATTTTGAAATATCAAATCATCTCCTATAATAAGACATTAAACTGAAATAATCTTAGATGCATCACGTGTTTCGAGGTCTGGTTGTGAGACTACCCGATATATGACAACAAATATTGTAAAATTTTATAAGCTAAGTCTTTAGACTCACTGGTTAATGTATTAGAAAAGCTTGCTTCCAAAAGTATCATTTTTTTTCCCCAAAGTGGACTTATCAATATCATTGTGGTATTCAGCTGGGGTATTTTGCTATGAATGAAATTTTGAAGCAAAGAAATAAAGAAGAGATATTGCTTTGTAAGTTTATGTTTCTACTGACACTTGTACAAACTCGGGACTAAGAAGTGTATTTTTTTTCTATTAAGTTACCAAAATGGACTTAGCGTCTTGTGGAAGAAAGTTCTTCATTAGCTTAATGTAAGCATTTCATAATTCTCTTTCCTCCGTCCGGATCTTAAAGTCATAATACTGTTTAGAATCTATGTGAAATTTTATGATCTCTTGCAGTCCTGTTTTTCATATATTTCATTTATACGGTAAACATTTGAAACAGCGTCCACACAGATCGTTACATAATTTTTCACATGACTGTTTATTTCCTGTATAATTTGGTTGATGTACGACGTCGTGAAGTCTCATAGTAAATACCATAAAAGTACTACAAAAGTACCAGGCCTTTTTACGTGTGCTTTGTCGTGGTTCCTCCTTTATTATCCGTCTTCATAATTTGTCCTTGATTTCAGTTTCGTTACGTGTTCATGAATTGAGAAAGGAAGAATAACACTTCTTATGCTGTTATGTAGGTCCCACAAGCCTGACATAACGGGCAACATAATCCATTTTTAGCAAACCAACATCTCATCAGAAGTAGCTAAATCGGGCAAACGAGATAATATGCTCCGCTTAAACGGCTGTCAACAATTTTAATCAAATATAAAATTGGAACTGGACCCAAGGACTCGACCTGCTCATCACGTTGTGTTTGCAAACGTAATTAGCACATCATGAGCCACAGACATCGCCTAAAACTAGAGGGAGAATTCAAGTCGCCATAAATTTGTCTCTTTACTATTAAGTCCTGTCTTTAATACCAAGCTCATTTTTGGATATTCATCTTGCTGTTTATCTTATCCCTCTCTATATACATGATATATGATTCTTGATGATATAAAGTTGCACTTAATCTCTGTCTGCCTGTCACTGTATGTCTCTCTCTCTCTCTCTCTCTCTCTCCCCCTTTCTCTCCCTCCTTTTCCCCCTTTCTCTTTTATCTCTCCCTCGCTTCCTTGATCTTGTTTTCTTTCTTGTATACGTATACAGTGTTCTGTTTTTCTCTTGCCCCATTTCCATGATTTCCCTTCTCATCTCGTCTCTAATCTACGTCACTTATATTGTTTTGCAAACATTTATAAAATATTATTATTATTAAAAATCAAAACCTGCTTTCATTTTCATTCATTAAGTAATAACTATTCAGATTTATTTACATGTCCTTGCATATTGTTATTAGGTGTGCGTATGAAATCCTCCGCTCTGACGTAGAAACTTTTACGAACATAATCGTGATGCTTTACAAACAGATTGTATTTTATATTTTCTTTGGTCCTCATAATTCCGATGGCTCTCTCCCAATTTTAGTTTGTCAGTTATCTTTGTGTTTATTAACCCAAATTCCAGATTTATGATGTAATTTTAAAAATAGGCTGAGTCAACATGAGTGCATGTTGAGGTGAGTGTGTAATACTGCGTGTAAATCGGGAGGGGGGGGGGGTTAAGAAACACGTCCCCCACGTTTCTGTAACCTTTGCTATAGCATGGAATTCCTAGTACAAAAGAAGAGCGCCAGAAATGTAAGGACTTGTTTTGTTTTATTCTGCTTTTCTGTTGTTGCTTTTAGCCTGTCAGCGCGGATTTGGGGGTTAAAGTGGCAACCGAATATCAGGCCTACACCCGAGGACCATTCTCTTTTTTTTCTACTGCTTGCTTGCTTGACAGTGAATTCAGAGGTTAAAATGACACCCGAATAAGCCGACGACTTTAACTTTTGGCATCAGGAAAATTTCGATATGTTGCCCTCAAGTTTCAAGCCTGATTTGTGCCCATGATTACATGCTTTGGTTAGGCGAAGAGCAGGGCTGCGTTTCACGAAACCGTCATAAGTCTAACTTCTTGGACATCCCACAGAAACGCGCGCGTGTTGTAGAATTAACACGCGTTTCAATGGGTTGTCCATGAACTTAGACTTATGACGGTTTCGTGAAACGCAGCCCTGATTCTCTATCTCTGCTGGAATGACGAATTGCATCTGCTCGAGCTTTAATGCCTTATTGATATCTTGATCATGTGTAATGGATATATTGTAGAAAAGATGATCCATAGTATCGCCTTCAGCAGTGTTCAGGATGACAATAACAATTTAAACATGTAAGAATATGCGTGCCGTTGTGATTGCGTATAATAATCATGCCAAAAATGGGGGAAACACCCAACTTTGTTCCAAATTTCTTGCCCCATGCAAAGCAGAAATAGGAGAAAGTAGCCCCGAATCGTGAGATAGCGGCTAAACAAATTTGACACCCAATGTGATTTTTCAACCCGGGTTTTTGAACTGAACAGGTTTGCCAAGATCTCTCATTAGGTCACGACCATCCCCCCCCCCTCGTCTGCCTGTTTGTGTTTTCTCTTTTTATCGCTTTTCTTTTTCGTCTCTCTCTCTCTTCTACTTGAACTTCTCATCTGCTCCATTTCCGAAACATCTCGCACGCGCAGACCAATGCAATCCCGACGCTTCCCCGACGTTTCCCCGACGCATCCCGAATGCATCTCGACCGCATCCCAGTCGTGCCTGAATCGCTGTTATATGCAGATAGACATCTTATCAAGCTATCAATGCGTCGGAAATGAACTCACTTTTTCGCTTTGTTCTTCACAGTTTTGGGGTTGATGACGAAATGGTAACATGGACTTCATGGATCCAGCTAAGGATGGAACCACCCCCATCATCCGTTTAAAGGTCCAGGTACTGTATATCCTGTATTTAGTGCTAAGTACGTACCCAGATATTCGACTCCCCGATTGGCTCATACCCTTCCCCCTTTCTGTTGAGAAACTTTTGGATACGCCCTTCAATGAATTACACCCAAACATTATGGAAGACCCCCTTTTCACATTCGGTTCGAACTTTATCAATGTTAGGTATAAGACCATGATGCATAGTCAGACGCTGATTGTACAAAGTAAAACCGCCATATCATTTGCATAGCGCTATACTTTTAGATCAGTCATACCATAAGAGATTATGAGATTCGCCTGTTCAGTTACTTCATAATTCATGCCTTTCAGAATGGTTTATTTCCATGCTTCCTATTTCAGAGCAGGGGGTCAAGCCACTTTTTGGGTTGACACTCTAGAGAAAAAAAGGTCCTAAAAAAATTCGGGGACTTTTGAGGGGTGTACATACACCACAAAATGCTGACAGGCAAAAAAATAAATAATAAATAAAAAGACAAATCCCAAGGTCCCCAGAGCTTGAAATAGGAGGGGAGGGGGAGGGGGACGTACCTTTATTGTGCCGCCCCTCTTCGATTTACGCCCATGCTTCAGAGCGCTTTATCACTGCTCTGAAACAATGTGTTGTCTAAAAAGAAATAATCAAAATATTACAAAAAACTGAATACTAGTAAGATAACATGCACATACATATCCCCCCTCTTCCCCCCCCCCCCCCCCCCACACACACACACAAAATGGACTTGTTTTGGCGCGCAAAAACTTTTGGCAGCATATCTCTTTCCCGGTGTTATTCAATGCAGTCGCGCCACTTATTTTACTACTCGTTTTTTGCCTATGTACATATTTCTAACAGTAAGATAAAAGCTGGTCAGTCGTAAATTCTTCGACAGACGACATTTTGTTTCAGTGAGGGGACTGAGTGGCCCTTCGAGGCTCGACCGAAGGGGTCGATCCCATGCATTACCGGTCCGCTGCACCCCTTGACTTTAACTCTGTTCACTTAACCCACTGAATGTTGAATTTCCTTCTTTCCTATAGACTTTAATGCAGGGGTCATCAGGGGGGTGTTCCATAAGGCTGTTCGTAAAGATACGAATGGCTTTACGAACGACTTGAATATGGCAGGCTAAATGGGATTCACGATCCTTATAAATCGCACCAGCTAAAGGTGACATTGCAGACATAGATTAACATTACTGTTATTTCCAAACATTTTTATTGGGAAGTATATTTTTGCCTCACCTTATAATCGAGATTATGGAAAATGCAGTCACTCTTTGTTGAAGCGTCATGGAAACCTTTGGGAATCCCATTTGGCACTTCATATTCAAGTCGTTCGTAAAGTCATGCGTAACTTTACGAACAACTTTATGAAACATTCCCCAGGTTCCAGAAGTCTGTGAGCCATGACCACGATGTATGGTCGGACACTGATGGTACAAAGGTGAATAAGCCATATCATTTGAATAGCATTATAATTTGAGATCAGCCATGAACCATATAAGAGATTGTGAGATTCGCCTTTTCAGTTACTTCATAAAAATAGTAATGCCTTTCAGAAGCACGGACGTCATTTATTTATTCATTTTTTTAAAAATTCATTCATTTTGTTTTATTTCATTTATTTATTTATTTATTTTTATTTATTTATTTATTTATTTATTTATTTATTTTTTTTTTTTTGGGGGGGAAGGAATGAATATAAAGGCCTCCAGCTTTAAAACCTCTTTCGGGGATTTATCTTGGGGGGGGGGGCATACACCAAAAATTTGCCGACAAGCAAACACCAAACAGAAAAATCCTTGGCTTAAAAATGAGGAGGAAGGGGGGGGGGCTACCTTTTCCCCACCCTTGAAAGGTTGGAGGACTAATCCTCCTGTTCCTCCCCCCCCCCCAATGTTTCGGAATTCTTTACTTCTGAAACAATATTGTGTCTTTAAAAAAATAAGTAATAGACTACAAAAGTGGATGAGATAATAAACACATGCAAGAGAAAAATGGTTTTTTTTTGGGGGGGGGGCAGCATCTGTCTTTACCGTTAGCATTCAGTGCAGTCGCGCGAGTTACTCGTTTTTGTCCATGTGCATATTCTTTAACAGAAACATAGAAGTGCAGTCGTAAATTCTTCGACAAACGACATTTTGTTTCATTGAGAGGACTGAGTGGTCCTTCGAGGCTTGGCCAAAGGTGCAATTTCATGCATTACCGGACCGGTGCACCCCTCGACGTCCGTTGCCCGAGTGGCGTCGTATCTTGCCCAGGGACGACATAGAAAACATCGTGTGAAAGACCCTCGCTGACGAGACGGATATTAAGTTTCGAGGAGCACGTGTCTGACCCGCGACCACAGTCACTGCATTCGAAACATCGGTGCTGATATCGATGGCAATACTTTCATGTTAACTCAATAGACAAAATGTGAATATTTTGAGGTGAAAGAGAAGGAGAGGAGAGTCAGAGAGAAAGAGAGAGAGAGAGAGTCAGAGAGAGAGAGAGAGAGAGAGAGAGAGAGAGAGAGAGAGAGAGAGAGAGAGAGAGAGAGGGGGGGGGGGGGGGGTAGGGAGAGAGAGAGAGAAGGGGGCGGGGTTCAGGAAAGAAAACATTGATTAAATGATGCCCGTATAGAACTAATAGATATGGAGCTTTGGGAGCAAGCGTATGATTAATTGCCACCAAAGTCATTGCCTTTGTCGATGAGACGAAGTTATGTCTGCACGAGTGAGAATGAAAAGAGGATACAGTGCGAGTAAGAGAGAAATTATAGAAAGGAAACATCGTTTGGAAGATATTGAGTTTCGGGAAGTGCGTCTTTGACCCGTGACCAAAATCACTAAATTCGAAACATCGACGTTGGTGTGATGATAATCTGATTTCTGGAAGATGCCAATAAAGTACACCTCACTAAAATAATGAGAATGGAGAAACGATACACCAGAACCTGTTCTCAGTGTAAAAATAATGATCATAAAAATAATAGCCTTATAAATCGTTTCCAAATGGGCATCCTAACGTTGGTTGGTTGGTTATTTTACTGACTGCTAAGAAACCATGTGTATAGTAAGTAACCAGGGGACCGACGCGTCGTCGCGACGGCTATAAGTCCCCTCCGAAGGACTTATGAGGATTAATACCTTACCAAAGGGCATTGGTGTATCGTTTCGAACCCGGGTACTCCCGGTTACGAGACCACTGCTCTACCACCAAGCCACAGCGCCTCTCAAAGATCACGTGTAAAAAAGTATCGGTATCAGTGCGATATGATACCACCTATCCTAAGAAAAAAAAATATAAAAGAAATGGTACAGGTCATGGTACAGGTCATGGTACAGGTCATAGCGCAGGTCATGGTGCAGGTCATGGTACATGTCATGGTACAGGTCATGGTACAGGTCAAGGTACAGGTCATGGCACAGGTCATGGTACAGGTCATGGTACATGTCATGGTACAGGTCATGGCGCACGTCATGGTGCAGGTCATGGTACATGTCATGGTACAGATCATGGTACAGGTCAAGGTACAGGTCATGGCGCAGGTCATGGTACAGGTCATGGTGCAGGTCATGGTACAGGTCATGGTACAGGTCATGGTACAGGTCATGGTACATGTCATGGCGCAGGTCATGGTACAGGTCATGGTACATGTCGGGCGCAGGTCATGGTACATGTCATGGTGCAGGTCATGGTACAGGTCATGGCGCAGGTCGTGGTTTAGGCCATGGTAAAGGTCACATGTACAGTAATGGTAAAGGTCATTCTACAGGTCATGGTACAGGTCATTGTACTGGTTTATGGTACAGGTCATGGTAAAGGTCGTGGTATAGGCCATGGTACCGGTCACATGTACAGGTCATGGTACAGGTCATAATACAGGTTATGGTACAGTTTCATTGTACAGGTCATGGTAAAGGTCATGGTATAGGCCATGGTACAGGTCACATGTACAGGTCGTGGTAAAGGTCATGTACAGGTCAAGGTACAGGTACAGTATGTATGCAACTTCAGCCTTTTGGCTCATAGACCAATTCCATCTCCGGTTTATGTATTTGGCCCTCTATCGGCGAGGCGATAGATGCGGTGTGTGATAGTGCACTGACCGCGACTGGCTGTGTACAAAGTCAATGAAAGATATGAGATACGCCCTGATATTATTTCAATAACTTTATTCTAGATCAATAAAATAAAGCATGCATACATGGGTAGATGACGTAAGACAATGACCATATCTGACAGATGAAGATATGATGTATTTTTGTACTTTCGTTACTTTTTCTCCCCTAGTTTTGTCAGTAAAAGGTCAGGAAACCTGTGTAGGGAGTACAGCTTCTCACATAAGCAGGCTTCATGAGTCAAAGGCGAGTGAATTTCGAGCTCAGTTAGCTTCCAATTTTTAAGCTTTCTCCAATTGTTGTGGCATCTGAGCACCGCACAGCTGTGACCTGAACTTCTCTGATTATTCCTCATTGCAAACATTAAAATAAATCTGCATATGTTGGTCCAAAATAGAGAAAATCGAACTAAAGTACAAAACGCGCTACTGACTTATAACTTGGGTAACACACCGCAGTATGGCGACCAGTCTGCTGCCCTCTCGCGTTGTGGAATTGGTCTATAGCGCCGGCTATTTTCCAGATATGAGGGGAAGGTGGGGGGGGGGGGGGGGAGAGCTTACATAGGACTACTTATTTCTTAGGTATGGAATTCGACTTGCCGAGTTTGTGTAATCTTGAATATTGTAGAAATTTTGGGGCTAAGATCATCTCATACTCATGTTTACTTTATCCCTCCTTTTCTATTTTTTTTCTCCTTTCCTCTTTCTCTTACGTTATTATGTTAACCCGACGATTCCTAAATTCTCTCATTCTCACAGGCTTTCTACAAGGACACACAGTTCCAGGTTGATGATTTTTGCGGAAAGTGGCCCACTCGGCAATGCCTTAGGCATCGTCCATGAGAAAGGCCATACTCGGAATGGTCGTTGTATTCGATTCTGAAATACAACCGACGAAATTAAAAAAAATATATTGAAACTGATTTATTTCACCTTTATCAAGGAATTGCTCTGGCCTCGTAAAATGCATCCATCTTTTCCTACCCTATATAGCGCTATCAGGGTATATAACAACCTCATTTTCATACAGACCGCTTCTCTTTCAATTTTATTCCATTAAAGGTCAGTCCAATGCCATGATCTTTCCCAAATAAATAAATCGCAGGTGGGCAGACAACAAGTGGGCACATTTTTCATTTTCTTTCGTAGTGCATGTATAATGAATCTTCTGGATATATATGTACAAATCTTACGCGAATGAATTTCAAAGAAAATAATAATAATAATGCGGGGTTGGATACAAATTAGGATTGAATTGAATCGAGAATTTTGCCTTTATGAAACGCGCAAGAAAGGGCAACCTTGGTATTCATTGGGGTATATCTCCTAGAAGTGTATATATGTCTGTCTTTTCAAATTTCTATCTCGGATGTTTAAAACCAGACTGGATGAGTGCAGTGATCATGGGTGTTGTAGCTGCTATTATATAGTAGACTTGTACACGTGATGTTCGCATGGTGGTCCATGGGTGGAACCAGGGTCTCATGAAGGGCAAGGGGAGACAACAAATTAATTTTGTGCAACCAAAACAACCCAAAATAAAAAAACAAAACAAAGCAGAAGCAAAGTAAAAGAGATACTGATACAAAACAACCCATTTAAACTTTTAAAACAGACAAAAAACAACAACAACAAACTAAGTAAAGTAACACAAATTAAAAATAAAACCGAAAAGAAACAAAATATCAAGAGAGAGAGAGGGCTTAGGAAATCAGATTTAAGGTTTGGAAAGGAAAGCTGAATATTCATATGAACATTAAATAGTCCGTATGGGATATGCCATTTCCCACAAAAAAAAAACAGAAAAGAAATAGTTATGTGAATAAGGAGACGGGAACTGGATCCTTTCACTTGTATAAAAGTGTAATAATCGTAATTTGTTTAAAGTTCATAGGCCTATAACTTGAAGAGGAATAATGATGATGATGTGATGATGATGATGGTGATGATGAGGTTGATGATATTAATAATAATTATGATAATAATGATAATAATGATAATAATGATAATGATAATAATAGTAATAATAATAATAATAATGATAATGATAATGATAATGATAATAATAATAATGATAATAATAATGATACTACTAATAATAATGATACTAATAATGATAATGATAATGA
>CM057159.1:9829863-9924877 GCA_029962745.1 Echinometra lucunter | reverse complement strand
AGGAGAAGGAGAAGAAGAAGAACAAGAAGAAGCAGTTCAGAAGTGGGATTGTGTGTATTTATTCTACTGAATCCAAAGCACACTTCGGATCATGCTCATGAAGCATGCATTTCTGAATGAACCTATCAGAGACAGAGGAGCTCGGTGGATCTGTTGTTTCTGACATTTCTATGTATAGTGTTACGAGGTGGTATACTGTGACAATGTGTTTTCTTTAAATGAGCTCGCCCCTGGCGGGAAAATCAGAGATAAAAAACGTCAAAGCTCGAAATCGGCAGACGGCGGGGAAATTTAGGAACGGGAAAAAAATCGAGGAAAACAGAAAGAAGAAAAGATTGATCCTTGTTTGCGTCCTCCACGTTTTACCCTCGCTTTGATATTTAAGGGACGAGATTATTTCGTGTTAGCTATTAAAAAATAAAAAATAAATAAAAAAGCAAGGCTTCTGAACGCTTAGTTATTTGTTGTTGTTGTTTTTATGTTGGTGTGGCATAACATGGGTCAAGATACTGAAGGGGTGCTGACATCATGGGAGAAGAAAGAGGAAATAATGATAATGATGATGATGTTGATGTTGATGATGATGATGACGATGACGACAGTGATAATAATTATTATGTTGATGATGATGATAATAAGAATGATATGAGATTTACAAGGCTCCAAATCCACTGAATAATCAAATGCTCATGGCGCAATTTGCGCAAAAGATGAAATCCAATATCACATGACAAAAAGACAAGGCCGCGATTTGAGAAGATGTGACATGAAAGGGAACGGTATTTAATCATATATCAAATTGCAGATATTTTCTTTTTCAAGATTATTTTTGAACACTGCAACCGAACTGCTTTTTCTTATCTCTCGAGGGAAAGTAATTCCACATATAAGGCCCAACATGGGCAAAGGCTCCTCTACTCCACACTCTGTATCAAGGGGAGGGGGGAGGGGGGGGGGGGGGGCTTCGGACTAATCATTGGGTAGATGAAATGCGAATTCACATAGTGTGTGAGAGAGAAGGGGGGAGAGAAGGAGAAAGAAAGAGAGAGAGGGGGGGTGGAAGGTAGTCATGTTGTTGATATTGCTTTTCGCAATCCCTTTCACCTTCCCCCTTCTTTCTCTCTTATTTCCCCCTTTCCTCCATTTCGCTATTTAATGCGGGTGAGGGGGGGGGGGCGATGGTGTATACCCGTTCCCATCGTTCAGCGGTACGTAGGTCTACGACAGGTGAGCTGGCATAATGTGTGATTATGACAATGAAGAAAATGCTCGTTTATGTATGTTAGACATCTGTTATGATATGATTTGAAGTTATGTTATACACGTTATTCTTCATTTGAAATAAAAGTATCGATGAAGTGCGACATACAAAAATGATGAAGAAACACATCACCCCATCTTTGCTTCTTTTTTTTCTACACATGAAACCCAGCATTGCCTGTAGAATTATTATCAAAAGTTTTTTTTAACACATACATGCACACGTTGGTATCAATATGCCTATAGCACGATAATCTATTTAATGTACGATAAAAGAGCAATGTAAATAAAATGCCTTGCTCAAAAGTGCAGTGCAGGGGATGGAAGCCCCGGTTGTCGCATCCATAGTCAAGCGCCTTGAACCACTCGACTACTACACCTCCACATTCTAAAATTATTCATCATCTTATCTCGAGTGTCAAAAATGTAGGTAGAAGGGTAAAACGAATGCTAGAGTGTATCATCATATCTTGATATTGATCCATTTTTTTTCAAGCATCAAAATGTTCAAAAGATTCTGAAAAATGAATAGTTATTATGATTACCTGAAACAATTTATACACTGATAACATACAGTTTATCAATTTGCAGTGATTATGTTGTCTCAATTTTGAAAAATGTCAATATGTATCCGACAAAAAAATTACGATTGATGAGTTTATTTACGTATAATCCTTTTAAAATTAATCAAAAAATTATTGACAGATAATCATAATTGAAAAAAAAAGTTGACTCTTTCTTGGAGAATAGAGAAGTATCCGTTTCTCAGAAACTATTAAGTATTATTTTTTAATTAATTACTCATCGACATCATATTTCCATCTGCTTCTTACTCAGATTCGCCGAAGAAAACGATTCCATAGTTGCCATGCATTTTTTTATTTGTTCTTCCTTACGTCATTGACATTTTCAAGAGTCGTATGATCCTCGGTCGCTTGCATGCTTGTGAGTAGATTAGTATGATTTATGACTAATATACATTGACGGTCAAAATCCAGTCTGGTATCTGAAGATTTCTACAATGCGCACTCGTACATCTGCGCTGATTCTTTTAAGGTCATCTAATTTGACAAACTAGGTTAAGTAAAACCCCCCCCCCCCAAAAAAAAAAAAAAAAAAAAAAAAAAAAAAGAAAGAAAGGGGAAAAAAATGTGACTGTATAAAGTGCGTAATGCCTCCGCTATCACTATTAGAGCAGTTGTTTAAAAATCATGAGGTTGTTTAAATTATAAACCTACCAACTGTTGTTTTAAAAATTGTGTGTAGAACACATGGGAATCGTTTTAAGCAGCTGTTGGAAGGTCCATATTTCAAACAACCTCATGATTTTTAAACAACTGTTCTAACAGTGTATATTCAAAATGGTCATGCAAGATAATTTTAAATGACTTCAGAAAAATGTTGCTGCTGTAGAGTGGTATAGGTAAGCTTTGTAGAGATGCTTTTGTTATATTAGGTGTTTAAAAAAAATTGACACTTCCGATCTTTGATAACTCAAATGTTAAAAAGACTGAGGTTTTCAAGGTTTAAAGTTGAAGGGTGTCAGATTTATTGGGACTAGGTTTTGTAAAATTCACTTCATTAATATTCTTGAAATAATGTTCTGAATATTTGATTAGATTTTTACTTTTTGAAAAAAAATGAGGCTTCAGAATCTATATTTGTCAGTATTTAATTCATCGTGTATTGTGCATTGCATCTGTCATTTCTGGCAACCTTTTGCTCTCCATTACTCATTCATAACTCTAGGTTGAAAGAGGTTCATAGGAATTTCAGCTGCAATGCATAATGGCTCTTGTCAGGCTCTGAATTCATTACTGACATACATGCAGTTTGTTGTGGCTTCAATTTTTCAAAAAGTGAAATCTGATTAAATATAGCATTATTTTATGAACATAAACGAAAAAATCCACAAAACCTAAGTCCCAGGAAAATTTACATCCTTCAACTTTACAATGTGAAAACTTTAGTCTTTCACGAGTTTTAACTTTTGAGTTACTAAAAAATCAAAAGTGTCAAATGTTTTTTTTTTTTTTAACACCTAGTATCACTGTACATTGAAGCAACGAGTATTTTCGATTTGATTAAATCAAAAGTGCGCGAGAATGATATCTGGGAGAAAATCAGAGAAAGTGGAGACTATTCCAGAAGAGACGGAGAGAGACGAACAGAGATAGAGACAGAAACAGCATGAACAGGGAGAAAGATAGAAAGTGTGTGAGAGAAAGAAAGAGAGAAAAAATGAAAGAGAGGGAGGGAGAGAGAGAAAAAGAAATCTTGCGGGAATATACCGTATAAGGGATTGACTATGCATATCACATGTGGAATGATGAGCTATGAGAAATTATACCTTGGTATGTCTTCCCATTTTTCCATTTTCTGCCATTCTTAAACGTATGCATTTTTCACGCACCTCAGATTTTGATGTTATTTATGCCATTTTGTTCTTTCCCCATTTGATCTTCAGCTTTCCATTTGGTCTTCGATTTGTTTGGAAAATGTTATGAGTCGTTTTCGTTGGAAATAAACTGACCTGAACTGACTTGAATTGAATTGAATTGAATGGAAATGAATTGAATTGAATTGAATTGAAATGAATTGAATCTTGTTCCTTCATATTTGGTCTCTAAAATATCGCTCAGGAAATTGCTGAGACCGAAAAAGTTCAAGTGTTGCTCATTTGACTAATCCAATGATAACCATTTGGCGAATAGAAAGTTAATTGATTTTGCAGGTGATGCGTCAATACAAGTGCGTCAGTTTGCATGCCAACCATAGATGCAAACACACCTTTAAAACAATGAGTAAATGCGCCAGTGGTTCAATGCAATGTTTGCACTCTCCCATTTGCGTCATCATCGAATATGCGATCCAACTGGAGGTGTCTTTAATAGATGAGCGGTATAAACACTTATCTGGAGATGCGAAGGTCGTGGGTTCGAACCCACTTGCTCGGCGCCAGAGTCTTTCGACTACACATCAATCTACATTTGCCACTTCCCACCCAAGTATTAAATGGATACCGGAAGGAAGGAAGGATCCTTGTTGCTGCGTGAAACAAATTGGTAGCCTAACCAAGCCGGGGTAATACGGGAACGCCTTGAACACCTTTCCCCAGTGGATCTGAGCGCTATGAAATATCTGTTATTTATTTATTTGTTTATTTATTCATGATTGTTATTGTTTTTATTATCATTAATTCAATCTTTCTTCTTTCTTCTTCTTCTTATTTGTTATTATTATTATCATCATCATCATCATCATCATCGTCGTCGTCATCATCATCATCATCATCATCAATATTGCCATTACAATTATCCCATCCTCATTTGTTTAAAACTTTCTTTGAACGTTCATTCGAATCAGTTTCTAACTCCGTTGCACGTCAGCAAAAGACGCCTTGAGCGCAATTAAGGACCTAAGAAAATAAAATAAATTCATTTCAGAAGGGGGGGGGGTGGTAATTTACCTGTTGACGCAAGTACGTCATTCTGTTTTTCTGGTGATCAGATGTTGGCATTTGATAATCTCCGAGATTGAAACAGATCAAAAGAATATATGAGCGACATAGTCTAATGCAACGTGAAAATCTCAGTAATGGAAAATGGATTAATTCTAGGAAACAGTTTGTCGCAGGTGTTAGATATTAGAAAAATGTATTCCATATAGCAGAACTTGTATAAAGGGGTCGAAGGATAATCTCTTTCTCACTCTCTCTACCTCTCTTTCTGTTTCACTACAGGCCATTTATTAACTGCTATTTATACGATCAACCCTGCTATCTTACGTAAACTTTCCGTAATTGTAAACAAGATTAAATTTTTCCTCTCCGTGCATGTGGACATGACAACGATTACGATGATGTGGATCGTGGTGGTGATGATGACGATGATGACGAAGGTGATGACGGTAGTGTTGGGGGTGGTGGTGGTGGTGATGGTGGTGGTGATGATGATGATGATGATGATGATGATGATGATGATGATGATTGTGATGATGATGATGATGATGATGATGATGATGATGATGAGCAAGATGATGATAACAACAAAGCTGCTGGAAATAATAACGATGATTATGATTATAAGAATGATGATGATGATGATGATAAAAATGATGATAATCATGATGATGACAATATTTATGATGATTATGATGATGATGACTATGATGATGGCGAGGATGACGATGGTGGAGATAATGATCATAATTTGCTGCTACTCCTGATGATACCGAGGAATCGTGTTAAGAAAATTCTCCTTTCAAAGACATTCAAGGGGGTTGTCTCCTCAAGTAAAAACTACTGCCTCTGATGATCAAGTATACTGAGGATTGCATATCATTCTACCGTGTCTACACCAGCTCGAGATTGCAAAATAAGACGTTAAAGATATCTGAAACAATGCCAATCCATTTCAGTAATGTTTTTTATTCAAAGAGAAAAACAAAACAAAAACAAATTAAAGTCTATATGCATGTTTACATGTTTACATGAGCTACATTTGAAGGCATTTACTTAATATCATAATACATCACTTTCAATCACTTGGGTATCATCGATACTTAAAATTACTCACATTATCATGGTAATTCATAATTATGCAAAATTAAATATCATATACATTTGTCTTTTATACACTTAAATATACTTATTGATTAAAAGATAAGAAAAGCATTTCGACAAGGCAAAAGTTGCAATAGATGAATTCAATAAATGAGTACATGATATCTAAAACGTAAAAATATATGACAATGAAATCAGTGTCTTTATGACAACTCTGACATGCTCGAAAGGGAATATTCTCGTTCATTTTCTAATTGATGAGTCAACATGGATAAACACTTATTATTATTATTATTATTATTATTATTATTATCATTATTATTATTATTATTATTATTATTATCATTATTATTACTATTATTATTATTATTATTATTATTATTATTATTATTATTATTATTATTATTATTATTATTATTATTATTATCATTATTATTACTATTATTATTATTATTATTATTATTATTATTATTATCATTATTATTATTATCATTATTATTATCATTATTATTTGGTTTGGCGTCACCTGTGCCTGGGAGGTGTGTATAGTCCTCGATTCCTTTCTTTTCTATGCCATGCAGACAAGCCGCACATTAGTTAAAGTGAAGCCGTCTTTATTTACAAAACTTGTGTATGTATTGGAGACAACTTTGAACCTAAAGCTACCTAGAAAAAGCTTATGTGCTCACGCAAATGCTCAAGCGATAACTAGTGCCCCACCTTTTTCAGTTTTTCTTGACCCGAGATGTCTTTGCTCGAGCAAAGCCTAACTGTTCAAACAGTTGTTTGAAATGGGCCAAAATACTTCAGTCCAACATTTACCTGGACTCCAAAAAGGTTATCAAGCAAATGCTATTTCTAAGGCTCCTGCTATTTCAGGCATGTCGTTTGACAGGTTGTATTGTTTGAAAGTTTACAATACGGTTGTGCAATCTAACATCAGATCAAGCTACCCCTAGGAAAATTATACAAAGGAGGTTTGCACCGAGACGTAAGCTTTGTCAATGTTTTTTTTTCTCCCTGCTCACTTTCCAAATTTGCCACAGAGATCGATTTGATAAACTGCTCGTAATTGTAAAAAAAAAAACTGGCTGCATGGTTGATAAAATTATCCTTTTTCAAATATTGTAACTTAATAGAATAATTATCAGCTTACTACTAGCTGTCAAAAGAATGTAAAGGTACTTCAAAATTAAAAATTAACGACTGATCATTTTCCTCATGTCCTTGCTAAGAAAAGTGTAAGCTACGAGAGGAGCTTGAAATAAAGACCAAATATCAAGCAAATGCTTCTTTGAAGAAGAAAGAAAGTTACTCCTTTTCAAATAAGCATTTTCTAATCAGGCAAGCCTTTGTGTAAAGGAATAAAACCTTCCCCTTTTTTTATTCTGGATAAAATTTGAATAGGAATTTAAGCTAATGCTACTTATATCGGAAGAGACTGCTCTCAAGAAAAACAAACTTTTCCTTTTTCTTGCTAGTAATTAAACTTACTTACTTGGATATCTGAAGATGCCAGCAAAAGTTATAAGAAAAAGCATTTGCTAGGCGTTTACTAGTTTTATCGACGAACTCAGTTCCACATGGTCCACATGGGAAGCACAATCAGTTCAGATTTACAGTAAAAAATAATCACTTTGATGGTCCTGAATAGCCAAGTCTTTAATTCTAGCGAAGCCTAGAAAAAAAAAAACGAATTTCATCATCTTAGCCATTATTGGTATAATGCATGTTTGATTTTTTTTACATGAAATGTTGTTATTTGAAAGTGACACCATTTTCTGGTAATACCGTTACCGAAATACATCTACCATATATCCTGAATTTTTAAGTTTTTAGAGTATAATTATAAGAATGTAAGAGTTCAGGTGAAAGAATGGGCATATCCGCACAGAGTATTGATTGGTGAGAAGAGGGGCAGAGTACAAAATAAGCACATATAAACTCTAAAAATGCGAGCTAAAATTTCTGATTTGTAATTCCGTTACCGTGGAAAAGCCCTAAAATAATGGTAACCAGGGTAACTGAAGACCTTTAAAAATCTTGTAACATCAGTGAAGAAAAATCTAACATACTTCTCAGCCATGCAGGGTCTTAACAGAACTAATTTTGCGTTCTCTTCAGTGCAGCTATTTTTCTTGACGCTAGTATATTTGAGCCAATTTGACTCCGAACTCGGATTGATTTACTATAAGTCCATACAGTCGCGGGAAATAAATGCCAACTTTACGATGGGTAGATAAGATTAGATAGTGAAAAACTATATATACCAGGCATCCATTGGGATTGCATGGCAGTGCGGGGGAAAGCAAGCGTGAATTAATAAAATGGGAAAAGACCCCCAAATCTGACAGTAAATCTTGAGAAAGTTCCTGAAATTCATCGGTGTACGTGACAAAATAGCGGTGCTTGCCATAAAGATAAGTGGATGAGTTTCACAGCCAACCGCAGATATACAATCTGACTGCCATGCGATTTGGAAAGAAGTTTTGATAACATTTGATATGAAGGTTCAATCATGAAAAATCTTACTGATCGATGTTGTGAAGAGAATAAGATCGATATTTCGATGTACTGAAAGCATTCTTGTAGAAGTAAACACCACATCGGCTTCGAATTGTGGGGACGTCAGACCATTCATTAATTCCTTATTTTTACTATAGGGTTTGTATGCCGTCAAAATACGGTTTCTAAAATTCCGATTGTTATCTGAACTTCATTCAAATTTATACTGGAATAAATGTTCATACATTCAGATGAAATTGGGATTCTTCGATAATCGGATCGGATTTGGATCGTATAGACCAATTTCACCTCCGGTTTATGTATTTGGCCCTCTATTGGCGACGCCATTGCTGCGGTGGGCAAGCGCGCTGACCGCGATTGGCTCTGTGTACAAAATGAATGTAAGATATGAGCTATGCCCCGATATTGTCCCATTTACTTTATTCTAGATCAATATAATAAAGCATGAATACATGGATAGATGAGGTAAGACAATGGTCATATCTGACGGATGAAGGTATGATGTATTTTTGTACTTTCGATGGTTTTTCAACTTAGTTTTGTCAGTAAGAGTTCGATTGCAGCATAGAAGCCGTAGTAAACGGGAGCCCTAAATCTTACCCTGTTTACAAAGTCATGTTTTCACTCATTAAATTTTACGCCAAAGTACATAATGATAATGTTTCTTGACTTCAAAGTCCTTTCTGTTGATGTTTTTACCCACTGGCGACGAATTCCTTCACATGCTTACGGAAACCTGTGTAGGGAGTACGGCTTCTCACACAAACAGGCTTCATGAGTCAAAAGCGAGTGAATTTCGCACTCAGCTTCCAATTTTTGAAATTTCTCTAATTCTTGTGGCATTTGAGCACCGCACAGCTGCGACCTGAACTTCCCTGATAATTTCTCATTGCAAATATTAAAAGAAATCTGCATATATTGGTCAAAATAGACAAAAAAAATCGAACGAATGTACATAACGCGCTATTGACTTGTGTACTATAAAAGTTGGAGCGCCCACCGCAGTATGTCGAACAGTCTGCTGCCCTCTTGCGTTGTGAAATTGGTCTATAAGTGTGCGCTGTGTTTTGGGTAACTCAATCGGGTTTCCTGAAAGCATAGCAGGAGTCTGTGACTTATAATGAGCTAAATGTTAATTTTGCCAAAGCCGTACTCTATAATATCGATGAACCGAATGGCCTGCACTTCCTTTTTTAATCACCACGATAAGTAATAAGCCAATAATATACTGTGAGTGGGACTGGGGTTAATTCACATAAAAATCAAAATGAACACGCATTTCATGCAAATAAAACAAAGTCTTGAAATTACAAAAAACTGAAGGTAAGAAAATTTTATTTTCATGAACTTTAAACTTTACACTGAAAAAGGAAATTACAGTCACCAATATTCAGAAAACGATTTCGATATAATTGGAATTTTTGTAAAAATATTTTGGATATGGAAATATGTTTTAGCAGTAAATCAAAGTATGGATAATAGTTCGCGAAAACAGATTGAAAAAAAAGTAAATGAAAACAGTGCAGGATTACTTATTTGAAAGGGTGTTTACGTATTGTGTTACACTGGAATTGAATCATCCAAGCTGAACAATTTATTTTGAACACCCAACAATAAGATGAATAATAAAGTAACTGTTCAATACGAATCAAAATGAGGTGATTTTTAATGAACACAAAACTAGGAGGAAATCGAATAGCGACAAATCAATAAGCAATTATCTGTTCTTGTGATAATTATGTGACATCAAACTATCATGAGATCATCATTAGCTGCAAGTGATGGGGAGTGGAACTATTTTCATGGAATTTATGGACAATTTCTCCTAAGGGTTAACAATAATTTCCGTCATGCGATGTCAAGGAGAGAAATTTATCCGGAGGCAAGCAATGTCCTTGCGCTTTCCTCCACAAAAGAGAAACGAAAAGCGCGGGAAGATATGAAAATGCCAGGGGATAATTTGGGTGGAAATGCATTAGGCTGGCAAATGGTGGTTCTGCGCCCTATCAGAGAACAATTTGGCTAATTGCATCACCATTGGCCAGCTGCAGAACGTGCGTCACAAACCGACACAAAATGATGTGGAAATAATACTCAAGATATACCGGGTGTCCCAGAAAAAGGGGAAATGTGAATTTTTCAGTACTTTACCTTTAAAAAGTACGTAAACTCTTCGACATCATTGTTTAAAGCATTGTCTACCAAAGAGAATGATACCAAGATCATTTGATTTGGTGAAGTAATTTTGATTCTGTGCCCGTTTCTTAAAATACAGTCATTTTCATATATTTGGCGACTGATGGGAGTAGCATTAAGTCGGGATGGCCTTTCATAATACGATGTTTGAGGGAAGCCCATTGATGCATGTCAATAACAAAACAGGCCATGCACATGCCATATTAAAAGTCATTCCCGACACAATTCTGCTCTCATCTGTCGAAAAAAAAAAATAAAATGCCAAATTCGAAAATTACTGTATTTTAAGAAACGGGCATAGAACCAAAATTACTTTACCAAATTCAATGATCTTGGTATAATTCTCTTTGGTAGAAGATGAGGATGTGTTGGCTCAGTAGGTAGAGCGTCCGCCTCGCAATCGGGAGGTCGCGGGTTCGAACCCCGGCCGCGTCATACCAAAAGACGTTAAAAGATGAAGAGATGGGAGTTGCTGCTATACCTTCTTTGGCGTTCAAGAATTGAAAAGGATAGAGCAACGTCAATCTGGCGCTGATCAGTGGCTGCCGGGCCCACGATCAATTGGGCAAAAAGAACTTCCTTCCTCAGACAATAAAATTTGAAGATTTTTTTTCAACCCACTGATGTGAAATGATAATCTACTTTTCGAAGGCAAAGTACTGAAAATCCACCGTTCAGCTTTTTCTGGGACACCCAGCATAGGCCTACAAGACAGAACGAAAGAAAGAAAGGTGAAAACGAAAGTCGACCTGCAGCTTTCGTGAAGTCAAACCGAAAAACAACGAGCCAGGTGGCTTGTTTTGTGAAGAAAACGCTAGGCTAGCTTTACTTTGAGAATTATCTGCCATGGATGGATCCACTGATAATCGACCTGGTCTCATGTTAATCATGCTTTTCCTCTACTTGCAGACAGTATGCTCAGATAAGAAGGCATTTGATCATAATCAGGGATCCATTTCTTTGGATCTAGATTGATGGATGTATAACAGTCGCTTTCATCTAAAAATTCATGTAATAGACATCATTGCTCTCTGCAGCAAAAAAGAAATTATCGGAATGTACTTCCGATCTAAGACTTATTTCAAAGTGATGCTGATAAAGGTTACAGCTTTTTGCTTGGGAAATCTCGATCTCTTTCTACCCCAAAACGAGCATAGGTTATTCCCCACCTAGCATAGACTCAAATAATCTTAAAAAGGAGGCATGATTAATCATTCAATCTTACGTGCAGTTTATCTGAATGTTTCTGTGAGTATTTTCTAGGTAACATGCTAAATGCAGTGCACCCAGGACAAAATCTTAAGAGATTGCGTAAAAATTCGAATACTCTAAAACTGTTCCATTCTACATACGTAAAGCATTAGCTCTTTGGAACAAAATTATCAAACTAGCTTAAACTGCACTTAACCTTGCATTGGCGGAGTTTGGAATGAGTTTGGAGTGTACTAAGAGTATAAAAGATTGAAAGGGGCTTGATAAAAATCGAAAGAGTCTAAAAGAATTGAGAAATTATAAAACAGTCTGAAACAGTTTGAAGTGAAAATACTGAAAGGGGCTTGATAAAAACTGAAATAGTTTCTGAAAGAACTGAAAAAAGGAGTGGAGTTTTTGAGCGATCATTTCTTTTCTCTGCATCCTTTAAGCTTCACATGATCGGATGCAATCCATTTTGAATCCTTCGGGAGGAATCATTATTAGGTTATTTTCGACATATTAGGTTATGGGGTGGTGATAATGAAGATTGAAAATCTATCGAGGGTGTCAGAAAGACCCCAGGACCAACGATGAAACTGGATCAGATAAAGAGGTTAGGAAACGATAAGGTAGATACAAAATATGAAAAGGAAAGGTAAAAAAGAGAATGAAATATCTAAGAGGAAGAATAGAAAGGAAAGAAGTGACTTTACAGACGTACTGAAGCGTTTGAATTCGCTATTTTCAGTATATCAGTAATTCTGTTCTTTCTTTTATATTGCTATTTCATTATATTACTTTTGTGTTAACGAGTATTTGTTTTTGTATACACTGTAAAACGGAAAATAAATAAATCAAATCAAATCAAATCAAATCAAATCGAATGAAATTAAATGAATCATGTTTTCTTTTGAATTAGATGATAGCGATTAAATGGGAGGAACTTAAGAATAGGAATAGGTATAGGAATAGGCATGATATGAATAGGAAGAGGACTAGGAAGAGGAATAGGAATAGAAATAGGAATAGGAATAGGAATAGGAATAGGAGGAGGAATAGGAATAGGAATAGGAAGAGGAAGAGGAATAGGAATAGGAATAGGAATAAGCATAGGAGTAGGAGAAGTAGCAGGAATAGGCATGATATGAATAGGAATATGAATAGGAAGATGAATAGGAATAGGAATAGGAATAGGCATAGGAATAGGAATAGGAGTAGGCATGATAGGAATAGGAATAGGAAGAGGACTAGGAAGAGGACTAGGAATAGGCATGATAGGAATAGGAAGAGGACTAGGAAGAGGAATAGGAATAGAAATAGGAATAGGAATAGGAATAGGAATAGGAAAGGAATAGGAATAGGAATAGGAACAGGAATAGGAATAGGAATAGGAATAGAAATAGGAATAGGAATAGGAATAAGAATAAGAATAAGAATAAGCATAAGAATAAGATTAAGACTATTCTGATAGCGTTCATCAGACCAGAAGTCAAGGAACTACCATTTTCTATCTTTAATTCTTTTAATATACACCTTTTTTCTTTTTTTCTTTTTTTCAGTTGCGTAGGTAAATCATGGCAAATTAGTCATGTTTACTTCTGGTACTTTAATCTTTTCTAAATTAATACAAAAGCAAATCAGTTCACCCGCAACCACCATGATTATTGTACTAGTTTTTTAAAAAAAATCTCTTAAACACAAACTCTAATGGACGGTGAGGATGGTTGAGAATAATAAATAATAATACATAGAAAGAAAATGACTAAAACTAGGCGAAAGAAATAGGGGGGGGGGGGGAATCAGTTAAGCTGTTCTTGTTACTGTAGATAACTTTTACAAATATGTAAAACTGTAGTTTAATAGATCTTCACCTTCAACCCATAACCCATTTCATTAGTGTAACCGTTTTCTAAGAGGCTTTTTTGGTATAATGTTAACGAATTGTCATCATAGGAACATGGTCATATAGTGGTCAATTCACTAGACTCTCAGTCAAAAGGTTAAGGGTTCGAATCTTAATTGCCCGGTGTGTGCGCCCCTAAGCAAGGCATTATGTTTATTTTCAGTTGTCTCTCTCAACCCAAGAGTCGAATGGGTACCTGGGGTATTTCATAAAGCTGTTGGTAAAGTTACGCATGACTTTACGAACGACTGGAATATGAAGTGCTAAATGGGGTACCCAAAGTTCTTCCTGACGTTTTAACAAAGTGTGACTGCCTTTCCCATTAACCCAACTAAATTGTGGCAAAAAGTAAACTTTGTAACAAAAATGTTTGTAATCAGTGGTAATATTAATCTACGTCAGCATATTTTACTTTTCACTGATGCAATATATAATTTACTGAGAATCCCATTTGGCTTGGCATATACCAGTCGTTCGTAAAGTCCTTTATACGAACAGCTTTATAAAACACCCTCAGGGAAGGATTTATTCCTCGAAATGCACTGTGCTCTGAATATATAAGGCTGCTCGAGCTACATATATAGCTGGGTAATTGGGACGTTTGGTCAAAATGTGATGCGCTTTTCAAAAATAGTTAATTTATCTATTTATAATCTTCTTCTACTACATCTTCTTCTTTTCTTCTTATTTTTCTTCTTTTCTTCTTATTTTTCTTCTTTTTCCTCTTCCTCTTCCTCTTCTATTTCTTCTTCTCATTTCTCCTCTTCCATATCTTCTATCTCTTCTTTGTTATTAGTTGTCTCCTCCTCCTCTTCCTCTTTCTTCTTCTTCTTCTTCTTCTACTTCTTCTCCTTCATCATCATGATCATCATCGCCATCTTATAATTATTATTAACATCATCATCATGATCATCATCACCATCATCGTCATCACCATAATCACTATTTCTTCTTCTTCTTCTTCTTCTTCTTCTTCTTCTTCCTCCTCCTCCTCCTCCTTCACCTCCTCTAGAGTCCTCTTCTTCCTTCGCTTCTTTCTGAATCTCTGTCGTTCTCCCTGAATTTTACTAATTTTTCTCCATCTCGATCTATCCCCCCTCCCTCTCCCACCACGCACGTTTTCTTAACATGCCCTTGTTCTGATTCTTAATCTCACTCCCCTTTGCTCCACATTCTCCCATCCATCACATCCCGTATTCTCTCCCCTCTTAACCCTACTGACGGCTTATCTCATCGATTTCACCTCAGCCTGTGTTTGTACCCCACCCATCAAATCAAGATCCAACCGTTTAAGACGTGCAAGCATGTCCGTTTAATTTCCCGAATCCAAGCATGCGCTCGCATCAAAACACTCTATATCGAGACGGCGTCGCCCGTTCCCACATTTCATCCTCCCATTGTGACGTTTATGTGATATTGTATGTTTCATGTCGGTATGTGGAGCCAGAGCCAGACAGCAGTTGGTTTTCTTTCCATCCCTCTGATATGTCTAAAGCCCACCGCACACTATACGATCCGATTGCGACCCGATTTTCGAAAAAATGGCATTTTGCAATAAATATGAAGTTTAAACAAGTAAAGTTATCTTATTTGAAGTTTTGAATAATTATAAGAATCCTTAAATCGAAGTTTTGGTTGCTTGCGAGCCTTGTGGTCGAAGTAAAGCCCAAATCGGCTTCAAATTGTAGCCGATCGCAAGATTGCTTTGCCGTCATTACGCTTCGGAATTGAGTTCGCTTTTATTCCTACACACTAAGCATGCTAAGAAAAGAAAAGGTTCAAGTTTGCACCCTAAATGCAACACTGACATCACCTTTTTGGGTGCAATATTGCACCCTACATGAAAAAAAGTGCAAAAATGCATCTTTTTGTTCTTGTTTGTATCCGGAAATGCCCGTTTACACTCTAAAAGGTGCAACTTTGCACCTTTAAGGGTGCAGAAATTTTTGCATTCAAAAGGGTGCAAATTTGCACTTTTCCCTAAAGGGTACAACTCTAAAAAGGTAGCTAACTGCACCCTTAAAGGTGCAAAAAGCGTCATAAGGTACGAAATTGCACCCCAAAAGAAGCTCCCGGTGTTGCATTTGAAGGGTGCAGAATTGCACCTTTACTGCTTAGTGTGTACAGGGAGGCTCGCAAAAGCCCGAAATTTCAATTTTAGTATTCCTATGACTATTCAGAACTTTCATCATTAACACTGATCAGGATCTGACTTGTCTGAATGTTCATATCAAATGCTATGAAAAACTTTTCCAAAATCGGATCGCAGACGGATCGTATAGTGTGCGGTGGCTTACACTCTGGCACCGGAATCACGTTATTTATTCCAAGAGCACAGGAAGCATCACGTCGGTTTAATACCTGCGTTTTAGTTTCAGGAATACTTTTCCAATTTCCACCCGAGAATGGTAACAGACGGGCAATTTCCTGTAGCTTGGTATCCTAAAAAAAGAAGCTGTTATGATGGCATTCCATCAAAATTTTATTGCAAAATCAACTCCCTGATTCCTGCGTTGATATGGTTTGGTACCCAATCATCACACACACACACACACGCACACACGCACACACACACACACACACACACACACACACACACACACACACACAAAACAAGAGCAAAAAAAAAAGGAAAAAAAAACAACCCGGTAGTGAAATTGACATTATGCGATTGAAAGATAAAACATTGTTTGCAAGTCCTTTTTTTTCCCCCGAATGTTTCGACGTTATTCCGAAAAGAAATGGGGCTTTATTACGAAAATAAAAGTGGGTTGTCAGAGTTCTTAATTCCGAAGATTTATGATTCAAATGAAATTCCACCATATATTGCTTTTAGAATTGCAAATGAAATTCAGAGAGTTGACCTTTTCAGTGAATGCATATCCTCGCAAGTCATTATCAGGTTATCTATATCTTGCTGATCTTAACAACCCACCAAATGCTTGCTAATCAATTCAGACTTACATCAGTGTACATTGAGACTGCGTGTTTTTTCTCGAAATTTAATCCCAAGATTACTTCTAAGTATGGTACTTAGATAGATACTTAGATATATACTTAGATAGATAAAGATCCTCACATCTTTGCTATAGGTTGTTTAAAATGTGAACTTACCAACATTTGTTTAAAAAGATCCCCATATGTTTTACATACAATTTCTTTTTAAACAACAGTTGGTAGGTTCACAATTTAAAGAATGATTTTTAAACAACTGTTCTAACAGTGTATGAACATAAAAAGAAATCCTCTCTGAGTTCAGTCTTGCTTTAAAAACAACAACAAAAAAGAAAGCAACTGCAATTAGATGGCACAATAACTGATGGCGTGACGCAGCTCACTAATTGCATTGTCAACATCGTGATGCTGAAAATCGTGTCTCCGTTTCTATCCACGCTCGTTTATTTCACTAGTCACGTCGTATGTCATGTCGAAATAAACTTAAGGTGTTGCTGACGTACAGGTTTTGAATATAAGGTTGAGAACCTTCTTGCAGTATCGTGGTGACTGAGACTGTCAACAGTCGAGAGTTCTTCTGAATGGTTGGATAAGCATGATAAGGGGAAAAAAAAGAACAACTGATGATTAAAGAGAAGTGCCAAAATGCTGCAGAAAACACAAACAATAAAGATCATTGGACGCAGATGTGCTTTCACGAGACGTAAAAATATTATGGAATTTGTATTTTGCTCAAAATCAGAGGTTGGTATCCCACTTATCAATTTAATTCGCTGGATCTAAAGTTACATAAAACAAAATGGAAACATAAACTGCCTGTCTCATTTTGTTTGTTTAAGAGTTTTAGCAGAATACGGGCTGCGAAGTATTGCAAATCACAAAAAAAATCATATGGAATAAGAGGGCTAAAACAGATTAAATGGGACAATGAAAAACAAAGAAAATCCGGAAGAAAACACAAATTCTAAAAGGGACTAGTTAATGGCTCATGATTTAGTTTGACGCTATGATAAAATTGAATTCTGGTTATGGAATTACAATGGTAATTGTAATTCCAATATAAATTTTCTCAAAGTAATCGGGGAAAAAATTATGTGGGTAATTGGTATATGCTGCCATGTTTCGAGATAACCCTAACTTTTTAAAAATATAAAATCAACTCAGTTTATTTACCTTCATTGGACGTACAAACCAATGACGTAAATCCGGGGGGATATATTCCCCTACTTTTTAGAGGGGAGGGGGGACTGACATATACAAAATATACCTCACACGCTTTTCCAGAAGAAATGTCATTTCATTTATTTTTCATATTTCTCATGCAATTCACATATACATATCAAAACTAAAATACAATTTTCTTCTTTTTTATGTGATGAAAATTAGAGCTAGGATACATACATAAACATACATAAACAACAAAAGTTAAATGGTCAATATAGAGTAATTAATTTAACCAAGAGAAATATGATGGAACCTACATGAAAGCAAGCTTGTAAAACTGTAGGCCCCTGAAAGAGTAATAAACATTTTGTGGTAGATGTAGCACGGATATAAACAATGACCAATCAATAATAAGTAAAGAAAAGAAAAGAAAATGATATTTTAATCAATCACTTATTTAAATTTTTGACAAGTCTATTATAAACGACGGTTTAGTGGTCAATTTTCTATTTGAAATGCTATTAAAACAGAGATAGGATTAAAAGGTCCAGAGTATATGAGTGTGGGTGTGTGTGTGTTTGTGTGGGTTTGGGAAGATGTGTTTGTACTCGTGTGTGAGTTCGCGCTAGAAATTTTGCAAAAAAAAAAAATGGATCACCCCCCCCCCCCCCACTCTTCGAAACGGATTTACGACGGTGGTCCAAAACCTTACAGATTTTTTTTTCATCAGATATCGAAATTGAAAACATCCTTTCCAGAGAACATTTCTGCTCTGAAATCCTTCCAAACTGACATAAAACATGTAGAATAAAAGGGAACGTTCTAAAATGAACTTTCACACTGATAGAACCCATTCTTCTATTTAAAAACAAGGTAAGAACTAGGCATTTGTGCCCCAAATATATATTTCAGGGGGATTGCTTGTATAATTCAAAGGGATTAATAATGAAGTATATCCGTTAGCTTTGGCAGTGCAAAGCAGTTAAATATTCATCAGTGATGCAATGCTTACAGGGTCTTTATATTGGTATGAATTTCGCACAATACATTCGTTATCACGTTTATTGAAGAACTTTACTCGGTTAATCAACCTTTATCTGTTAACAAAAATTTCAATTGCAGACTTTGGAGAAATGGGTGTTACTTTGTCACATCCACCCACATGCAGGAAAAAACTTTCTTAGACTTCTATATCAGGTGTAAGATACATCTAATGGGGGGGGGGGGGGAGGGAGTAGCATTTTTGGGGAAAATAGGTCAGTCAGAGCACCTGTGATTTATGAGCTGTCTTGACTTGATCCTGAAACTGCCAGAGCACTTATGCAGTAGCACCTGGTGCTGTTTCTCTTAAGTTGGCACGAGGATTAAACTTTTAGATCCAAGTGCTTTAGTGCCATTCATCATGGCCTTTCTGAGATTCAAGAACATCTAAAGTATTCATACTTATCCTACAAATTTTTTCGTTTCACTCAAAATAATGTTAAGCTTCTTTTGCATTATCTTATGTCTGCTTATAGAAACTGTTAGATTTTTTGTACCATCTGGGGGGGGGGGGTGTTTCATAAAGCTGTTCGTAAGTAACGCACGATTTTACGCACGACTGGTGATATGTTCTTGTGCTACATGTAAATGACTGAGAATCTGATAAGCACCCAAGAGCATGTTCCAGTCGTTCGTAAAGCCGTGCGTAACTTACGGACAACTTTATGAAACACCCCCTTAGCAACAAAGAACGAGTTTGATTGACCTTTTCGGGAAGCCCCTTAAAGAAGAATGCAAGCCAGACATCAGTGTGCTTCCAGTGAATGAAGAAGAACAAGAAGAGTAAACAGTGAAGTTTGAGAAATATCGGATAATCTGTTCAAGAGTAAGGAACTTTGAAAGTTTAAGTAAATCCGTATATGGGGATCCTTGAATTGGCTACTTTGCCAGCATCTGTGATGTCATCGTGGAAAACTCTCCATTCATTTTGTACACAGACTTTAACATTTTCTTTATTTTCAAGAAAAATCAAAATTCTTTTGATTTATTGTTTGAGTATGACATGGCTTTATCAATTCTGCAAGCATTTTTGGAAGAATTATGTTGATTCCTGACTTTAAAATTTCATATAAATAAATTTTTTGGAAAAGTTATGTACAAACTGAATTAAGAGTTGTAAACGATGACATCACAGATGCTGGCAAAGTGGCCAACTCAAGGATCCCCATAATAGGGATTTACTGAAACTTTCAAAATTCATAACTCTTGAACAGATTGTCCGATTTAGCTCAAACTTTCACTGTTTACTCTTCTTGGTCATCTTTAAGTACTCTGATGTCTGGGTTGCATTCTCCTTTAAACGGTTTGACCAGCTGGCAACAATGATCTGTTAACACCTGATGTGATGTTCACTATCCTCCGACAATGAGCTACATTTAATTGATCATGTACTAAATAGAATAATTATCAAAACTGATGAAATCGTCATTGGTAACAGTCTGCAAGTTTAACCCATTCGTGACAGAGGTCCACATTTTATGGTTTGGCCTAAATATCTTTTGATGCAAAGCCCTAAAAATCATACCAAATTCATGAGCAGAAAGAGCAAAAAATTCTACACAAATTGTGCCCATTTTGGTTGGGTCAATATTCGTTGTTTGATGCTGAAAAATTTTTAAAGGAAAATAAGCATTAAAATCCTTAATTTGGCAATGTGATAGAAGGTTTAAAATCACCGTTTTCCCCTGCAAATTGGCAACTTTTGACTTCTCATCATAATTTCTGTCAATTTATATTCATTTCAGATACATGACATTTTATAAGAAAAATGTAGCAATAAAATAAGAATGTTGATGTTGCCAATTTGAAGAATAAAAGCTGATCAAATTAGGCTTTAAATAATTCCTGTCACGAATGGGTTAAACATGTTGCAAGAAGCTATAGCTCGCAACATTTAAGGTTATGTACACACTCTTAGAAAAATGTGCCAGTTAGAGCCTTTTTTTTTGTCCCGTAATAAGAACCTCCAGAAAAAAAAGGGGGTTCTAAAAAGGGTTCTGTATATTCTCAGGAACGCCAAAAGGTTTCTTGTACAACTACAGTTCTAAAGACCTCCTTAGAACCGTTAATAGAACCTTTATGTGCTATTAATGGTTCTTTGAAGAAGATTTAAAGGTTCTAAGTGCGGGACAAGAAAAAATTCTAATCAGCGCAATTTTTTTTTCTAAGAATGCAGTTTTGGTAAGCCCTCAAATATTATTCGTCACCAGGTCGCATTTCATTGCCTTTAGCCATGTTAGCTGGCATTAGTACGATACATACAAAACTAAAATGCTGTGATTTTTTTTTTCTTCTCAAGTTGCATAATTATTTTAAGCAAATGAGAGGCGAAAATAATTTTGATCTTGGCTCAGCAAGGTAAAACCCCAAGAACGTCAGCATGCATCACACAGTGCCTGGACACGTTCTGGTGTATGCGACAGCCCTTACGAAGTGCTTGTCGCGAGGGAGCAGTCGGAGTCCTTGCGGAGCACAAGGTTAATGAAGGTGTAGACGTTATACTGCGCTGCTCTTTTCAACACTAAAATCCACCGGAAATTAGGAATGGAACATCATATGATGTTAGACACAATATTTTTTTAATGCAGGACAGACATTGTGAGACCCTATTTAATTAGTCCAACGCCATTTTTCTTTTTGCTACCAAAACTACTTAAGCACTTGAACCCTTGTTTTGTTAATGAATACAAATAGATAATAAATAGGAACATGGTGAAATACAGGCATGGCCGTACGCACATAGGGGAGAAGGGAGGGGGGGGGGGGGGAGGCAGTTGCCCCAGTAGAAATTTTCAAATTTTCAAATTTTCAAAGTTTCACATTTTTATTGATTTTGAATCCATACAATTTGGATTATTCTCAATGTTTTTTTTTCACAAAATTCAACAAAAAAAAAATACAAAATATAATATAAAAAGAACAAAGTATAAAATAAATAGCAAGTATACCAGGATTTTCACAAAAAACATAACAGAATATAATGAAATATCACAGAATAGGTATATACTAGAATATGACAAAATATATTCTAGTAAAACAACTTTATATATATAGTATATAACTAAACAAACAAACAAAACAAAACAAAAAGCAGCCAAACCCGCATAAGTGGTATCCACTCTCTTTAAATTTTACGGACCAAGGTTAGGAAAAAAAAAACTTTTAGAACAATAAAATATAAAATCATCGCGGCGATATCATATAATAAATTTTCAAGACCCCACTTTTCGATTTTTTTCTTATCTTCTTATTGAGAATCCCCCCCCCCCCATTCTACCCAATGTGCAGCAGATCGTTCAATGTCAATTCTAAAAATGCAAAAGCTCACTTGTGTGTTCCTTCTAATATTGCCCCCTTTCTCCCCCCCCCCCCCGGAAAAAATTCCTGCATACGTCCTTGAATATAAGGCGATAAGAATTAATGCTCTATTATAAAGTGAAAACAACCATAATTTTTCTGACGTTTATTAGAATTCATTTGATTTATTCATTCGTTTTATTAGCATGACGAAGCTGAACTGTTACATTATTTCATTTGGGAAGATAGTGACATAGAACAACACCTGATGCTAGGGATCGTTGTTCAGGGCCACCATAATTTCTCGCTTAGAAATGTAGGGCACACAGGTGTTCATTTGAGTGATGAGGGGTTATCTCTGACATATGATTTTTTTTCTTTAGGATAATAAATCTGTTTTTGACTGGTAAGTGTTGTTGATCTAGACAAAAATAAAGCTTGAATGACATTTATTTAAGGAGAACTCAACTCTTCCGTGGGCTGTGCTTCTTATACTCAGTTAAAACCCACTCATGGCTAAATCAAATTTGAAATCGTGTTATTGCACTCCCCATCACTATAGTTGTTTACGATGCATATGCCAGGCAATACTTCATAAAATTTGAAGGAAAAAAAAAAGACACGCCTCCTTGTGTGTGAAGAACACTTTCACAGCTTTCCCAGCTCAGATAGATGAAGATCCTCACAACAAAATACTCGTGTTTTTTTTTTTTTTTTTTTTGGTAAACAGAATTTGATCTAGAGAATGGTGGTGGGAAATAATAAGAAATATAGGATATTTTTGGTATGTTCAGTGGATCTTTATGGGATAAATTACTGCCCCAGGGATAGCAGTGATATGCCACTCGTCCTGTGCTAGACACGTTAGCTGGGATATCAGATGATTCAACAATCTTTATCACATGTGTTAGGGATGCGTAATTGAGTAGCAAAGCAGACGAATTAAGATGAATTGCTTTGGATGCGTGTAAATTGAGTTGTGATGGAGTGAAAATGAGAGGCGGCAAGAGAAGAAACGAAAATACAGACAAAGGAAATAAAAGTAAAAGATGTAGACTACGAGAGAGCTAAAGAGAGATATAGAGAGACGGACAGAAACAGAAACAGAGACAGGGTCACCGAATGAGAAAGAGAAAGAGGAGGGGGCGTTAAAGTATGAGAGAAGAAAAGAGAGGAAGAGTCAGAGAGAGGGGGAGAGAGGGAGTCATATCGAGAAATAAAGAAAGAAAGAGAGAGAGAGAGAGAGAGAGAGAGAGAGAGGGAGTAGTGACAGACCAGAAAAAAACATACAAAAAACAAAACAAAAAAAAAACCACAGAAAACAGCGATAAAAGCGGGAGAGAGAGAGAGAGAGAGAGAGAGAGAAGAGATGGGGAGACAGGCGCTCGGACTTGCGAATGAGAGTAGAGATAGTGAGAACCCGGGTACCAAGTGAAGAAGTAAAAAAAAAACATACAAAAAAAAAGAAAACCAGAAAACAGCGATAAAAGCGGGAGAGAGAGAGAGAGAGAGAAAGAAAGAGAGAGAGGGAGAGAGGCGCTCGGACTTGCGAATGAGAGGAGAAATAGTGAGAACCGGGGTACAAAGTGAAGAAGTAGGGTCTTTCATTACACACGCGTTGCGATGACGATAAAATCAATATTAAATGATGAAAAATAGTTATTGATTCCGAGAAAAAGAATTCTGGTTTCATGCACCAGCGAAACTCTTACGTTTAACTTTACTACGAAAAACGATTTTAACGCCTTGGTAATCGGTGCTATATGACTACCCCATGCATGCCAGGGAGGGAAGATTTATAGATTCTTTCAAGTGCAAACTGTTTGAGATAATTCGACAAGTGATGAAAAGGGTTTCTGATTAATTGGAAGATAATAAGATAGAAGCTAGAAAGAGATGCAGAACGATGCAAAGAGATGATGGAGAAGACGGGGGGGGGGGGGGGTGCTAACAGACACAGCGACAAAATAACGAAGAGGCAGTGAGGATTATGAAAGCCAATAAACGGCGATCATTATAGTGTATTACAATACAAGATGGTGCCGTTTACGTATAGGATAAAATATTATCGTAAACCATTATAGGACGTCCTCTCCTGGGTGCCAGTTCATTACATTGCTGTGTACATTCCCAATAACAACAACAACAACAATAACACACATGCACCCACGCACACCCACACAAAGTGTTAATTTTTTTGTTGATTTTTTGAGCGCTGAGGCTCGTGAAACGCTTGGCGCATCGAGATATGCACAAAAGTTAATGAAATATATTCACAAGGAAGGGGTTTTGTCGGTTTAAACATAATGTTCTGATGTTTGAGAGATATACACGTGCTTAGGGAATAAATTTGTTTAATAGAGTTCGAAAAATTCTCGAGAAGGGTATGATTTTGATCAGTAAATAAGACTTATTCAGGGACATGGGGTGGTTTCGGAAAACCTGTTGTCACGCGCGTTTAAATACTCTGACACCCCACCCCCTCCGGGATGTCCTCATTTGTTATCGTCTAGTTTATGGTTTTGTGCATCTGTTGGTAAATTCTAGGCCCTCTCGCATACCTGGAATTCCGACATCGTTCGATATATGAGCGTTTCAGACAGCTCGGTGAGTGACATGAAAGGCATGGCTCAATTCACGAAAAATATACACGCGCATGATGGTGTACGTGCAATCAAACACCGGTCGTGCTAAAGTTTAATCCACAACGTCAACTTGTGTAAGCTTCATTGAGTGCGAATGGACTTAGAACGATTTAAGAATAAATACTGCAATACAAGGATAGGGGATGATGTCGTTCTTAGTGGCACTTCGAGCAACATCCGTCTCTTTTTGTACCAGGATCTTGTGATGATTTGCTGTCAACATGATCCGCATGTACCCCAGGGACAACGAATTTCTGGCTATTCTCTGTATATGCCATGCATACCATGCACGCCAGACATGAAAGACATTGACGGCTGGATCTCCCGGTTTTACCTGATGGTTTAGAGTGGGAAATGGCTGGTGTCGATTTCACTAACGATTCGAAAAGAATGTTTTCCGGACGTTTTAATGTCTTGCACATCTGCACCTGTGAGCATGGTGAGAGGGGGCGTACTGGCAGTGGAAATACCTCGTTAACATTATAGAAGATGTTCTGATTTGCAGAACACCTAATCTTGATAATGAGGTTTTGCAAATCTTTATTAAAAAAAGAAATTTAATACGTAGTTGCTGTGCATCACAATGAACATGTATTTAAATCAAAGGTGAAAACAAACATTAGTTGGCTAGCCTTGAATGATATTTTCCGACAATTTTAATGATGATGATGATGATGATGATGATGATGATGATAATGATGATGATAATAAGTTGATAATATGTTAAAAAGCAATAAGACCTAAAATGAAGGTAATGTGATGCAAGGAAAATGATATTGCCTTATTACTTCAAACTATATTGCTTCAGATGCTTTGATAAGAACAACGTTAAAGGCTATCTATGTTAGATATGAACGTACAGGCAAGGTGTTTTTCGCCAAGTCAAGTGAAGAACAAAGAAATTAAAGAGAAAAATACCACAAAAATGAGAGATAAAATTAGAAAAAGAGGAAGGGGGCGGGGGAGAGACAGAAGGAGACGTGGGCGTCAGGGATGTTATCATTTCATTTTTTCCCTCGAATATTCCATACAAAGAAAACAGAATCAGCCTTCAAACAAGCACCGTGCCTAAAAGGATTCTTTGACCCCAATGCAATTATTTTTTAATCAAACTGTCATCCCATTGTTCGCATAACGGTCATCAATAAGCATGGCTTTTTTGTTTCACAAGGGGTCATTTTGCTGATCAGATTGAATTGACGAGTTCTCCTGAGAGAAAGAGAGAGAGAGAGAGAGAGAGAGAGAGAGAGAGAGAGAGAGAGAGAGAGAGAGAGAGAGAGAGAGGGGTATGGAAAGTTAGGCTCAGTATCAACGCTAACTCAGGAAATAAAAGACTTTTTTTTTTGCTGGCGGATTAATGAAGGTATGCAAACAGGATATTTGTATTGTAAGGGACAGCTAGGCAGGCGATATCAGTATACAACACAGGTGAATACAAGTCTACCATTTAAATTAGAATAGAAGCAGGCTAGGCACAAGGAAACGAAATGGATCACACTTGCAATGCGCCCGGGAACAATGAGATGCCTAGACAACATTTAAAACTGTTTTCTACTTCTTTTTTTTTCTGTTAATTCATGTTTTGTTTTGTTTGGGTTTTTTTTCTTCTTAAATTTAAAATATGCTTGTGCTTTAACACCAGGCAATATAATTTTTCTCTAGTTGATATTGGTAAAACAGTATTATTCAATTAACTTCCTGGATACAATCATACTTTGTTCGATTATGGCACAGGCTGATAATCTCTCCCTCTCTCTTTCTCTCTCTCTCTCTCTTTCTTTCTCTTTCCCTATCTCTCTTGTGTTGCTTATTACAATCAATTATCTTATATCAGACAAGGTACAATTAAATATTTTATTTGCCGATTGAAAAAGCCAGTTGAAAATATAATCTAATTGATTCCAGTAACCACCTGCTTGCTTCCCCAAAAGAACGTATGAAGAGATAGAAGAAAAAAAAAAACCTGCAGAAAAATGTTATTTTCATACAAGAAGGGAACATCATCGATCTTATTTTTAATAAAACACAAAGCACACATATTTTCTAGGCAATGCCAATTATATAGTTCTGGCATGATGACTGGATGCGCAAGAGGTTGTAACTCTCTGAGAAAATTTAATTGGTGATAAGAAATTGTGCGTTTGAAAAATGTAATTCAGTATGACATTGGGTATTATGTAGCTGCTTTTGGATCTTGAATTCGAATGAGCGTATAATTGTACATTGTTGTATGATGTGCAGTTATAACAGGT
Organism: Echinometra lucunter; assembly: GCA_029962745.1. NCBI lineage: Eukaryota > Metazoa > Echinodermata > Echinoidea > Camarodonta > Echinometridae > Echinometra > Echinometra lucunter. Next base: position 9,897,880 of record CM057159.1, on the reverse strand, counting down.
GCAATAATGTGCAAGGGTAACCATGAGTTTCACGCGTTTGAACAAAGTGGGTTATGATTTTCGCCCATTTTCTATAAAAAAACCCTCTGAATCTGCATCGTCTTACTTTATTCCCCCCCCCCTCTCCATACACCCTGGCGTCGTGCGAATATGTCTGATCCAACGAGTTGAACCTTTGACTTTTCCAAATAAATCACTTTTATTTTGACTCATTTGAACCGAATATTGATCTTGTATTGCTTGATTTTTATGCAACATAGAACGTCATATGATTCAGATGAAAATTGCGAGATAAGATTTCTCGATAACGTTTTCATTATGGGAAATACGTCATAGTGGTGCGTCAGAAAAGAATGAAAGACTTCATTGTGCGTATTGGAAAATCAGTAAAATTGGCGTCGTTAATCCTCACTAACAGGTCCAATAATTCTACACAACGGCGACGCCAGTTTGTTGGAATTGATGGAAGTATTCAGTAGAATAGCTACGGGGTGGTCCACAAAAATCGAGAAAGAAAAGGGGAAATAAAATGGGAGAAAAGGAGATAAAGTTGTGAACTGTCCCGTGAAGGGAAAATTACACGAGCCAAATCCAATTTCACAACTACCCCTAACTCGACTACCATTTTTTCCTCTCTCGCATTTGATTCATTCAGTAAGCACAGACACCCCCCCCCCCCCTCCCCGCTGCACCAGTGCTCCTTACGCCGCTGGACCGACGCTACCCCGATGAAAAGTCGTGGAATAAGCAAAAGTGGTCAGTGACGAATCTTGATCTTACATTCCTCACGCCTTGGAGTAAAGTGATCATTTCAGCGCCCCCCCCCCTTCATCTACATGAAATATTAAAAAAGAGTCCTGATCTGAGGTGGCCATTTCCTCCATTCTAAATAAACTGACGCCAAATTTCAATCTGCACTTACACTCACAAGCAGAAAGGTAACTTGCCCTATATATTTTCCGAAGTAAAGATTTCATTGTCTTGATGAGCTATTTAAACAAAGTGGGAAACTACAGAATCTGTTCACAGACTGGTATGACAATATCAATAAATGCTGAAATATTTCGTAGTGATGAAGATATTCAAATGAATGCCCATTTTCTCCTTACCTTCTTCCCTCTTTTATCCTTCCTTTACTTTAATTTACTTTCCTAATTTCAGTTCTCTTTCTCTCAGCCTTTTCTCTTATTTTCTCCCCTATATTGTTTCTACACTTTTCCTGTTGTCGACAGTTACGTCAGGCAACTTCTGCAGGTTCCTCGGACCCACCATTTCTACAATGCTGCCTTACCTTGGCAAAAGGAAGCAAGTGACATTCCAACCAAGTCTGAGTTATTAATGGTTTCTTATTTTATGTAATGTGCTCCTCTTCCAGGCCGAAGTTTATGCATATCGCACTCATCCTGCTTAGAGATATGTTAGGTAAGACATGACGATATTTCGTTGACGTCAGTTCAAATGACAGACTCATTTTGCTCTTTTACGGAAAATGTCACTTTTTGTCACTTGCTGCCTTTTGCCAAAACAGGGCAGAATACTCAAACATCGTTATATTGCGTAAAGGGTTCAAGTAATCTCAGATATTTTCCCAGCATTTTCTGAAGAAAGTAAACAAGTTATCTAATCATTGCCATCGGCACTTTATGTGCGACGCATAAGGAAAAGTGAAATAAAGGCAATTACGTGTGTACTTGTGTAATGTTAGGAGTTTGAAAAAAAAAAGATTTGCTATAGCTTAATCTTTAATCTCTCTTCGTCTTTTTTCTTTTATCTTGAGGCAAATATTTTTTTTCTCAGAAAATAATTGTCGAATCTCGCTTCCAGCACGTGGTGTTTACAGTGAACTCTTTTGATAATATTTAATTAGATCGGTAAACACTTGCCAAGGCTGAAGAACATCTGCCGCAAGAAAATTATAATCTCCGTTGAGATCTGATGCAAAGAGAGCGAGTTTCGCGGTAGCATTCGAGTCTTTAAACACTATGAAATCATTGGCAATCTCTATTCAATGTCATTACTGAATGTATCAGGGAGCAACATATCTATTGAAATAACACTATTGTGATTAAGGAAATAAAAAGGTTGTGTAATACTTGGTGATAATCCCAGGTTTGATGCATAGCGGCGCTGCTTGAATAAGATATTTCGTCTTAGACATAATTCGTTATGTTTTATTTTTTTCGTGCATTTAAATAACCAAATATAATTATGTTGTACAGGAAATAATGCGTGGTTATGTCTGTCTGGAGACACTTAAACATGTTTAGTTAATTTGCCAAGGGTCAATAATAAGGGCCTATACTATTTCATTCCGTATTCTAGACCGATTCATTTAATAGTACTATCATGACCATATCCTCATTTGTCGATTCTTATCCCATCAGCGAACATCCACCTGCACTTTCCACGAGCAAAGCCCAATGATGAAAATAGGCTGCTGAGTGACACAAATTAAATGCTAAAATTGGGGCAACAAATTGACTTACGCCAGCTTTATCATGAGCTTTGCATGAGCCCAGCGGAGAAACGGAGAAATGCCAAAGTGGCGTGCAACTCAACAATGCAAGAATTGGAGCATGAGCCTCAGTGACCTTAAAGGGTGGATGCAAAACCTAATGCCCCTCCCCCTTCTCTCTCTCGTTCCTCTTCTTCTTCTTCTTCTTCTTCTTCTTCCCTTCTTTCTTCCACCATACTCTCTCTCTCTCCCCCTATGTCCTCCTTTTTTCTCTATCTGTTTATCATATTCCTCTTTTTCTTGATTCTTCCTCTATCTCTCTTTTTGTTTCGTGCGCTCTTCTTTTCTTCTTCTCTTTTTCCCTCTCTCTTCCATTCTCCCTATTCCTATATCTCCTTCTGGGTAAAAGGTAGGCTGACTTTAGTTTTGAAGCAAAAAATACTGAAAAATAACAATTGTATGGTGGACAACGCTGCGCCCCAGTCGCGAAATCCGGGACCCGTGACGCGAAGTTCAGGACCTGGGATGCGAAATTCAGGACCTGGGATGTGAAATTCATGACCCGTGGCGCGAAGTTCAGGACCCGGGATGCGAAATTCACGTCGCACATGACCTGTGGCCGAGAGTACTTCAGGGCTACCATAAGGGCCACCATACAATTGCCTGATAACCCATTTAAATGGCACTCCTTGCAACCTCGTTGATGACAATGCCAGTCATTTCTCGCTTTTAAGAGCATTAATCCGAAAGCGAATCGTGAACTGAATTTTGAACACTCATAGGTCCGGCGCCAAGAAACTGTAAGCACTGCACCTGGAACTGCCATGTAAACCTCAGAGATGTTAAGTAAACCGAATTAAGAATCGTGTTTTTTGGTTGTTGTTGTTGTTATTTTTGTAATATCCTAGACAGGGGTTGTGCCAAGGTGTTTTGATGGGGAGGGGGGGGGGGGGGGGGGGGGCTAGATGACCCATAGCCTAGTTTAGTTTTAAATGAACAAACAGGTGTATCATATAGTTTCATGCCCAGCCCTCTCTTTCCCCATACTCTTCTTTCATCATCCTCCCTTTTTTCTTCCTTTTCTCTTTTCTCCTCTTTTTAAAAATCATCATAGGGGGCGGTCGCCCCTTGCCTCCCTGTAGCGCTGCCCCTACTCATAGAGTAAGCTGAATGAAATCTCCGAATTCTGGCAATAACACATACAGGAACGACATATACATTTCATGGTTTTTAACATGTTTAAGTAGATCTTTCTTGTTCTTTTGTTTTTTTAATCTTTTTTTTTTTGGTTTAGTGTTGTTTTGTTTTATTTTTGCACATTCTAGCTGCCTTACATCTACGTGTTTTGCACCCCGTAAAGCAATGGGGTTATGCATTTCACGTCCCGCTGGCTTCGTTATTCCATCCCCGCTAGAATGTTTTCGCAGTGAATTAGACCCGGCAGAGCCAGCGGGTATGTAAGACAACGCACTTACCCCAAGAGGACTAATAAAACATAGTGATTAATATTTCATTTGCCTTCATGTGCTTTTTACGAGCTCATATTTCTCTCTGTATGCTAAATAGTCGTCTTGATGTCTACGAAGTTTTTTTTTTTTCTTCTTCGCCCTTTGTCGTTTTTCATTGGGAAGTTTTGTTGTTGCTGCTGCTGATGTTGTTGTTGTGTTTTGCACGTAAAAGTCAATTTCATTTAAGGCTGGTTTATTTTTATGCTCGTTTCTAATGCTTACTTTTTCATCCTAATGGAGTATAATGTTGATTTCACTTTAAAATAACTCTTTTATGAATTTGTCCACGTCTGTGAGCCATGCAATATCCACCTCGGGGTTGCGTGTTTCCTTGTTTTAATCAAGCATTGTAATTCATTTTAATTCAATTACGATTGCATAATGCATATACTTTCCTCTTCCTCCCAGAATTCTTCCGCCTCGACGGGGAATTTCCTTCTTCCCATCCTCTTTTTATCTATCTAAAATCTTTGAACTCTATTCAAGCGGGGGTTCCTTTTGAGTTTGAGTTTTGAGTACGTGTGTTCATGCATGTATGACATATCAATAGCCATGATGTCTTTTTAGTCAACTAAATATTTATTCACGAGTGCATGGTTTTATCCGATGATGTCTGATTTTTTTCTATCACTCACCTAATCATACTTAATTTCATCATTCTGTTTAGCTGTTTTATTCGAAGTGGTCGAACCATGGATCTGCATGAAGTGAATGTGTTGTAAGAAATGCACTTTGAAAAAAAAACCAGCAAAACAAATCGCACACATAAATTTTCCATTATATACATTTTTAGATGGAAACATAAACTTGATTTAATTCAATTGTTCCCCTCTTCCAAAGACAATACGTCCACTCCTACCCCTCCTAAAAAGACCCAACCATATAAACATGCATTTTCTTTTACAACCTGCGAAAGATTCTTAAACAATAAAATAAACTTATTTGCAATAGCAAAATAAGGTAGAAAAAAAAAACACATTCATTATTTTAATATTCACTTAGCAGTGGTCTCCGTTAATCTTTTGAAAGGTACGTGGTAAGGGCAGTAATAGTATTCCTTCATATTCGCAATTTGTATTCCACTGATTTTCAGTAATACAATTATTGTTGTATAATTGAGATTCAATGGAATACAAATTGCTAAATGGAGCAGAGCTTGTTCAGAAAAACTTATTATATCGTACATGTCGTATATCATAGTTGACGGTCTTGATACTGTAGTCTCGAAAAAATGCATTACACTTTCTTATCAAAAAAAAAAAAGTATCGTTTTGCAACGAGAAAAAAAAATCAAAACCAAATTCAGGACCCGAAATAAAGACTGAAGACGCCTCGCGTTCGTGCTTTGTCCTTTCTGCTGCGAGCGTTTATATCTAGGGTGGACAAGGGACGACATGAGGTAACCTCCGGGGGTTGCCTCGCGTTTTGCCTAGTCCTGACCATTCCTGGGACGTGCCTTTAAAATGATCATTTTAGCATCTGGCAAGAACACATTCTGCTTGGTCTGCATTGGTAGAAGAAAGAGAGAGAGAGAGAGAGAGAGAAAGAGAGAGAGAAAGGGAGAGAGAAAGAGAGTGGGAGAGAGGGGGAGGTCAGAGTCAACATGGTCAACAGTAGAGCCTTCATATATTTTATTAAGATTAATCATGTTAATGATACACTCTTTCTCAACTACTTGTAAAAATAATTAAGTCATACAATAACTATCTTGATTATGTATTTAATGTCGCATCCAGCATGTGTTGTTTTATTTTGCACGTATACGGTCGTCTGTGAGCCAGCTCCTGCGCTTTATACGTCCATCCTATGTCTTGGTGACGACTGTGCACCTTCTGCATCTCATTATGTCTTTCATTCTCCTCATAAACATAACTTTCTCTTACCTGCAAGAAGTCTTGAAGTGAGCATCTTACGAGCTACCTCTCAGAAAAAAAGGTTTCAAGTTTGCACCCTAAATGCAACACTGGCAGCACCTTTTTTGGTGCAATCTTGCACCCAACATGAAAAAGGTGCAAAAATCCACCTTTTTGTTCTTGTTTGCACCCGGAAATGCCTGTTTGCATCCTAAAAGGTGCAACTTTGCACCTTTCAGGGTGCAGACATTTTTTGCGTTCAAATAGATGCAACTTTGCACCTTCCCTAAAGGTACAACTCTGCACCCTTTAGGGCGCAAAATATAGCTAACTGCACCCTTAAAGGTGTATAAAGCTTCTTAGGGTGCAAAGTTGCACCCCAAAAGGAGCTCCCAGTGTTGCATTTGAAGGGTGCAAAATTGCACCTTTTTTCTTAGTGTGTATGCCAAGTCAGTGTAAGGCACCACGGGATTCGTGAGACCTCCTCAAGAAGCCCGTGCAAGGACGTACGATGTTGCACATATCATTCTTGTTCATCAAGATACGTAGCCCCACGCAGAGGTTTTTGACATGACCAAGAGCTTCCTTGCTTGTCTTGCATACTATTACATGCTTGGAAAAATTACAGACCCGTACGTCCGACGCAAGAATGTTCTGCGATATTAGTCGCAGATCACACGCAGAGGGGAGCACGGCCGCTTGTGACAAAACAACAACAACAACTAAAAAACAAAAAACAAAAGCAAAAACAGACACGATATCAAAGACTTTCGAAAAATCCACATATGACAATTTCACAAGCCTTGTCGAACACCATCAGAAATGTGCGCACACTGAAAAGACTCGAAATACTTTCAATATATACCCATGAACAGTGGCGGCGATGACATGTAACGAATGGGGGGGGGGGGGGGCAGAAACACCGAAGGTCACCGCCGAAAACATGTTTTGAGAAGTGGAAGGGGATGATCGTTATTATGCGAGCAAGCGAAGCGAGCGAGCTAAAAATAACCCACAAAAATAATAAAGCCTCAGAAAGTACACTCTAGGCCTATAAAATATAAAAGTGGTTGGCCTAGATTTGGTCACCTGACTCAAAATAGGATAAAAAAATATTAAGCTTTAAAAATCGAGGTGGGGGCGATCCCACAGAAAAAAAAAAATCGAGGGGGACGTCGCCTATGTCCATGAAAGTACTGACACCCCACCCCCCCCCCTTGAGTGTGTGTTCCAGTCAAGGCCACTTGTTGTCATGGATAAGGCATGTAAGGGAGGCAGAAACACCGGCCCCAAGCTCTTTGATGTTGTTTGTTTGTTTCTATATGGTTTCGATGTTTTGAAGGAATCATGTATGATAAAAAAATACGCATAATCAGCATAATATTCATTAAGCAAAAAGATGGACGCTGTAGAATATGTTGGCCTATACAAACCATGTAGTCACACCCAGACTTTGGTACATTTTCTAATTTCCCAGTACAATGTCCAATCTCTGTCATCAAGGGACACCTCTCACAATCATTCTCCATGGTCTCTTAGAATCGCTTGTATATATGCATGTAAACCTTATGGCCCCAGCTAATCTCGCAAATGGAAGCACTGTCTTTTCGAATCTTCCCTCGTTCTCATTCTTATCTTTCATTCTCAGCTCTATGTCTGTTTCTATAGTTGTGGCCACTATCTGCAAACACTGGGGTTGCAGTCTGTCAGTTTGTGGCTTTTTGCTCTTACAGAAAGTGTTTTTTCTTGGTCCCTTCTCTTGACCCGTGTCTTATTCAAATGCTTCACATATGTATAATTCAGACATCAACGGACCTACAGCTTGATCTCGGTGCAGCATTTGTCAGCTGCATGCAATTTTCGTGATATGCAAAGCAGAAATTTCACCCTTTACTATCATTACACTGACAAAATTAGCTAGAATTTCCACATGTCTTCAACTTTACAACTACACGATGTTGTTTTAGAGAAAAATGGGAAAACTATGAGTAGATTCACTATTGAAAAATTAGAAGATTTTCACTTTAAAAAACCAGACGGTCCCTGTACAAGATTGAAAGGATTTATTGTGTTCATATTTTCCTTAGCATAAGTATAAAAGAAGATCATGCCTCTCTTTTTAACCATGTTAACAGAAAGAAATCGTCGCATGCACTTTCCAATTAAAATCAAATTATAAGTGCTCGTACTTCTGGCATTAAACAAATTACACGACGTCCTTTCCGCGCAAGGCGCCATTTTGCTACCAGCGTACTTAATGGAGCCATTTAAAATAATATGCAAACTGGTAACCTAATTTACCTCAGTATGTCATTCTCATGAAAAAATACTCTTGTAAGTATGACTGTTACCTTACAGAGAATGTTGTAGCAATATCTAGTGTGGAAATAAAGGTGCTCCTAATACATGTAATAGCAGGGGCTCGGCTTTGCCGTCTGTGCCTTCGTGAATGTCAACTCGTACATTACGGATGAAAGCTAGGCAATGCAGCCTTCTTATAATGATATCATTTAATTTCCCATTTTGGCTTACTTTCTCAAAGCGAGCATCTGATCGGAATATTTTTGTTTTTGTTTGTGTTTTTGTTTTTGTTTAGCATTGTGGGAAAGTAATTAACTCACTAATAATTTGTGCCAATTAAGATATACTTCCTCTAGCAAATAAATACTTTATCATGTAACAGCTGTTGCGTATGTTATTGACTCTCTTAAAAGTGAATTAGCTGCGTGCTTGTAATTAGTATACAATGCGTGTACAGTTTATATTTTCCAGTGGAAAGAGATGTGATAATTTTATTTTGATTTCTCATATATATTAGCCTCCTGTTCAGCTTATGCTGTATACGCTACCAATAATAACTATGTCAGAAAGAGCAGGAATCAGGAATCTACACATTTTCTTTCATTGCTACGTATATATACGCATAGGAACGGGGATGGGGGGGGGGGGGGGGTTAAGGAAATCGACAGTTAAAAATACGCCCTAGCACGATTCATGGAGTCAGACGTTTAACTCACATTCTTTATTACTTTGACCCTTCAGAAGTGACAAGTTATTAATTGATTTAATGGCCTCCATTTACCAAACATATCTACTTACTTAGTCATAGGTTCGTAAATTTATATCAACCCAGCACTAGGGATATTCTTTTGAAGGCGCTAGGGTATTTGAAGAATTAATCATTGTCAGTACCTATTTATTTCACCCTAGTTTAGTGCAAGCATGGACCAATGTCTTGCCAAAGAACGTAGCTTGGTGTTGTCGCAATGATTCGAACGTGGGGGGTGTTTCATAAAGCTGTTCGTAAAGTTACGCATGACTTTACGAACGACTTGAATATGAAGTGCAAAACGGGATGCCCAAAGGTTTTCCTGATGTTTTAACATAGTGTAACTGCATTTCTCATTCTCATTTCTCAAGTGTGGCAAAAAGTATGGTTCATAATAAAATGTTTGTAAATAAAAGTAATGTTAATCCACATCTGTATATTTCACTTCTAGTTGATGCGATTTATGATGACTGAGAATCCCATTTGGCTTGCTATATTCCAGTCGTTCGCAAAGTCATTCGTAGCAGCTTTATGAAACACCCACTGGACTTTGAAATGTACAGTCCAGTGACTTTAACGGCTTGACCGTGAATTTTTTCGATTCCATTGACTTTATCATTCATTCATGCAAAAAATCCTAAAACTCCTTTCGACGATATATTTATGGCTGTATTTGGAAGCTGAAGCACCTATGGGCTATTCCGGACAGTGTGTCTCCTACGACACAAGTCATTTCACCGTTTATTACATCCGAAAGTAAACAATCACTCGTTATAATTATCGATTTATGCTACTGATACCAGAAAGAGCCAGTAGTCAGCGATTCATTTCGAGCAATATCTATCTTAGGTTCAGACGGATAATAAATTGATAGAAAGGCATGTGCTGTGAAGGACGCATTGCAAGGAATGGCTCCCCTGACGAATACCCACAAGTGGCGGTTTTGAACACCACTGGCATTGATTTCTCCTCGCCAGCCAGCCCGAGGCGCTCCCAACCCCCATCCCCTGGAGGGCTGCTGGAGGCTGGGTTACGCCGCAGGTAATAACAACACGTAGAGGAAGAGGATATCCCCCTAAAGCACAGAACAGCTGCTTCATCGCCCTCTTCATCGATCGGATGGATTTTATTTTGGTCTCTCACCTTCCCCCTCCCTCCCATCCACACCCTTCAAAAGGCTATAGTGGATTGAAGGGGAGAATCACAACCGGTATGTTCATCGTCCTAAAACCCTAATCGGCATGCCTGAAATGCTTATGGTGATGACGATAATGATAATAATGATAATAACAATGACAGTGATAATGATAACGATTTTTTGTGTTTGATTTTCAATCTTGATTATAATAGTTTCAACAACTGCAGTATCATTGATAAAGCAAATATGATTTGTAAAATGATATATTTGAAATAAAAATCATTATCGTCATAATCATAAATCGCCATCATGGTCATCATCATCTTCATAAACAACAGGGGGGGGGGGGAAGGAACTTCAACAAGATGCTCCTGTATTGTGTAATTTCAGAATCGTCCTCATGAATGTCATATCCCCATTTAATAAAAAAGTCATTGTTCTGCCTTGAACAGATAACAGACAAATCAATAATTTGTTCAAGTTTTCTCTGTGATTTTGTCTCTGATTTTGTCTTAGTCTAGTTCTGGACGTATTTATTTATTTCTCTCCGCCTCTCTGTTACCCGTACCCTGAGTCCGGCCCGCGTACAGTGCGAAGACCACTGATTCACTCTCCCCGCAAATTCACCTTCCTCGAAAACAATGTTTAGGGAAAGTGAATGAGTGCAGAGTGAGTAGACGTCGCGCCATAAACGACGATTCGCATAGGGATTTGGTATGGTATATGATTATGTGCATGCACGGGTCAGAAAAAAAAACTACATACGTCCAGATCTAGACTAATTTTGTCTCTGATATTGCCCCTTTTTTCTGCAGTAGTATTTTATTACTCATAAAAGAAAACCGCGGCCAACGAAAGAGTGCAGGCTAAACACACTGGGCAAATATTAATGAGACAGATCAAATATAGTTTTATAACTACAGCGGCAAGGCAAAGCAGGATTTCACCTAGAAATATCCCAATTCAAAGTCAACACCTGATACCCTTGAAAGATAATATGCATCCTTATGCGAAGCACCTCTGCTAGACTGGTGATGTTTGGTGAAGGCTCTTGACTCTCATAAAAGAGGTCCCGTGATCAATCTTCTCTGGGTGCTTACATCTTTAGACAACAGGTTTCACCATCCCTCTTGATCCATGTGTAAAAGGGGACCATGAAGTTGATAGGGCAATAATAATTTGCAGGGCCCTCTGGGAGAAGAGCATTGCTTGCTCATGTGGTTATCCTTGGTAAAATCATTCCTATCATTAATATCCCGTTTCATAACTGAAATTTCTCAATAGCTCTTCAGGTAGTGATAAGCCTTTCTGGGGGCGAAATTATCCCCGAACGAATGGAGGGGGGGGGGGCGATGTCGGGATAGGGGTAATAAAGTCTGCGCTTCCTGCATAAACTATTTCCAATTTGTTTTCTTCTCTCTAATCATGTAGTATAATACATGATAAGATGAGGGGGGGGGGGGGGTGTTTACGTCAGCTACTAAATAGGGGCTGTGACTTTTTAGGTTCTTGCTGTTTTTGCGGGGCAATGTAGAAAATGGCTCTTTTTACAGCGCAATGTAGTCATTGCTATAAACAAACCGCCAGATGATGTAAACAAATTAGAGTAAGAAATAACGGCGAACATCAATTTGACAGGGAATCGCTTACATAAGTCATAAGTCAGAAATTCAAGCGTTATACGAGTCTTGAAACACTGCTTGTGCCTTATACCGAAGTCACTGCTCTCTTTTATTCTTAAAATGTCACATAACCCCCAAAGAATATGAAGTTTATGAAATATTAATGAAGGATGTAATTTGCCGCGGCACTAATTCCTCTTCATTGAAACCACATGAATTTTAGTCAAAGTCAAGTAACAACAGATTTTTTTTTTGTTGTAGTTTGAAAAGAAACCGATCAACAACAAAATATCCTTTTCAAGTTATTTGATAAAATTCATAAATAAAAATAATAGCAAATGCAGCAAAAAGGAGGTTCAGACATTTAGTTTCATCTGTATCATCATATTGTATGATAAGGGTTATAATTATAATCGATAAACATTATTACTATTCTAATTGTTATCCATTATCCACATCATCGTGATCATCATGAGCAGCAGCATCATCTTCTTCCTCCTCCTTCTCCTCCTCCTCCTCCTCCTCCTCCTCCTCCTCAATATTTGTATTCATTAACACTCGTCATCCAAATGCAGGTAGCAATTCAAGACACTAATAATGTTTAAATAATACTGCACACCTACCTGCCTACTGAAGTGAATGCCAAAGTCCACGCCATAATCATCATTGAAATTATCAACATTATCATTATCAACATTATCATCATCGTCATCATCATCGTCATCATCATCATCATCATCATCATCACCACCATCATCATCATCACCACCATCATCATCATCACCACCAACACTACCATAAGTTTCGTCATGACTGTTTTCATCTTCATTTCCTTCTCCGTCATCATCGTCATCCCCACATTCGTCATTATCGTTATTCTCACTTCCATCCTCTAAAGCCACTATACGATCCGTCTGCGATCTGATTTTGGAAAATTTGTAATAGCATTTGATATAAACATTCCAACCTATAAAATCTTAACGATCAAAGCTCCGAATAGTGGCATGAATACTAAAATCGAAATTCCAGGCTATTGCGAGCCTCCCTGTAAGAATAAAAGTGAATTCAATTCCAAATCGTGGTGACGTCATAGCAATCTTGCGATCGGCTACGATTTGAAGCCGGTTTGGTCTTTCCTCCGACCACAAGGCTTGCAGTTAAAGCATAATTTTGATTTTAGTATTCCTAGCATTATTCCGAACTTCAAATAAGATAATTCCACTTGTTTAAATTTTCATATTTAATGCAAAATGCCATTTGTTCCAAAATATGGTTGCAGTCGGATCGTATAGTGTGCGGCGGGCTTAATACTCAAGTCCAATCATCTTCTTCACCATTGTCGCCATAGTTACTTAAATTATATAAATTTGATTACTTTTAAATGTGGTGAACGAGGTCCCAGTATTGGGACCCTATCTTGTAAGTCATGTAAGTTGTTTCAACCGGCTAACGACTTACATAGTACTATTGTCATTTCTCTCTTCTTTTTTTTCTTTTGAAAAGCTAATATTAACAGTCGAATAGTTGGTGACAATTTGATATCCACACTTGGAGCTTAACTTTGAATAACAAGAAAATCAAGTGAAAAATTGATATTACTTGTAGTGAATAGATTTATTCATATATTATAATGACGCACAAATCTGAGCTTTTTGAACAATTATTGTGCTCTATATCTCTTACTCTATAAAATTTACATAACAATGCAAAAATAAGAAGCCCTTTGCAAAAGCAATGAAAACATGCATTGCTGTTGTAGCTTATAAATTAAATATTTATACTGATAACAAAGTATTATAAATCTATCAAACATTACATAATGTATGCAAACATAAAAAATACTAGATTGCAGACATTACTGAAAATATGCAGAAACAACCGACAAAACAATTGAAGAAAAAAGTCCACGTATCAAAATGATTAACAGATGCTTTGTTATCACAATATTCATCAAGCCACCTGTACCTTTTTAAAGAAAATCAGTCTGAATGAAAATTAATTTAGGGTGCATTTTTCCGGTTTCTGATTTGTAGGGCATAGTTCAAGAAATAAAAAATATGGGTCAGCTATGTAACCATTCTGACTGAACTAAAATCGATAAACTACAATCTCATTTTAGCCGCAGAAACCCCGATGTTCATATTTAGGTTTAATCAATGAATTCTCAGAAACAGGTTAAGACACCTGCGTTTACATGCACGGGTACATGGTACATATCTATCAGCCTTCGGGGGAGCGTTTCATGAAAGGACTTGTCGGATGTTTTATCCGACAAAGTCTGTTTTATCCGACAGTTGCCATAGTAACTATGCTTCTCAGCCAATCAAAATCAAGGAAAGATGTCAGCTCTGACAACTTGTCAGACAACAAAATAATGTTGATGAAACACTCCCCAGGTTCGTACATTTCACCCGACCTTGTTTGTGGAAACATCCTACATTCTTCTTTGAAAAATGAATTTTAAAAAAAAGCTAGCACATACAAGAATAGTGGAAAGAAATCAGGGCGAGAACGAGAGATCGAAAGATAGAAGGAAAATGTTGAAGAGAGGAGGAGAAAAGGAGTAGGAAGAAGGGATGGAGCAAGATACTAAGTCCTAATCGGAGACATAAACCTTTTCCGGCAGCTGAGTACGAAATATAGTATACTCCTTCTCTTAACTGATCTTAAAACCTTAATGTTACTTGGTTGACATTCCTCGAGGCTAGGATTTGGAGAGAAATCTTGATCTTTCCCTCTGCAACCTCCCTACAATCCCTTCGTAAGCATATTTAGTTATAAAATATCAAGTTTGGCAAGTGTCCAGTTCTCATTACTGAGTTATATGCTAGGTTCCCACGGCCGATCTGATCAACTCGATAGTCCCAATCTCTCAAAACCTAGTCTGCAAAAACAAACATAATTTTGACAACTGAACACATAAATTCCATGAAGCCTTGAATGAGCCTACCCATGGCAAGTCTTCTTGGACAGCCCAATAATTTGAAACCCCAAGTGACTTGCCATGACGAGGCTCATTCAGGGCTTCATGGAATTATTTCATGCAAGCGTGAAATAATGTCTGTTTTTTGCGGACAAGGTTTTGAGAGATCGGGGCAATCGAGTTGATCGGATCGTCAGTGGGAACCCAGCATTAAAGTTTCCTTCTCGCGATGGAGTTTAATCCTTTCCATACGTCACGCTCTACTTTTATTCCCTAGTCACCTTTTCTAGTTTTCTACCATGGCATTAAAGTATCAGTCTTTCATTACTTCATGTATTTTACAGGAGAAATCGATTGTCGAAATGGTGTTATGACACACAGGAAGTCGGCCGTGAAGAGTGACGTCTTTCTGTTCATGTGAATTTAATTCATAACGATTTGCATTTAACGGTAATTATTTGATCTTTTACTAACTATTCGATATTTACCCCATTTACCCCAAGTACGGTACGCTTTCTTCGGTCAGAAAACACGTTTGTCAATTATTTATTCATTGTATTAATTTTATCTACTTCACTCATGGGTGGAATACCCTAACAGCACACCGGTTTTCATAGGGGATACCCAACATTTAAAAAAAATAACAAATACATTTGAAATAGTCACAAACACGACTGAACAGGTTATGTTATAAATCTAGTATAAAATTGACAGTTCATTTCTGTTAATGGATGGAAGTTTCATAAAGATATTTAATGTGAAAGGGGGGGGGGGGGTGGAGGAGAGAATGCTGTCTTCAGATGGGATGCTATTGAGTATGATTATTCTCTTTAAAAAAAAGAGTGATCATATTCACTCTGTCGGGGTGAATTTCAGAAACGAGTGCATGCAGAGTGAATTAAGAGTGAATGGAGAGTAAAACTTGTGATATTCACTCTTCATTCACTCTTTTACGAGTGACCTCAGTGATTACTCAAAATCCTTGAATGATCACTGAGGTCACCCCTCAAAGAGTAAATATCACAATTTTTAACCTTAATTCATTCTAAATGCACTCTCTTCTGAAATTCACACCTAACAGAGTGAATGCGTTCACCCCCCTTTTTTTTTTAAAGAGAGTAATGATTTCAGACTGCATAATAAACCTGTTTTACCATGACAGTAAGTGAAATGCTTTCTCCCATTTTGTGGTTGACACTAAGCATTTCATTCATTTGAGTATGCAACCTATAATAGCTAAATGTCAAGTTTTATTTTGGGACTACAACCATGCTTCAATTAGACTATAAGCCCGCTCAATCTATAAGCCTTTCAGGTTGATTATGTTTGAATAATAGAAACAGGTGATAATCTTATGCATAAACATTAAGCTGTTGATACCATTAATCGTATATCTTAGGAAGGAGAGACAGAGTGCACACTAAGAAAAAAGGTGCAAGTTTGCACCCTAAATGCAATACTGATAGGACCTTTTTGGGTGCAATCTTGCACCCTATACGAAAAAGGTGCAAAAATGCACCTTTTTGTTCTTTTTTGCACCCTGAAAATGTCCGTTTGCACCCGAAAAGGTGCAACTTTGCACCTTTTAGGGTGCAGATTTCTTGCGTACAAAAAGGTGCAAATTTGCACCTTCTCTAAATGGGTGCAACTCTGCACCCTTTAGGGTGCAAAATGTAGCTAACTGCACCTTTAAAGGTGCAAAAAGCTCGTAAAGGTGCAAAGTTGCACCCTAAAAGGAGCTCCCAGTGTTGCATTTGAAGGGTGCAAAATTGCACCTTTTTTTCTTAGTGTTTGAGACAAAGAACAAAAAGGGGAGAGGGGTAGGCAAAGAGTGAGACGGGTGAGAGAGAGAGAGAGAGAGAGAGAGAGAGAGAGTCGGCTTATTAATGAAAGTACTTCCAGAGGTAATCATCCATGGATGCGCAATCACATTATTACTACCTGGTGTCATTAATCAAGGGCTAATTACTTAACTTAAATTGATAAGACACTGGCTTCCCGCTACTCGCGGTGTTGCGAGTGAATTTCGTGCAAGTTACGTAATCGAAATTAAGAGTGAGAGAGTACTATATACGACCCATGGCGTTCATTCAAAGAGGAGGTTTGGACAGAGTTAATGTTCCGATTTTTCTAAGATCAATAACCATTATACCTACTGAAGAGAATAGCTATTTCAATAAAATGCATTGCCTTACATGGCTAGTAAAGACAAATCAATTTACACAATACTGCCTCTCCAATCAAGTTTGTTCTCCAGCACGATCTCAACTTTGCTACAAAGTGGACACCGTTTTTTGTTATAATTCTGAAAATTCCTCTAGTGCATTTTTAAGAATTAGGACCTGCCTTTGAAAATAGAGAAAAATCGTTGGTATAAACGATGGTGTAAGCTCTGCCTCTCAATATAGATAACATATTAAAGAAACACCTTGTCTGCTTGGATATAGGTCTTTTATTTTTGTGTTTGCCAAAAGTGATTCCAAGTACTAGCCGCTCAAAAATTACGACTACTAGCTGCTTTTCTTCACAGATATCGGCACATTTCTCTAAGGATTATGATCAGATGCAAAATGACGAACACAGACTTATCCAACGGGAAAAAATGACATTGAAAATTTCATAATGAAAATGCATTTTTCTCACGATTTACTTTGAAATTCGGAAGTTTTCTATACCTTCATATGTAAACGGTTGTGTAATCTTTAATAGCAATAGGTTATTAAATTAGTTTATTTGATTCTTATTCTGTACCAATAGTAAGGAAAATGTTTCTTTTACAATCATTGATTGATATAAAATGTTTTGTCACATTAATTTTTCACCTTTTCGTACCTCGATTATTTACTACTAACTTGGTATTCCTATGCAGCAGTAGTTTCATATCTGATACAGATAACAATCTCTATCATACCCAACGAAACTGAAGCTCGATCATGGCGACCTAGGATGCAAAACTCGTTTGAAATACCGACATTAGGCAACATGCATGCTAAATATCACTGCCGTCTGCATTCAAATATTTCATGGAAAAGTAGACAGATTATTTGCACTTAAAAAAAAAAAACATTTAAAAAGATATGACTATGCAATGACAGGATGAAATACATAGACATCTACATATTTATACTGAACATATTGAGATATCAATATTGTCATGTAGAAATAGAACGTGAAAAATCAGTATATTCCACTAACACATTAATGTGTCATATCTTTCCCTTCATTTAATAAGGCAGATGTTTGCAGAGGAATGTATCATGCTTTGGCCCCGAGAGAAAATAATCGAATATCAAAAAGCGAAGTTTTTTTTTTCTTTCTATTTTTGGTTCTAGTACATCCACGCTTTCCATCGATTTTTTAAATCTGCTGTTAGAACAGCTTGAATTTACCATATTCAATTCGTGACCAGACCAGGATTCTCTAAATAGTTCAATATTTACTTTGACTAACCCCTAATGTCTGTAAGCGATGCGTGGCACACGGAAAGATATGGGCTGCCCAATCTAGGTGGGTGAATTAAATATGGTCGAGATAAACAATGATAAAGCTCAACTTGATCGATTCTTTTCACGTTTTAATTACCAGTGGTCTCTTAAAGGGCACGTTTTCTTTGGAAAATTAATTGAATCATAATTAGAATCTTAAGGTTTGATGCAGGGGGTTCTTCATGTTACTGAAGAGCAATATCACCCATGGAATATACCGAATCAATGCTCATAAAACGGGTGCTGTCTTTTACAGAATGTCCCTCTATATATTGTCGCTTTTGTTGCTTAATACAGCACTGGCAGAGGATTCGCTTAAAGGCCCGCTTGAAGTTACGGCTGGTAAACGCGTAGATAGCAGGGTTTAACGCGCTGTTGATAAAACCAAGCCAGGTTGCAAGAGGAATGACGAGGTCTGGAGCAAGTATGCAGGTTTCGAAGCAAAACGGTGCCATTACGTTGATGATGAAGAAAGGCAACCAACAGAGGATAAAGACACCAACAACGATACCGAGAGTTTTAGCTGCTTTATGTTCTTTGTTCATTCTGGAGAGTAGTCTGCGACCAGCGGCTTGCGTGAGTGCTATCTTGGTGTCCCGTCGAACATTGAGCGGCCTCATTTCTGGTGGTAGTCCATTATGTAAGTTATTATTGGAATGCTGGCTATTTAGAGGGCTGCCTGTTGTCTTCATTCCTCCTCCTCCTCTGTGAATTCGTAAGGACACTGCACCGTTCATATGCGATTTATCAGCTGCTTTTGCGGACACCAGCTTGGTGCCCGATCTGATGTGCCTCATCTGGGTCACAGCGGCGCGGTAGATCTTATAATACGTGAACATCATGATTAAGCTGGGGAGGTAGAAAGACACACATGAAGATATGACAAGGTACCAAGGGTTCTGTGGAAAAATACACCGCTTCGGCGGTTGTGGAGGCTCTACGGCACGCCAGACCAGAATGCAAGGGAATGAGATAGCAGCTGAAGCGAGCCAGACAATAATGATGAGAAGTCCTGCCATCTTTTTGGTCACTCGAGTTGGATAGCTCATTGGATGCGTGACGGCCCAGTATCGGTCCAGCGAAATAATACAGAGGTTCAAGATGGACGCGGTACATCCTAAAACATCGAACGCGTGCCATAAGTCGCACCAGATCACACTGAAGAACCAATACCCTGCGGTTAGGGTGTCAATAATAGCAAACGGTACCACAACACTCCCTACGAGCAAATCGGCAAAGGCTAATGAAACAATAAAATAATTGGTCACCGTCCTAAGGTTCCGTTCCCTGTATACAGCAGCGATTACGAGGGTATTTCCGAATATAGTAAGGCAGCAACATATGCAGAGTATGGAACCAACGATAACGGTTCTAGGTATTTCTTGGCCCTCGAGTGGAGCCCTGAGAAGTTCCGATGTGTCGTTTGTCGAGTTTTCCGATCCATACTCCCACTCCTTGGGATTCGCGTAGGTATCCTCAGCTCCTAAAGGCGACATTTCTGATGGTGAAAACTGGAATGACTGGTTTTCATCTTTTCCCATGGTCACCAAGCCTTGGGCTGTGGTCATTTCATAGTGCCTCGCGATAAACTGGCCGGGAAACATTTGCGAGGGATGTGCGGCAGTCTCGATGTTGCGAAGGATGGTGAAAATGACTTTTGGTCAATAAAGTTCAATTTTTCCCTTTCTGAACTTTTCCAGCTCTTCTAGTATTCTCTTAAAGTAGTCAAATAGATTTCCTCCAGTTCTGAATACACAATTCACAGTAACTCGATAATGAGTGCATCAATACGTCCTGTCCGCAGTCGAAAAGTTTACTAAAGACACATTTTATTTTTGCCCTTTTCAAGGCTTATCTGACAAAATGAGTCTAGTGCACTACATGTATACTTCTTCAGTGATGCAAGTTGACGTCTCTTAAGGATTACATACTCTAACATATAAAATCATTTCAACGATTCAGGTTGACAAGGTACCTCCGGCGAGGGAGAAAATCCCGCTGTGCATATCACTCAGCAGTTTTCCATTTTGGCTTCATGGAGGAGGTATTCTATCAATCGTGGCGGATCAGACAGCCTTGCTGGATACCGTCAGCAAAAACAATGTTCTATTAACGAACAGGATCTCTTCTGCAAGTCATATCCACGACGCTGAAAGTCATTTCAAGCGCATAATTCACCAAACGTGTTTTCCAAAGGTTAATGATCGGTGGGGTATGGCCTCAAAGAATACAGCGCTCTTTGGGCCTGATTTTGTGTTTTTGGCGCGAAACAGTCAGGTAGGTTCCCTTCAGCTTCGCATCCGAACACACAAATGCCGCTCTTTATTCAGACGGCTTCTCATCACTACCCCTTTTCCGTAGAAATCAATACGGCGCATGCGTCATACACGGACGCTTACTCGTTCTCTTTTATCCTTTCATCTTCCATGTGATCACGCCGGTTGCGCAAGAAAGTGATTGAGAAATTCGTGGATTCGAGGAGGCCGATCGAATGAATCAATGGCAAAGGAGAAGAGGTAAATACGATTCGCCTGATGATGAGTTGTCTCAATTAACTCGATGTAATTAATGATGGCATATAAATTTTCGAGTACATCCTTCCAGATTCAAGCAATCCTAACCTAGCTTTGGATTTAAGCACGCATGGGATTTAGGTTTCCAGCCGGGTAAACAACATCACCGGTGTTGCAAATATGAAATATGTCAAAATCCTATAAGTGCCATTTCCGAACGTATCCCTCTTTGTTTGTAAGGTATGGATTTTACTGTCATGAACTGAAGCATTGCCCTTTACCCAACTCTGTATGCAGAATTTCCAGATTGCTAACAGTAATCATGGTAATATCTATCTGTAAAAAATGAAGAAAAAAAACAGCAGCAAGAAATGATAAATGTTATAATGAAGTTAATAATAAAGTTTATCATGCCTCTGATATTAATAACTTTATTGATGTTATTAATAAAGGTTATCATGCCTCTGATATTGTATAAACACTGGTTTGTAAACCGAAAAAAATTCTTAGAGCATTCAACAAATGATCCATTGTACTGGCACTTAATAACACGTACGAATTACAAGATTTTATGTCATACACAGTTAGATTCCGTATTTTTTTCTCATTACAAAATAAGAAAAATTGAAATTGAAAAATAAGGAATTATAACCATAGCAGGAACCTACATACACATATGAGCTTACTAATTATTCCTCTGAAATAATGTTAAATTAAGTGATCAAGGAAAGGAAAATTAAAGGAAAGGGTGAATTACAACAACAACAAAAAAGAGGGAAACGGAGAAAGAAGAAAAATAACACTTTCGTCAAACGACAATTTTACCTTAATTCAGACACAGATGTTTTTTCTTCTTCTTCTTCCTTTCCGCCGCACAATTGCGATAGGGAAAAAAGGGGAAATATCAGTTGAAAAACAACCAGAAAAATACCGGCGGGATCATATGAACATGTAAATCCATTAAATATTATTCAATAAAAATTTCGATAAATTGAAAATTTTATTCATATACCACGAAAAGAGTTGAAGAAGAACTATTGTGTAAAGAACCTACACTAAATTATATGATGCAGTCAAACAATGAAAACAAGAGACATACTAACATGACTAAAAAAGCATGCATTATACAGCATTTCTTGTCATATATGATAGTATTTTGTATCTTTTGCTCTTTTGAACGCGACGTTCCAGGAAGTTGCCTATTTGACGAGCATATTCTATTTCTTCCCTCCCCTTGTTTTATAAAACCGTTTTGAATGAGGGTGAAGAATAAAAGTGTTATTGATGAAGCACGTGCCAACTAGCCGATTTAGATTGCTAAAACGGCTCGCGTCTACTCATTCGGCATCATGCATTTAACACATAACCAATAACCATAAACGTTCCCCACCACCACCTTTACAAAATCATTATCTACGCCAAATCACTGAAAATATGATTTTGGGTCTAATTATTCGATGGTAATTTGAAATTTCATTTCTCTTACCTACACAGACAAGTACAAAAAATGAACAAGATTATGAAATACATCATGTGACTTATGAACGTGCTTAAAATATTTGTAGTTTTACTTGAAATATTATTTTTAATTTTATGATATAAAATTTGCGCTAAAAGTTCGATCTCGTCTGGTATACGATGGAAACACTCAGCACTTCAACTGACATAATTTCAGTAATTGCTGATTCATACAACTGCCTACGAATTGATATAGATTTGAACAGTTATAAAACGTACATTCTAAAAAAGTAAAATATTAAATCACCATTAAGGACCGAGGAGCGCATACATTTTCAAAAAATGGTAGTTTAAAACTTTGAACATGCTGGATTCAGCACTATAAAATGTTGAATCCAACATATTCAAAGTGTTATTCTATCATTTTGAAAATGTACGTCACTCCTCGCCCTTTTAAATGGTGATTTAACATTTAATATGTTTTAGTTTTTAGAGTGTAAGATGCCACAAAGAGAAAAAGTTAGGTGAGCAGAACACGTCTCCCAAACTTTTTTTTTTCATTATTAAATGTTACGACTTTTTTTTTTGTTGTTGATTGTGATACTGTACAAGTACAAGCCAGTAAATAACACGTAGGCAGACACTCTTGTTTACGATGAAATCATCGGCATCGGTATAATTGGCTTTCACAACATGGTTTCTTTTTATTTCCTGTCTGTGTTTGTACCTTTTCCTATTTTCTCTTGGAATTCTGATTTTCTCAGAAAATCACTGTTTATTTACCATTGCACTTTCCGTCATTATTACGTCAAATTGAAAGAAAGGGGGTTACACGTTTTCACTACAGATTATTGCTCAACCTTTTTCAATTCCATGACGATACACACCGTGCATATCAATTGAACTCCCTTCTTATGACGTGTCGAAACCCGGCACAAACTTGTGACGTTGTTTGCTTTTGAAAACATCATCAAAATCGTATCAAAAGCGCGGGAAGACGGACTCGACAAAGTGATGTCATGGTTATTTGATTCGATTTACGCTGAGGGTAATGCTGTGTTTTTAATGGGGTAAAAACACACGTTTCGATTTCCAGACTCCTTCCCTTTCCACTTTTCTCGAGTAGCAAGCACGCTTGTAGTGGTATCAAGAGTATTGACACACTTCTGCCTACGAGGTCTTTCTTACATCGGCAAAAACACGCCGGCCTTCAACTACTGAAAGAAGCATCAATTAAAAAGAAGCATCATCTAAACAACATCATCAGCGTTCTTCATCTTAATGTGACGCAAACTGAAGAAGACTGGGTTAAACAATATATAAAAGTAAATTTGTATAAGATGTTATTGTTATAAAAGGCAAGGTGGTATATCAGATAAGACTTCTAAGGTTGATAATTCAAGTAGTCATCACTTAGAAGGAAACAGATAGGAAAAAAGGGGGAATTCTCTTCTTCAACCTCACGTAGACCAAACAAAAATTTGATTAAAGGGAAATTCCCCTTCGTATCATTTTCTATAGTTTGATGACACATCTAGAACAGGTCTCAAACTAAAGTGATAATCCATAGTAGTTGAGAAATACTTACGTCACGTTCATAAGAATTCGCTCTATTATATTTCTGTAAGCTTGGTGACCCAAACTTTCCCATTTTCCTTGTCTTCGTGATACAGGCAAGCAGCATTTTCATTTGTCATTCTATCTACTATATATTTTTTTGTCTGCAGGAACATTTCTTTGTTTTCTATTCTCTTTAAATCATAAAAACATGGACAGTATTCATTTTATATCAATATTAACAATATCATGTACCAAATATCACTGATTATTTGATTATGAACATGAACATGAACATGATGGTACCACATTCCTTGAAGTACAAAAGACAGTACAAAATAATTGGTGTCAAAGGAAGGAGAGTATGTCCATTCAGTTTGGCATAAGTGAAATACTGAAATTGTAGATAATACACCTACCTCTATACTTTACGTTATGATTGTGGTATGAATCGACAAGTGTTTCATTAGAGTGGTCAATCACCGACTGGCCACATATAAACTGGCCAGCCTACCTCCACGCCCCCCCCCCCCCTGCACTCAAGCATATTTCCTTTTCTCACGCAAGGCTTCACCCGCCGACCCTCTGGGCGGAAGAGGCTAGTTTACAGACACAAACCCTGGCCTGTCGAAACACATTATAGAGGTCTAAGTAGGAGACTAAAGCAGGTCAATGGGGACCGTGTACTATAGCTGCTCCAGGCACAGCCACCATAGGCACGTGGCCTTTTGTTTTCTCTCAAGACTCAAATATAATTTAGAAAAGTTTCAATTAGGGTCTTTGCCTGCAGACTAGGAAGAGGCAAAGGATATTGATGCAAAGTAACAAGGCCGTTGGAAGGTCCATTGATGGGGAGAAATCTTTCAACCACTCTCCTCTTCACCATGATCTTGCATTTATTAAAGTCGGGTTCACCATCAAAATTTTCTACTTCCCCCTTGTCCTACATGGCTACTGTATGCAATTGCACACCCGGATGGAATAAACTGGCGTGAAAACAATTATAGATGACGAAGTTTCGGGAAGACTCTACAGAAGAGATTTCAGTAAATATAAAACTATTTTTCCACTTTAATAATAATTAATAATATCAATTGATTCAACGAGCACAGGGATGCTTTATTTTATGACCAAAAAGGTGTGTATATACATATATATATATATATACAATTATACGCATGTGCACTGTATAATCAACAACAACAATAAAATTCACCACTGATCTGATTAAGCAGTAACTTGTCTAATGAGGCCAGAATATCCAATTCATTATAGAGTAACTAGCCTCATGAGGCCAGAGAAGTAAATGTCCGATTCTAATTGTATTCTTGTGCAATACAAATTCTTTTGCAATTTGTAGGCTTAATATGATATAAGGGTTTTTTTTTTCTAATTTTTTTATCATGGCATGACATGTTGTGGGGAGGTTAGGGTGAAAAAGGATGAAAGTAGGATTTCTGAAATTGAACACTTGGCACTCATTATTCAAATGTTAAAATTACAAATAAACATATTGACACCGGAAGTGCGTAGTATATAGGGACAGCCGCGGTTGTAAGTTGAAGGAGGTGCGCACGAGTGTTTTGATTCCATGGCCATCGTTTCCTTCGCCAAAAAGGACGAAGTATGGTTATATTCTGTTTATATTTAGGCTTAACCAACTGTTTTCAAAGCTGGCTGAAAATCAAACATTTTCAGTTAATATTCATATTTTGCTCATTTGTGATATCTCTGTCCTTCTGAAATTTACGGATTTAGGGTTTACTAACTCCTTATATCCGATTATTGTGCAAAATGCATTTTCCTTATACCAATGGTAGTAAATGAGAACATGCCATTTCATCCGATCTCAGAAAAAAAAGTCTCCCAGAGCAATAGCAAACCTTGGATTTATTTACCAGTTGCGAGGCTGGTAGGCCTACTTACGTGTACTAATAAGGAGGGAGAGAGAAAGAGAGAGATAGAGAGAAAGAGAGAGAGAAAGAAAGAGAGAGAGAGAGAGACTGATTTTCAGGGGTGAATTTAAAAACATATTACTATAAGTACAAAGCCAACGCTCAATTTGCCATGAAAGGTAATAAGTTGAGATCTTGCAATGATAATGCTTAACCTGAAAGTTCAATCTCGCTATAAAATGTAGAACAATGTGTCAACGACGTTAAGAAATGCTTAGGTTGGTTTAAGCTTTTAAACCCATACACACATGCGCGCTCCCGCAATCCTGCGAGTACGAAGAGGCATATTCAATTCAATTCGTATTTATTTAAGTATATACAAGCACACCGTACACACAAATAAATTATTATGATGAATTATCAAAAGAAATTCTTAAATTCTGAGGAAAGGGGATATCCACTAAAAAGCAATGCTTGTAATAGACAGATACCTATCCTTTCATTGCTAATAAATACTTTGGATTGTGCCCCTTTCGGGAGTGTGTGGTTGCAGTGACTTCACATCTACTATAGACCAATTTCACGGCCGGTTTATGTATTTGGCCCTCTATCGGCGACGCCATTGCTGCTGTGGGCAAGCGCGCTGACCGCGATTGGCTCTGTGTACAAAATGAATGTAAGATATGAGATATGCCCCGATATTGTTCCGTTTACTTTATTCTAGATCAATAAAATAAAGCATGGATACATGGGTAGATGAGGTAAGACAATGGTTATATCGTACGGATGAAGGTATGATGTATTTTTGTAATTTCGATGGTTTTTCAACTTAGTTTTGTCAGTAAAAGTTCGATTGCAGCATAGAAGCCGTAGTAAACGGGAGCCCTAAATCTTACCCTGTTTACAAAGTCAAGTTTTCACTCATTAAATTTTACGCCAAAGTACATAATGATAATGTTTCTTGACTTAAAAGTCCTTTCTGTTGATGTTTTTACCCACTGGCGACGAATTCCTTCACACTGCTTACGGAAACCTGTGTAGGGAGTACGGCTTCTCACACAAACAGGCTTCATGAGTCAAAATCGAGTGAATTTCGCACTCAGTTAGCTTCCAATTTTTAAACTTTCTCTAATCCTTGTGGCATTTGAGCACCGCACAGCTGCGACCTGAACTTCCCTGATAATTTCTCATTGCAAATATTAAAATAAATCTGCATATACTGGTCAAAATAGACAAAAAATCGAACGAATGTACATAACGCGCTATTGACTTGTGTACTATAAAAGTTGGAGCGCCCACCGCAGTATGTCGCACTGTGTCGAACAGTCTGCTGCCCTCTTGCGTTGTGAAATTGGTCTATAGATGATGAAGATCGCGAGTTAAGCATTTATTTTACTTCTCAGGCTCATTACTCTGTATTACAGGTATTTCGCATGATAAGTTTTTGTTTTCATTTCAAATTAGGATTATCGACAATATGAGACCCATGCATAATGTTTATGCCCCTAGAATGCTTAACAGTTGTAATTTGTAATAAAACAAAGAAGACAAATTTTCGAACGCTCACACAAGACCACAAAAGTGTTACGTTTGCTGTATTGCTGCTTGCTTTAAAAAAAAACCGGTAAGTCTTTATTACCACGATATAATTTTCTGTCGAATCCATCATATCTAGATATTACCATAATCTCCGTAGGCCCACAATGATCTCGGATATCATATGGAATTAATGAAGCTCACTCGGAATAACCAAATGCAACTGGGATGATACTGGGTGATTTACAGTTATCAGAATTGGATGAAGCTGATGAGGATGGTAATTAGATAGATTTGACATTTACAGGAGCGGAATCGTCAGCTATGTATCACCCTTCATAGGCAGAATAGAGATGTGTGATATATACGTGTGTATAATATGCGGGTGTGCTTTTGTGTATACAGAAATAAATCAGTCGTTATCCCAGAATTGAAATAACCTCCGAGAAGCACTTCTTTGGGGGGAAAATATATAAGGCCCAGCCCTTTTCCCCCAAAGAATCTTCACTAGATAAAATCACTTGGCATATATATACCGATATAGTAGAAGTAGATTTTACTTAGATTAAAGCAGTATATGGAAGACTTATTGCAAAGTGCACCGTCCCTTAAATACAGTCTCTGAGGGCAATCTTGAGATTGCGGTCACTGCATATTATATCAGAATCAGATCTGAATATTCATGGAAGAAGGTTTTAGTTTCTGTCAGGTCAGTATTGTCACCTTGCAGCTGAAATATTATCCTATAATCTGCTTTCTTGTATTTCAATGACCAATTTCTGTGCCTAGGAGATTTTTCCCCGTTGCGGTTGGGAAGGCGTCTTCTTTATGTATCCAGTGTACTGACTGACAATCATAAGAATTGCTGAAATTGATTATTGATTTTCTATTTTGTATGGAGAAGGAAAGAAAATCTTTTGGACGCAGAGGATATAAAGCACTACACTAACTATACTTGGATAATAAGGGAATTGTGACTGTCATTGATTTTGGAAATTTTCTTGGCATTACTAACTTAGAAATTGTTTCTTGTTTCTTTGGATAAATTCACTGAAAAAAAAAAAAAGATTTTTAACGCAGATTCCTTCCTCCTTCTGGGTTGTGGATTATGCGTGGACAAAGAGACATTATTTTGACTGATGTGAGAATAAAATAGGATTCAACATAACGAAAAAATGACAACGGAGTAAAAAAAAATATTCCCCCGTCCTTTTCTGAATTGAAATTTTTTTACAATAAAGAATTGGAATTGTCGTGCTCATAGGAAAGGTCATGATAGCCACGGAGAAAGCACAACCCTCCCCCCCCCCCTAAATACAGTAAAGAGAAAAATACATGGGGGGGGGGCTACAATGTCTCATGTACGTTCATCCCCATGGGAAAAGTTTATTTGAATATTGATCTTCAGTTCAAGAAAACGGGGATATCAAATCAGCAACCCAATACAACCCTGTAAGAACCGCTACCTAATCTTCAGTTGATTATGGAATTCATCAATCACACGATTTTACACCTGTAGGTAAATATTCATCGGCCGTGCTCTTAGGGCAGGTGACAGTCGCAATTTGTAGGCAGTTGACAAATGCATGTACTTGAAATTAGATTTCTGTCTCGTCGATTCGGAGAAAACGTGAAAATCGTAAACAGGTAGGAGCAACGCCACAAAGGGTAGTGAAAGAATAATGCAATGTACCTATAAATGGATACCCCTTCAAGGTTTCGCTATACCTTGGGTACTGGTTCACGCACAAAAATAGCAAATTGAATGATTCCTTCAAAATTATTCTGTATAGGATAGGAATGGAGCATCCGGGATTCTACAGTTCTTCGTGATCAGAACTATTTTCATGTTTACAAGGTTGCCATCTACCTTATCGGTTGGCCACTTATGATTGTTTTTACCCTGACCTACATGTATGAAATTAGCGACAGCTTGAATAATACAAAATGGAAAAAAAAATTACTTTGATCTGATTTGATTTGATTTGATTTATTTTTCCGTTTCACAATACATGTATATACAAACAAAATTATGAATACAATCTCATTGAGACAAAAGTAATGGAAATTACATAAAATAAAGAATAGAACTATACTGAGATACTTATAAATGATACTGACCAGACTGAGAAAAGGATATAGCAAAACGGAGGGGGCAAGCTAAAAAAAAGAGCAATGCTTGTGAGATGCAAGCCCCTGAAACTTAGTTATGTAGTACATAAGGTCATAAGTTATTTTTATTTGTTATGATAAGTTCTTGAGCTTGCGATCGACACCTCTAAAACTTTCACTCTGCCTTTGGAACTTTTTGTTTTTCTTTTTGATTACTGCCCAAAAAGAAGAAGAAGAAGAAGAAGAAGAAGAAGAAGAAGAAGAAGAAGAAGAAGAAGAAGAAGAAGAAGAAGAAGAAGAGGAAGAACAACAACAAAACCCGCTGCACTATTCGAAAAAGAGTACAGAGAAACCCCGTATAGTGGTACACTTGCACATCCAAATAAGTTACATCGGGAGGATAGACCCGAGGGTTTTAGTTCGCTTCTCCCCTCCCAGGCCCATGCAACGGTGACGCCAAATACTTAACAATAATAGTGTTAATAATAATGATAGCAATAATAATAATTATAATGATAATAATAATAATAATGATAATAATAATAATAATGATAATAATAATAATAATAATAATAATAATAATAATAATAATAATAATAATAATGATAATAATAACAATAATAATAATGATAATAATAATAATAATAATAATGATAATAATAATTATAATAATAACGACATTTGATAATTCGTCACCCCGGACTAATTAGGTGGTCTGTCCTTTTTTCCTTATGTTCCTGGCGAAAAGTTGACATTATTTCATCCTAAAATCATGGAGGTGAGATTAAACATCTTATAATGACAAAGTGATGAACAGTACTGCTCTGTTGCAATAAATACATGTATAAGTTGTGAATAATAAACAAAGTGATACCGATGATTACAAAAATGATAGTAAACATGACGTTGATGACCGTGAATTGTATGAGTGGTAGCCTTTATATCATTTTCATGGTCATCATCATTATCAACATTATCATAGTCAACAACATCTCATTGTCATAGTCGTGAAGAGTGCCTATACCACAATAACTCTAACCATGCCGAATATGAATGAGAAATGAATGTATGTTTTATGAAGATATGACCTAATCACGTCATTTTCACAAAATGGCCCCTGGTTGAAGCCAGTCTGCCATTTTCACATTGTCATAATAATATGCTCATGTCCATAACATGGCTGATAACTGAAAAAAAATGACAATTGACTCAGCCGATTTGGGGTTTAAGGCTGCACAAAAAGTGGGGTCTTTATTGGAGATGGAAGGGTCCGAAAATGGCATCTGGATGACGTTAGGATGACGTGATGAACTCGAAAAATATAAACGTCTGAGAAGAATACAAGCATCATAGAAATAGGTCGATTTCATTCTGCAGTATTATGCAAATTTAACCCTAAAGGTTAATTACACGTTACTGAAACAGGTTTTCAATTGGGTTGTACCCCGTCTCCTCAGGGACTCGAACCAGGGACCTTGAGTATGTGAGGCAATTGCTTTACCGATATACCACAATATAGCCCGTAGAGATAACACGTAGATGGAAAATGGGATTCTCATATCTTCCAGTTAAAATTTCAATATGTTCCGTACATCTGATTAGAAAATAAATACACAATCACGATAGAGACTTTTCTCAGCTACAATATACTCGAAGCAGGGCGAAAATCGAGCAGAAATATCCTGAATGAAGGAGATGTTGCTCAAAGAAGACGGGAATGTAGAATCAAGAATTGAGAAAAGGTCATAGAGAATACACGTAAAATGATAAAAATTGATATGCTAACTTTGCTTGTAAATTTATACCGTGATGCCGTTGTCAAAATGAAAAATAAAGGCCAGCTAAATGACAGAGAACTGTCTTAGCTACAACGTATCAAAATCCTGGAGAAAATTGGCCAACAATAAGGGAGATAGTCTCGTTTAAAGGCAAAAAAATATGACGTCATAAATGAAAAATCACAATTTTTAGTTCACATGCCGATATCATGACGTCATAGCATCGACAAAGTAAATTTTTGTGATGGATTCATATCTACAACAGTCATAAGCTTTCAGAATATGTAAACAAAAAATCGGGGTCCCCCGACCATTCTGAGGGGCTATGACGGATTTTAAAGGGGCATGCTTTTGCGTGGTTTTACGTTATTTGCCCCACAGACGCGCGCACGGATTTTGAAATTTGACGCGTTTGACGCGATGACATCGTGGACAACTCTACATTCATTTTGTATGCAAAATTTAACATTTTCTTTATTTTCAAGAAAAATAAAAATTCTTTGATCTATATTGTTTGAGTATGACATGGCTTTGTCAATTCTGCAAGCATTTTGGGAAGAATTATTTTGATTTCTGACTTTAAATTGCATATAAATCTTTTTTTTTGTTGAAAAATTATGTACAAAATGAATTGAGAGTTGTCCACGATGACATCACAGAAGTTGGCAAAGTTGCCAACTCAAGGATCCCCATAATAGGGATTTACTGAAACTTTCAAAGTTCATTACTCTTGAACCGATTGTCCGATTTTGCTCAAACTGTCACTGTTTACTCTTCTTGGTCATGATCTTTACTCACTAAGATCACACTGATGCCTGGGTCTCCTTTAAAGGTAGATGTAGATATCCATCGACCGTCTAACCTTAATGTTTGGGACAGAATACAGATCTCATTGTCGATACTGTGATGTGTTATGACATTTGATCCCTTGCCTCGCATATTTGGAGAAGTCGTGAAAACGGTAAACAACAAATATCCAACATCCGCCAGAATAAACAAATGGTCCCATAAATAGACACCCCCTTAAGGTCAGGCTATATTTGGGGTAGAATAGCAAAGGGAAGGTTTTCTCCAAGAACTGTAGTAAGGTGAAACCATGAATCATTTGTCATACCGTAAATCCCTCTTGATCTCGTAAAGGTCTGTCTTGCTTACGTTGTTTACTATTTCGGTGTAGACAACTTTTTTTTTTTTCTGTCGGCTTATTTCACTTCAACCTATATTCATCTATTGATGCGTGAGAATAACTTCATTTACAATGAATCCACACTCGAGTTGAGGTTCTGTGTATCTATCTAAAGAAGCCGTCAGGCTGAGTACGGTAGGTGCATGTACAGCTAGAGAGCGGATAGATAAATGAACACACATGTTTGAGCTTTGTTTCTCATGAAAACTCCATTTAAAAAAAATAAAATTCAGCATCCATTTGTCGTCTGAAGAACGCGTCGTACAAAAATCGTATTGGGAGGGGCTTAACGTTTGCGCACGCTGACATGACCCAAAGAAATGTGCAACTACATTTCGTGAGTAATCCACCTGTTTTCTGGGGATACCACTAAATCTTCTATACATTTTTAAAAGTACATGTATTTATCCATATTTTGTCTGTATTATGTATTCTGCATCATCATCAACATCGTATTTTTTGTTACCGTTATGGGTCTTCATTTATGATTGTGACTGAACAGTATTCTACAAACAAGGTCACATGGGACACCACCACCTGACCACAACTGGTGAAAAAAGTTCCGCCTGTATAAGTATTATAGATTTAAACAACAACAACAGCACAATTAATAAATCAGTAAGATAAATAAATACATAAATTGATTAATAAATGAATAGAAAAATAAATAAACAAATAAATAAAAAAATGAATACAAACCTAACCAAAAGGGAAATTAATAAATTACCTGTAATTTGATAATGCGCCAGCACTGACCTTAAGTAACTTGATACAAAACATTTCATGTCAGCTGACCTCCCAAAAACTAGTATCTTCCTTTATACCGTATATTTTACAAGTGTGTACACCCTTCGGAAATTTGACGTTTCTTTATACGATAGTCTGAAGAGGCTAACGGACGCACGGCAATGCGTTTAAAAAGAATAGCATGTAAAGATGGACATGTTTTCAAGTGACTAACTCTATCCGGCCCCAGTCAAGATTATTAGCTCAACTACTTTCCCCATAATACAGCAGTAACAGAGAAGTACTTTTTGTTTTACTCCTGTAAATTTTATCCAGTTTAAATCATTCGGTTTTACAATTTATCGTCTGTTTACCAATAACAAATTTTCAAGACGTTTCACTTATAACCCAACCAATGTAACAAAGCAAAGCAGTCTGCTCTCCGGGGCTAAATTTTAATAGCAAACACTGACTGCATTAATATAGCTAAGCAATTTTTTTTACACGCTAAGTTTTCAATACAGTTGAAGAAACTGCTTTAAAATTCTTTTAAATTTCAGGACTTCTATAAAAAGAGATAATGTTTAAAACACCAGTTCTTAATTGCTTGTTTTTACCTCTGGACAATGTCAATGACATTGACAGTTATCAACACCGTCTAGTCACAGTAGTTTACTTTCATCACGCTTATAAACATCCGAACCCTATATTTTCAAGGTTTGGGAATGATCACCTGATTTTTCATCTTTTTTTTTTACAGGCAGAAGTAAAAACTCGAAGGCTCCCCCTCAAATACAATTTACATGTGATTGTTCTAGACATCATCGGAATATGATATCGATTCCACAAATCAGACAAGCAACCCACGTCTTTCGGTAGCAGCTACCGTGCTATTTCGGGCGACCTTATTTGATTTACAATCTTCACAATGTATTCTGAACCCATGCAAAACAACATCTTCATTACCGCACAAATAGATATTTGTTAATGTCTATATATTCCATTTGACAAAATAAATATTTCTAGCTTTATCAAATGAATTGCTTTATTATTGGAACAAAACTTATACGACACAACTTCATGAACGCCTACGCAATAAATTTCATGTTTACAGGTCCACCGTAAAGTCGAGGGAGTAACTAATTCCAGCTTGTTCAGTATATGTCATAAGAAGTCTATTTAAAATTTGAATTTACGATTAAGGTGCAAGGGTATTCGGGTAATTTGAATTAAATGATAATCTTCGAAGTCTCCAAACGTTATTTTGTAGGTCATCCCTGACTTATGAAATGGCCACTATACACATGTATGTAACATAATTGTATATATCGATATAAATGTTTAATTTTGGAAAAAAATCAAAATGTTATGTCTCAGTTTAATATGTAATTTTAGATGTCTCCAGTAATGTTTATGATTTTTTCCACAGTCATGTACCTAGTCCTTAGAAACAATAAAACGTGGACTATTCATATTTCTTTTCCGACTTTTCAAAAATATATGATTTTTTATCTTTTGCCTGAATAAAGGTCATAAACAAATATATATATATATATATATATATATATATATATATATATATATTTTTTTTTTTTTTTTTCAGGATATTCATTACACTCCCAGATTCGACTTAAACAAGCATCCCTTCCCACCATTTCCCACACCCGCACCCAAAACTCCTCACCCACATACTGAACTCACCCACAATCCCCACGCTCACACCTTTCATTTTTGTATTATTTCAGAGCGCAATGACAAATCCAGAATCTATCCCGATTGAGTATTTGTTTATTCTAATGATACAATCATGCCCCAATAGGCTGGATTTCAGAGCCCAACAGCGCTCTGCCGATTGGATTCTGATCACATCATCTTCTGACTTCGGGCCATGTCCTTTTATTAAGAAAATCGATACACAGCCAAGGACAAAGATGGAAATTACCCAAGTAGCGATATAAGATGTCTGATACCGCTGAGAAAACATTGCATTCAGGAAAAATTCGAACTAAAATAAGGAATGCCAAGGAGACTGATATTCCAATTTGAATGCAAATCAGCTAGAAAAAATTACATGGATTCACTTCTATTTATAGAATCCGCTTAGCCTAACCTTACCTGATTTATTGCACAGTGGGGCAACAGGCACTTTTAATGAGCAGGGGAGTTGGGACGATACCTTATGCCGCATTTCTGAAGGAATTAACACACATTTGAATTGATTTGTTTATCGACATGATTTTTAAAAAAGTCTGTGTCATTGATCGCATGTTATTTGTGATCCTGATTGCTTTAAAGTCTACCCATTTTCTGGTCAATGCCTTTGATTTTACGGGAGAGGGGGAGGTTTGACACTGTGGTATTTTTTAAGGGGAAATATCATCTGGTTATGGTTATCATCATTCGACCTAATAATAGACAGGAAAAAGAAGGGAGCTAAAACAAACTTAATCATTCAACATAAGAAAGAATCTAATAATGACCTGGCATGTTAGTAAAGGAAGAAAACAAATACGAGGAAAAACGACATAACACAGTTCATCTTCCGTTGACACCTTTGTATACAATAAACTATTATTAGCTTTAAATAATTGCTCTAAATTGTTCACGCACTTCACGTATTTGTTCGCGATACGAGCCTTGAATATAACCATGATAACGTATTATTATTTCATTTGCATTTAGATTGGGAAAAAATTAATGATATTTCACTAGTCAGTCATATGTGCATGTAGTAATCAGTAAGGATGATAAGATAAGAGGATAGGAGGATATGATGGCAGTTATTACAAAAGCAAAACAGTTCTAGAAGAACTCAACATTTTGGTGAACATGCCCTTCTTCTGAAACGCTTCGTCAGCACATTCCCCCCCCCCCCATTTTTTTTTTTTTTTTTTTACTTTATCTGAAATTTGACAGAATTTCAATACTGCTTCTCTGAAAGTCAGTTAACATTGTATAACGGAAGTGAAATGTATATTGAATATTTGGAGAGTATAAGCAGAATTAAATCGGTTGATAATGTGATGCCTCTTACAGACCCTCAATATTGGGAGAAAGCCACCCCATTTGGACGCACAGATTTCGGTTTATCCACCTTTTTGATGGAAATTGCGGTGATGCTTTGAACTGTCATCAGTGATCACCATCTGATATGGGATACAAAGTCCTGACAGGCCAGGAATGACTAAAAATGGCAACTCTGTACGGTAGAGGAAAGTTCCTGCCTCTCTCAATTACCTTCCAATTTGACGTCATAGACATGATAGAAATGAATATGTATCAGTAATAGTTGTGATACTTTAACTATTTCTGACGAAGTAAACTCCATTGTTATCATTATAACAGCAAAAATGCACATGGCGAGGGCAGGATTCAATCTCGGGATCTTTAGATAGGCCTAGTAGACCGACGCGCAACCCAATAAGCTGCGAGAACGATCGACAGCGATGTGGGTTCTCTAAGAAATTTACACCTGGAACTCATACTTATATGCTTATACATATTTTGGTGTACACGCCCTTATGTATGCTTATGCATATTTATTTCTATGACGTTTCTATGACGTGTCTATGACGTCAAATTGAAAGGTAATTGCGAGAGGCGGGAACTATCCTCTACCGCTGTATACACTCAAATTCATACGCATATCTTCAACCACCCACAAATCGCAGACATGCCCCTCATAGACTAGTCTTATTTTACTAGTAACGATAAGGATATCTCCAAGAATGAGATCAGTTCCTCGATGTTTGTGCAGGAACTGCACTTGATCCGAGAACACATTCATGTTAAAGGCTAATTAGCTCTAACTGGCATGGCTAGTGAGCAACGTCGAGATGCAATATGCAAAGACGCATTTTCCTCATGAGCTTTTATGAGAAAATTTCAATCTCATTGCTAGGTTTATCACTAGTTGTAATAGTTGTGATAGGCCACCGGTTCTCAATTAGATACATTTATGATATTCAAGAAAAAGATCGACGAAGCCTAATGGACTGTTTTGAGAACATTAGTAACAATTACGAGTTGGTTATTGTTTTAGGTAAATACAAAGATCTTAAAAAAAAAAAAAGGAACAAATCAGTCACACCCCCACATCACAGGTATAGATTATACTTTAGCCATAGAATAACACAATGATATCCCTTGTCTTAAATACTTATTATTTGCGGTTATAAACTCAGATGAATAATTACACTGCAATTGCCACGATTTTGATGCCGTCATTGTCGTCCTCGACAATACTGATAATGATCAGAAGTGGAGCATCTTTGTAGAGATGATAAGCAATATCAAATAAAGGCCAGGGGCAATTAGACATGGCGGAATCATGGATACCACTAGAGAGCGGAAGCAAAATTAAGACCCGCTGCAGATGTACTGGCCTTTCGGCACTGGGTCATAAACATGATAAATGTGGAACAAATATGCGCATGCTGCGAAAGTGATACGTAAACTCGCTCACACTTTCGCCTCAGGATATCACTTAACGATGCCATTTAAATTTTTACAGCTGAATATTGTGGACTGGGTAGAATACTTTGAGAGAAGTTTGAGTTGAAGTAAAGGTGAATTATTTGTGACCTTTAAACTTCTTCATTATGACAGTTTTGATGTTAGCGGTTTTCTTAAAGAATATCATTGGGAAACGTATTAAATAGGAATTGCTCTGGACAATATCCTGACATTCGAAATATGAGTATGTATGCAAACAAGTAAACAGTTTGAAACAAACTCTGTCACATATTTGTGTAGTCCCATATACACATTTTTTGTACAGTGAAGAATGCTGAGGGAATTTTTTATGGGTTTAATGTCCAAAGACTCTCATTATATACCAATGATGAAATTTTCTCAATCGCATATAAACATTTTTCAAAAAATATTTATTTATCGCTTCATCAAAACTAAACTGGGAACCTTGTTTCCTTGGTACTTTTTTTGTTTTCTGCAATTTTTTGGACAGTGGCCCCCCCCCCCCCCCTAGAAAAAAAACGGATTGACGACCCTCTTATCAACTTGAATTCTGTTCTTATGATAACAATGCGAAATTGAAATGTGAAATATGAATGTGAAAAACTGTTTTGCGTCAGTTGGGGAAACTTGATTAATATACACAAACATTGGTGTATACCTTGACGTTTTGAAAGCATCCCATTAATAAATAAATTTTATCCTACTGAGAAGGACATGCACTGCGTACAGTAATAAGCATGTTAGTAGACATGCCTTAGAGCTAAACACTTAATCTGGATCAAATTTCTAATAAGGGGCACTTGAAGGAAAAAAAAAACTTTTTCAAGGGATACTTCTATTATTATATTTTTTCAAACTGACATTGAAATAATTTGAAATCTCACATAATAAACATATCACCTTTTTTCAGAACTCAAGGTCGTCTTTAACGTGTTGGAAGTTCACTTTCCATTCTATCCCCATTTGAATATATTAACCCTGAATACTTTTTATCATCCTTCCTTCTTTGTGGAAACTACCCTCATGCGTCAGACTTTAAAATGGTCATTACTTCTGCATGTTCAATTCATTTTCAACGTGAGAGGCGAATCCATTCAATACATGGTTAATGTTTAATGCCGAATTAGTAAGGGCTCCATTCCCCTTCCATTAGTCTAGAAACCCCCATTTCAATAATTCAAGTACACCTGCTACTGGCATTGATCAGATTCAGCTTAGCGAAAATCCTTCGGAACGAAGCAGCTCAAATCAATCCGATAACGCCTTCATAATATCTCACCGATATGGACGTGCATAAGGTAATGCAATTACAGGCTGAGAAGACGGTAAGAGAAATTGATACATTAAAGTAATTGGACAAGGATTAAAAGCTATAGAGAAAGATGTTTAATCTAATTCATTTCAGTTTTGGACATCTAGTAGTATCTGTTTTAATCCGGTAAGTGAAAAAAAATAAGAAAAATTCCAAAATGAATCTTGGATAGAATTTAATCCATCGTAGGATGATTATCCGAGTAGCAGTTAGAATCAGCAAACTGATTTGTAAGATATGAAAAAGATGAAATTTAAGGATAAGAAATTTAAGAATTGGGAAACTTATAATCATCATTAAAGGGAGGTTCCATTGAGGACACACGGAGGCTTTTCCGCCGCCAGAGGGCACTGTGTTTAGCAGCTGAACCACAGCCCCACCCCGCGTAACAGTGCAAACTTCGGACAGAGCTGGGTTTGTGTGTACGTTTGATGAAGACCGAGAATTAATTGCATTATAACGTTCTGGAAAATGTTGCCAAAACAGGCTCAAACTGTTTGCGAAAAGAGTATAGCAATATTATACGATCTGTTTATGAACTTCATGAACGGGCTCGGACTCGCTTGGACGGGAACGGTGTTCTAGAACCTTGAGCCTGTTCAAAATTCTCCCCGAAAAGAAACTAGACGGAGTTACAACGTATTTAAAACGAGATTGACGTACTACGAACGGAGTTGCCGTACTTCGGTCTTACTAGGGACCAGCAGCAACGTGACGTGGTCCAGCATCAATTAACAGTACGGAGAGTATTTTTTTGTGTGGCTAAATATGAAATTTTGGTCATTTCCCTGTACATAGAGTGTGGAAAATTGTATCTGACAACTCACTGACTGCATATTCATATCGAATGTTCAAGAAGTGTTTTGGGTAAAAAAAATAGCAAAACTTCCAAAATTCATATTCCTTAAATTTCATCTTGTAAACATAGTAAATACTGAACTCAGATGTATTCATGAATGGATCTGTTGTAACAAACTTTCTTTAAATGTTGCAAAGACCCAGTGCATGCTTTTTAGTAATTCAATTACAGCTCTACCCAGGAACGTCTTTCTTAATAATACTTTTAATCGATATTGTCGATTCAACGAAATTTCTTGGTCTATATATAGATAACAAATTTTCATGGAAGCCGCACATTACGTATTTATCCAAACTATTATCTAGAGATGTTGGCGTCATAAACAAACTAAAAACTTTTTTGCCTCCAAACGTTTTATCAAATTTGTATAATACTCTTATTCTTCCTTACTTAAATTATGGGATATTAGCTTGGGGCAGTTCCTCTAGAAATCAATTGGATAGACTACTACTTACACAAAAAAGAATAATGAGAATCATTTGTCATAAACACAGATTAGCTCACTCAGATCAGTTGTTCTTCTCCAATAAAGTTTTAAAAATACAGGATTTATACTCTCTTCGCCTGGGCTGCTTTATGTTTCAGTTAAACCAAGGAGAGCTGCCAACTTCCTTAAGTTTACTGTTTTTAAGAAACGAGAATTTGCACAGCTACCCCACCAGATTATCGTCATCTTTCCATCTTCCGAAGCTCAGAACTTTTTACAAACAGAAGACTATTGTTTATACTGGTCCCCATTTTTGGAATTCTCTTGATGAATCTTTAAAACTGACACCAAGCTTATTTTCGTTCAAACATAAGCTTAAGGCTACACAGATAGATAGCTATAATGTTACACTATGATTTTCCTGCAGGAGGCTGTTCATTGTCCCATGTTTGTGCTTGAGTTGTTCTGATGTACTTGTCCCGTTTAGTGTAGTCTTGTATCGTCCCGTCTAGTTTGTATCTTTTTATGCCCTTTTCATTAATTAATGATACTGTAATATTATTTTGGGGAACCTGAATTACAAGCTCCGCTTTCCAAGGTTTCCCCACAATATACAGCTAGCATTTAAGTTAAAACTGAACTTTCTAAAATTCAATTATACATATATCTGTGTACTGGACCTTTGTAAACTATTTCAATATTTCCAATTGTTAATTTATTCTATGCTCACATTGCTGTCGTAAAATGATTTATCTTTGCTGTTATTGTGGAAATAAACGAAATGAAATGAAATGAATTGAAATCCCATTATCATCAAATTGACGCTGTTTTGTTTGAAAACTTTGTTATTAAAAATGAACTTGATTTCCTTGTGGACGTGATTTTTATAACCTGTTGAATGTTGGTTTCATGCAACTTCTGCTGCTTCTTCTTTTGTTACTTGATTCTATCTTTCTGTCACTTTTCTTTGGAGGCACAATGAAACAGTTACAGTTCGTTATTCCGAAGGTTCGTTATTCCGAAGGTTCTTTTATCCGAAAATAAAAAGGGGTTCGTTAGTTCATTAGTTATTTTCGGACTAACGAACCTTATTTCATTTTCGGACTATCATGACTATGGAACCTTCGGAATAACGAATCCTATTTCATTTTCGGACTAACGAACCTTCGGAACAACGCCACAAATGTTCGGATTAACGAACCGTTTTTCATTTTCGGACTAACGAACATCTAGGTATACGCAATTTGCGTGTTTAGGAATAACGAACCTTCGGAATAACGAACATCACCCCAATGAAACGCAGGAGGCAACTTCGGTTGTATGTCTTGCTCTTCACATCTTAAGCGTCGAACGGGAATGAGGAATGGGTTTGGAACGAGATGGAACTAGTTAAGAACGGATTGAAATTGACTTTGGACGGGATAGGACTGCTTGGGAACGACGAATTTACCCGATCAGAACTTGATATGAACTTGATACGCAGTCAACGTACAAACGAGATGGACGTTTTGAGGACTGTTCATGAACGAACTAGGATCGTACTATCGGGCCAAAGTTACACATTCTACCCCGACCACAACCCGTTTTTTTAAAACGATTTTCTAGGATGGGATAGGGAATTTCGAGAACGTAGTGAGAGCAAGTTTGGTGTGATGGAGGCCTTAGTCCGACGTACGCGTAGGATGCACCAGCTTTATGCACAAGTGAATGGGACTAATACGCATTCCCCACGATCTCCTAGTAGCCAGTCCCTTTAATCATTCCTATTGCATCATGTATGTGAGATAATGCTTACGACAAATCGGTGCATGTCCAAACGCCTGGTGCTCACGAATCTTTGCTTGCAAGCCTTCTAATACATCGTCTGCATTAGAAAAAACAACAAACAAAAAAATTATATTATCATCATTACCATGTTGGTGATACATGACGATCCCTAACGGCCCCTTTACACTCTCACATCACTGTATTCAAACTTAATACAAACTTTACCGAACCTCTGACTGTGTAATAATACCTTTAACACTGATGGAGTGAAAACCCTTCCACGATCTTCCCTCTGAACCTCTTATGAACCCCTCGAACTGTCAGTAATAATGCATCCCAAAATAATTGCTATAAGCTTTATATAAACAGCAAGATATCATCCCAACCAGCTGTTCGCCTAACGCAGCATCTATAGTGAATAATATTTGTAACCACAAACATATAGCTTCTAGTGTGCATTATAAAGGGGGTCATTCTACCTCAAAATATTTTGCTCTGCAATTTTTCTTTTGTTGGGTTTTCTTTCACAGTATACTGTGTTTCAAGTAGGTTTGCCAATTTCCGATATTATTTCTGTTACGGTATATTAAAAAGATATGTTGTAAGTTATTCCGAAATTTATCCCCTCCCCCTCGAAAAGTATAACGTAAAAAATTATGTAGTGGACTAGTTGAACCACTCATCACGCACAATAAAAGTTGCGAGATGCCGGAGGTACACGTACCTTCAAATGAATTTGTTTTCACTTTGAATATCATTATTTCAATGTCTCATGTAGATATGTAGTGGTGTTCCTTTTAAAGGAAACCAACACCCTCATGGCAAGTTGTTTTTATATCAAAGCTAGGACATAATAAAACGATCAAAATCTGAACGAAACCGAACAGCGAATCGGAAAGTTACGGCTGCATAAAATTTTTCCTGTACGACATTTCTTTTTACTACCATTGCTGCTGAAGACATTTTATGGGCAATTATCAATATGCTTTGTACACATGTAATTAAACGTTTTCATTTTGCTTGATTTGTACATTTTCTTTAAGATTTGCACATTTTCTTGAGCCAGATTTAAGATATACATGAATAATGTAGGAGTGTTTTATTTTTTCCAGAACATATTTTGGATAAAGTCAATGAAAACTAGTATTTTTCAAAATATAAAACATGTGAAATTCTGTGTACAAAACATGTTGTGAGTCGTCCACAATCACCAACAACTATGGTAGTGTCAAAAACAGAAAATTTCATAAAGACATAAGTTTCTTTCGTTCACATTATCTTTGATCTGTTTCATTCTGTCTCAGCTTTGACGGTGTTGGTTTCATTTACTGATGTAAAAATATCTCCTCTTTTCAAATTGGTGAGTAACTCCTTTAAGGAATACTTTTAAAAGCAGGGCTGGCGTGAGAGGAGCACCCTGCAAAGACAAGCGCTGAAGGAATGTAATCACTCAACAATATCATTCCTGCGCTACTCATTTTTGTATGGTTCGTCGGAGATTTCGTGATCATGAAAGGAGAAAAGCCTTGTATAAATTCATGATTCAATAGGAAAAAAGTGTCGATAAAAGTCATCATAGTCTCCAAATTTTTAAAAAGCATTGCATAAAGTGCCTATATGGAAAAGGAAATGCGGTGTTGAAATATTAAATACGACGTAAAAGGTGAAACACTACTTTAAAACATGCATGTGCGATGAGTTCATAACAAATTAATATGCTACGTTATGGATAAACGGATTATACTTGAGGAGAGGGACTTGGGGCATAAGCAACACACATTCCTGAAGTACCCCAGCAAAAAAAAAAAAAAAAAAAAAAAAAAATACAAATCAGCCCTTATATGCATTTTAGATATCCTGGCGCAATGCAACCTACCCATCTATGCTAATATACTTCCAATATTCTGAAGCCAAGAAAAGCCTTAAGCGTGCTCAGAGAGAGTAGCTGTTTTTGTAAGCCTTAATGTCTAGCTTCCCTGGGAACGAGATTATGACAAAAAAAAAAAAAAATGAAAAAAGAAAAAGAAAAAAAAAGTCCTCAGCACTT
Organism: Echinometra lucunter; assembly: GCA_029962745.1. Lineage (NCBI taxonomy): Eukaryota > Metazoa > Echinodermata > Echinoidea > Camarodonta > Echinometridae > Echinometra > Echinometra lucunter. Next base: position 9,854,198 of record CM057159.1, on the reverse strand, counting down.
CGGGTACATGGACGATCAAGGAACATCGCCTAATCTTCAGATGGTTTAAAGTTGCGTCTTAATACCAATCAGGGTGACGTGAGTTCTACGGGCTTTACATCACCATGGTAACGCGCACCGCATATCGCAGGCGACATGCCTTGGAAATCGATAAGAATCGGGCTGGCGGTAAGCGGCTGTACTTCGGCAAGATGTCACGTGACCAAAAAAAGCAACAACAACAATACTTATACACACGCTATACCAGTGATTTACTACAAATGCCAAACAAAATTTCAAAGTGGATTTTGAGCAAACTTCCTCTAGACGGGAAATATAGAGATTTTGTGATAGTTGGGACTGAACACGCTGTAATTTTCGCTGTACGCTGTACGCTGTACATATCTTTTGATTTTTTTTAAATTCTGCTTGAAATTACATGCACATATACTCATTTTGGCCACACTCTATATTTCCAAGACCTAAATCAGGGACCACTCCAAAATTTGATTAAAGATCTCAATTTAGTAGATTTAGAAATCTATCTTATTGATTATATTTTTCAATCAAAAATATTAATTTACTAGATTTAGAAATCTATCTAATATTGAGTATATTTTTTTCAATTTAATTTTGGAGTTGTCTTAAATAACAACCGACTTTAGCAGATTAATTTCTACGCTGAGAAAGAGTGTAAACACGAAAAACGAGAAGTAAGACACTGTTTAAGCAGAGGTGTAGCAAAAGGAAGCAGTGACTTCTTTTTGTGCACTGGACTTATGTACGTATGTTGTTTTTATCCATTCATAGGAGATTTCATTATATTTTCTCTTCTTTACTCATTGATTTGTGAATAATATATATCTAACTTATCAAATTATGTTATGAAAACGAAATGAGGATTTGTATTCATATCAATTTATATGCATCGATATATTTTGAATGAGATCTCTGTTTCTAAAAAAAAATATTGGAAAAAAATATCAGATTTCCATAGCATTAAAATTAATTTGTTTGACGGTTGCTAATTTCTTTGTATGCATCGATATATTATTCCACTGTTGAACATAATGGTATGTTGCTCTACCTTTCTCCCTCTTTCTTATTTTGTTTCTGCCTTCTGGTTTTTATTGAAATCTTTTCTGCGACTATAAAAAAAAAGAACAAGAATGCTTCAAATTCGCAAGAAATCGATAAGTTCTATTTCACTTATACTCCATCCCCCTTCCTCTTGCTTTATCTTTTCTAAAATCCTTGTATAGCTCGGGGCATCAATCCTTTTACAAGCTGCCGAGACACTTCGAATTAGTTGCACTAGAACTAGAGAGATATCCGGCTAAGCGTATTTCCGGACGTGAGCGAACACCGGCAAGGTGAGTCGGATTAAAGGACAGACGACTTTCCATTCTGACGTCATACTCGTGTTTAACAAGTGGAGCGTCCCAATAAAAGCGTTGACAAGAGCAGGTTGAGGCTGGTAGAGGCGAAATTTATGTTCTGAGTTTTTGTTCTCCCTTTTTACCCCAATGAGAAAGACTGTTGCATTAGCGATATTCCATGCAAAGGATGGTCATGAGTAGAAGGAGTTTGGAATACTCTACACTGAAAAAAAAATATGTAGGAATTCAAAATTACTAGCAGGAGAGTTGCCAGTAAGCCTTACTGCAAATTCCGAATACGATACAGTAAAATACCGTATCATTTATAGTTAAACACTCTATTTTACTGCGGTTTACAGTTATTCTGTGGAATAAACAGTATACCCCTCCTGATGTATTGTGATGCTCTGATTTATTAATAATTTGTAGAAAATACAGCATTTAGTTTGATTTGATTTGATTTGATTTAATTTCCTTATGCATTCACATAAGTACATCATGTTTAGGTAACACGATTGAAATTAAATACCGAAGTACGGTTATTTTTTTACAATGAATCTTAAATAAGCAAGTATTATAACAATTATTATTTTAAAGAAAAATTATGATAACCTGTTACATTGTTATAGTACATAAAACGGAATTATTTCAGAAGAAGGCATGCCACTGTAAGCAATTTTCTTGAAAATATGGCAGCAGTTGATTACCGAAACGATTATGTTTTATGGACGTGACGAAGAATGGGAAAAACCTGCATAGAACTGCAGGATCAATAATCCATTGGAAAAGTAGTATCGAGAGAGTAAAGGTTTTGCTTTTGAAATGTCGCTTGCCTTGAAATGCCAACTTTATGAGTTACTAATTGCTTTTCAGGGTGCTTCGAGGGGAATGCACCAACGAAGTAGGTCTCCGAATCCTTGAGTGGTACCCGAAAGGGCTATTCGAAGAGCACAAATGAATAATTCTGAAACTCTAAAAGACACTTTTTTAAGCTTGTGTAGAGTGCCTGCGAGTAAACAGCATTTTCCCTGTACATGTATACGTTTTAAAGGTTATAGATGTATCGCAAAGGATTAGTTGCTTTTTATATTGTATAGGTCCTTCCTTCCCTTTCCTATGCATGTAGAATTATCATCAGTCATATGCCATCTGACACATAGAAATAGCCCATTAACCCTCGTTTTATAGTCATGATCATTCCCCTGTTCTACCTCATAGACGATTTCATTTTGGGTTGGACGCTTGTGGGCTTTTGTATGGAAAATAACAAGTTTCCTGTAGGCTGCAGGCATGTTTGAAAGGTTATCAAAATGCTGTCTATTATTCCCCTTTGCCGCTGTTACCAATTGAAATTGCGCCTAATTACATTGCTTTACCACAATGCGTAAAAAGAAATTGCATCGCGTAGGCGGACATGCCTATGTATGTGTCTGTGTGTGTGGAGGGGGGGGGGGGGTGATTATTCTTGCTTGATGTCCCACAGTCCATGATTCTGAAAAGACCAACAGGCTGATAGCAATGAGGGTATTAACGAAACCCGCTGAAAAAACAAAAAGGTCAGCTAAAAATACTCGTGTGCTGCAGAAGCAGAGATGACTAAAGCCCGCCGCACACTATACAATCCGACTGCGACCCGATTTTCGAACAAATGTCATTTAGCATTGAATATGAAAGTTTAAACAAGTAAAATCATCTTATTTGATTTTTTTTTAATGATAGGAATACTAAAATTGACATTTTAATAACTGCAAGCCTTGTGGTCAGAGTAAAGGCCAAATCAGCTTCAAATCGTAGCTGATCGTAAGATTGCTATGACGTCACTACGATTTGGAATCAAGTTCGCTTTTATTTCTACAGGGAGGCTCGCAATAGCCCGGAATTTTGATTTTTGTATTGATACGACTATTCGCACCTTTGATCATTAAGATTTCACATGTTTAAATGTTCATATCTAATGCTATAACAATTTTTTTCCAAAATCGGATCGCAGACGGATCGTATAGTGTGCGCCGGGCTTAAGGATTGTCTCGAGATATATCGTCATGATCAATTTAGTCTGAAACTCGTGAATTGTGTTAAGGGGCGTTCAGATATCAGGCAACATTGTGACGCCACATTTTAGTGTACCAGTCTATGGGGTATGAGGCGACAACAAAAATGTCGCCCGAGGCAGGACACATATTTTTCTTTTTTTCTTTCTTTTTTTTTTTTTTTTTGGCTGCCTGGCTGAAAAAAAAAATGCGTACCAATCAAATTCCTAAAAAGTTAGTGCCAAATATGTTGTCATGAGATTGTCTGCGCAAGTTTTGACAAAGATTGCTTTTATTTGAGAGTTGATGCGTGAATGCGCGTTCATTAACATAAGGGCGCCACGATGTCGCGCCATATCTGAACTCAAAATATTTTGTGGCGCCACAATGTCGCCTCATGTCTGAACACCCCTTTACGATACACACTGAAATAGATTTGAGAACGAAGGAGACGCATTTCCTTCCATCACGAAATCACACTCAGGCGATTCTCCGACAATGTGATGTATTTAAAAAAAAATGTTTGTCACGTTTTGCCTGAGGTTACAAAATGGACAAACCTACTCTTTAATCGAATAATTTATGAACATGGGAAAAGCTGCAGGGAAGAAAGTGAAAAGCACTATTCCTCTTTGTTTTTCCCTATTGTTCTATAACTGTCAAGGTCCATAACAATGATTTTATTATTTTCAAAGAGTGTCGATACGGTGCGTTGAAATATCTATTCTATATCTAAAACCATTCCATACCGATATTCATCTAACAGAAACCGAGCAAATGGTGGACGGACTGCGGCAGTCTATAAACAAAGGGTCTAAATTCTGTTGGCTTCCAATGGCCATGGCGACGTCAACTTCATTATTGCCCCAAACAAAAGGAAATATGTCATTGAAAATTTTGTTATTGACCGAGGGCACAGAGCTACACGTGCATTTCATATTATTACACAGTTCCTTGATCCTGTTGACGATTCCTGTACATCATGTGCATTGTTACGACTCCAGATCTAATAAAGACGAGAAATAATTGATATATCGCAATGAAATAATATTTAGTTTCATTAAAGTTATTCACAGTATTCAACACTAAATATTAAAAAAATGCTGTAGGAATTACAGCAAATTACTGGCAGCAGAGTTGCCAGTAATTTACTGTAAATTTCCTAAATGATTCAGTAAAATATCATTTACAATAAAATACCTTATTTTACTGTTGTTCTCAGTTTTACCATAGAATAAAAAGTACGAGAATGTAAAAAAAAAAAAAATACAGTAAATCACTGGCAGCAGAGCTACCATTCATTCACTGTGAATTCTCCAGTTATTTATCTTTTTTACAGTGAGCGTGATGAAATAATGTCTATATTGATACAATCATGTATGTGAAAAGTCTTTACAGCAAAAGTAGACGGGGAGACAAATAATATCTTTGTATCATCCTCTCCAAAGGTTGATGATATTCACATGGTGTTAACGGGAAATTTATACACTTTATAGAGATAAACTTGAGTCCAGGGGCCCGTAACACAAAGGTTTGCGATAATCGCAAATTTATAACAACCATTCTGATTGGTCCAGGGTCACCTTTTTGAACGAGATGCGCATGAAACAATGGTCTTGATTGGCTATTACAACTTTGCGATTAAGTGCAAATCTTCGTGATACGGAGCCCAGTGCAATACAATTTGAAAGAAACTGTTTAAAGGGGGTACCCAATGCTGAAACAATGTTAGTTAATTTAAAAGAGCATAATTTCATTAGCAGAAAATCATCTGCCTAAATTTTTTTAAGAAGTCGTGTTGCCAAGGAAACCCCCAAATGTAGTAAGATTTCAGGATATTTTTGACCCCTCGGCTGTGACCCAGTTTCAACTGGGTACCCACTTTTACGTCAAAATGACGTCAAAGTGGGTACCTTGTCTCGCATTTCTAGCAAAATGCGCGCAAGGTATAATACATTTTGTACAGTCTAGCGCGCAGCACAAGTGAAATGCGCGAAGCTGGGTACCCACTTTTACGTCATACCCCATACTCAATTTTTTTGGTCAACTTTTGGCTTTTTATGAGAAAACTAGCCAAAATACATTGATTTCGACTGAAAATCATCAAAGTTTTAATGTTATTCTTCTTAGAATTCTATTCTCGATCATATATTAAAAAATTTTGTACCATTGTGTAATCACTTTAAAGCTATTGGGAAAGTTAGATTAGGTAGCAAATAAAAAAAAATCGCGTTTTATAACGTGAAACTTCTAAATCATCACAACGACAAGAAATCATCTTTTCATATTTATATGACACTCACACACACACACACACACACAAATCAACTTACTGTTGTAGAAAATGGCACTGCACGCAGAAATTGGTATATGGGACTCCACTCAAATGTTCGTGCCGAAAACTCAAATGGTTCCTTGTCATGACTCGAATAATAAGGGCTTCTGAAGAATAATTCTTTTTCAGAGGACATTTCTTCCATGATATCATTCCTAACTGCATCAAAAGAGTAAGAACGCTCACAACTTAGCTTTCACCTGCTCCCAGAACTCACGCTTCTCTTTAAGCTTTAAGGTCTGGCCGGATAGACTATCCGTCTGGATAGACGCTGGATAAATTCTGGATAAATTTTCATTCAATCTACGAAAGCTGACAGCTTATACACTAGAATATCCCTGATTCATTCTTTCGTTCCTGGATGAAAACAAAATCAAGATTCCTCCCTGTTAGGCCTTAAATCACCAACGTTATTTGTTATGTAGTACATGAACCCCCCCCCCCCCCCCAGACTCCAATGTTATCATATAGAAACCACTGTTCTCATTTCCTGCTCATGAGATCAATACAAGGTCAAGTACGTTTACATCTAAGATAAGAACTGTGAATAGCATACCGCAATGTTACACCTGACTTTACAATGCAAGAAGATATCTTTGGTATTCATTTGGTATTCAAGAAGCTTCCACTCAATGTATGTATCTAATTATTTCACCGTTTGTCTACAGGGATTGTTACGGATTATATCAAAAGGGCAATTCCATGATTAAGTGGACATCGCCCCCAAACTTTATTTTTTTGCTTTATCTCAAATTCAGGTCAAGTTTTTTTGTTAAAATTCATATAGAAGTTGTAAATGCAAAGGGCTTTCATACTCACCATTTTTTTTTTTTTTTGTTGTTCCAAATGTCTCCTTATAGGAGAATCCGAACCATACCAAAAAAAAAAATATATATATATATATATGGGACTACGCACAGATTTTTAGACTTTGACAGGAAACTATTGTTTGTTTTGTATATTTTTCAGTTGGATAAGCTCAAGGTCATTATGTCACACCAAATTAAAAGAAACTATTCAAAAATAAGTTGCGGAAATGGTATTAAAAACCTGAAAAATGTAGTGCTGGAAGATCTAACATGACTAACCGCAACGTGACTCACCAAGATTTTGAGGTCTTCTTAAGAAAAATAGAGAGGTAAAGTTTTAAACTTTGTGGGTAAACATTTGTCATCATAAAAGAAGTAAAACTGATATGTCTCTGAGTTTGAGCTACGCCACAGTAATGATGGATTTTTTTCTTCAAAAACATTGATTTTTTCTCGTGTCCTTTTTTTTTTTTGGTAACGTTACTAACCAAGGTTAAAAGTTCTCATTACAGCTCCGACATTACTCAACTGCTTTTTATTCTTTTATGTATTGAATGCCTGAGGTGGGTGAATATGTTGTAAAAAGATTAGGACTTGAAATGAAATAGATATTGGATTAACTGTATCCAAATGTATGAACATTTCTTTAAATGTAACGTTACTAATCGTGGAATTGCCCCATACAATGTTAATATCGCAGGACATACAGAATGACCTAGAATGTTCTTCTACTTCTAGATGTGAATTGCTATGATTCTTTGAGTGCTGGCTGTTGTTTCGAACTATGAATAATCATTTATCTAAATTTCTATGATTATAATTGCAATATTAGCCTGGAATTGAAATCCTTCCAGAAGATTCTACAAGTATGTAACATCATGCAATAGATAGTGGTGCTATTCGTGATAATTTTTTTTTAAATTTTTGTTTTGATAATCATAAGCTTGGTGCAATTAAAAAAATGTGAATTAAAATTGTTTTGTTCACTGTGAAGTTAAAATTCTATTAAATACTTTCAATTCATTATGTATTGTCCTTCCATTCTTTTGTATAGCCCCTAGAGTGTGGAAAAGATTACCTCTAAAATCAGGAAATCTCAGACATTAGAAACCTTCAAATCAGGTGTAAAAAGTTATCTGTTTTAAACATGGACTCATTTTTCTTTCATTTTTGTCCATGTTTTTTTATTTTTAAATCATATAGTATTATGCAGCAAAGGCGTTTAGGAGCTCTTGCAGCGCAGTGGAATATACATAGTTTCTACGCTTAATGAATGATTTATTTATTATTTATTATTTAATACTGGGTCATCTTTTATAAGGCATCAGATACATGTATATCGTAAGGTAGTTGCCAATAAGGGCCACTCCTTTCCAGAGGGAGGGAGAGGGTGGGGGGGGGGGGGCATTGCGTAATTATGTGACGCTATTAGTTGATATGGCCTCGAGTGCCCGTCAATTTGAGAATCCAACCATATAACAATCATGAATGAAAGCAAACTTTCACTGAACACTCTTTATCTACTCTTTGAAATGCGAATGTTGGGTAACTCTCCAGCAGAATTTATTTGAAGTAGTGTGTGTGGAAATCTCGGGTGAAATGAGAAACTTACTGGACGATTCCCTTCGGAATAACTTCCTCATTCTAGAGTCAGTCCCTGGCAGAACTGCTCACTGCATCGGACCCTATTAATCATTCATTGCTATCGCTCTCCGAAGGGTGCAAGTTCTTCAATCGTTCAACTTTCCCTCGAAGCCATAAAGAGCACAGATTTACGTTACATCCATTTATCAGCAACCACTATACTCCCCTCCTTTTATCAGTGAAAGTTCAAAGTGTTAGCAATGTAGCCATGTCCCAATAAGCCCGAGTCAGAATATTTCCAACAACAAAAAGGATGAAAATGTCATATTTCCTTTGAAAATAACATACACATGATACATGAATTGTATTGTATTGTATTTATTTTTCGTCAAATTAAAAAGAAAACATAACAATAATACATTCATATGAAAATTCTTTTTTTTTTTTTTTAGAGGACGGATGGATAGCCGTCCGTTGAAATGACGTAGTAGAAATTACTGTTAAGATGCTCAATTGCATCTTCTACAAAATCATGAAAATTGAATTATAATTATGTTTGTGTATGAGATAATTACAAAAATCGATATGCTTTTTACGGAGGTATAAAAAGTGAACAATAAATAAATATGTAAAACAAAGACCATAAATTCTTAGGCCCACCTTTATCATGTTAATTTTAACCAGGTCGTATTTTGATGATTTATTCCTTCAATATATATTTAAAAAAAAACATCAGGGCCACGTTGCATAACACTTACCACTGATGGTTACTTTCCCATCAATCGAAAATACCCTGGAAACCTTAGATTTGACTAGCTGTTGAGCAATAATGGTAGTTACCATAGATGGCAGAGGTACCATTAACCGCAAGTTTTATGCATCAGGGCCCAGGTCTGACAAGTGCAATCTATTTAATCAAATTAAATCAACCTGCGGGATTGGCACCGGACTTACTTGAGCCACCGGAAAAGCAATATTACATTTCTCCAAGACGTACGTGGCGTAGTGATAGAGAACTTTCCCCAATAAGCCCGATGGGATAGACGGTACTGTACAGCTCAGAATGATGTCACATGATCTACACTGACTGCTAGAATTTCAGGAATTCAATTCCTCTCACAAGTGTGTGTTTGAATGGTTGCAAAACAGCCCTCTGCTCTGTCAACAATCCATTTCCTCAGCACGGCTTCAAGAATAGACCCAATCTGATTTTTTTCTCCTTTTCTGTTTTTTTTTTTTTTTTTTTTTTTTTTTTTTTTTTGGGGGGGGGGGAGCCTAGATTATTTGAATAAGGTGGAGACTTATGGACATGTTCCACTTATGACAGTTTGAGAAGTGCAGGTTAGATCCACATACGCAGTTGCAATCTACGGTAGACAGAGAAGTAGAATAGACCTTTTTACTAATAGTATTCAAATTTCATGCACGTTTCTCTCCAGAGCCCTTGGTTACCAACTATTCAGTTCACCTGTTATGCATAATGGCATCTGAATATAAGAAATCCAGTTTGCATACATTAGTTGTTGTTCTGTCGGTGAAGACTCTGGCAAGCTTCTTAGTTGTCAAGGGAAACTTTTGTTCAACAACTATGCATAAAATTAGCAAACAGGTCTATTAAAGGCATTGGCTAACTTTGTGAGCAGCCGCTGATTTAAAAAATTCTCAAACTAAGATGAAACATGTGTATGAGTACTTGTGTTTGTACTCAAAAACCCTGAAATCAACAATAATTTGGAATGAAAAAAAAAAAACGCAAACCGCAAATTTATCATTTTGGTCTCAGAGACAATAAATAGGAGGACCGTTTTGCTCGAGTTCAAAAAAGCCTTTATCTGCCTCCCTCCGCGTGATACGCCAATACACACAGTACGGTCCGGTGAGCCATGTGCGCATGCGCACTCCTTACGTCTAGTCTGTGCAAGCGACCCGACATATTTTTCAAACATTGGTTAACATTGCGAATATAAAAAAATACTTCCTGTGGATATTATACTTTTTCAGACTGGTATTTTTACACTATAGCCTTATGTTTATCCCATTTTCAAGTACCACTTTTTTTTTTAAATTTTAATCATAACAATGTTAACCGATGCCTTTAAAGAAAAGACCCCCCCCCCCAAAAAAAAAAAAAGGGGGGGGGAGAGAGAGTGAGAGAAATAAGAGATTTCGATATGCAATCAATGAGCATGCTGGTGGGATACAAAAATGAAGCCTGTTATTGTTATTGAAGCAAATGGGACCGAGGAACGCAAATTCGAGCATATGTGAACGAATGGAATTTTGATTGAAATCAGTTAATGTAAAAGTGACACGAAATGCAAAGGTTGTGATCCTACGCACGTCACTCATGTGACCTTAATTTCTAGTTTTGAATGGCTGAATTCCAAATGCCTTAGCTTTATCATGGCTATCAGATAAAAATTAAAGAGGCATGTTCCAATCAATAGTCTGATTTTAAATGGGCAAGATTTTACTCTGAATAGAAGTAAAGCGTGGAGGATTAACGGAGGGAAAAGAGAAAAAAGACAGACCGAAAGAGAAAGAGAGAGAGAGAGAGAGAGAGAGAGAGAGAGAGACAAACAGGGGTGGGGAGGGGGATAAAGAGCTAACACTGAAATCTGGATGTACCACTGGCTGACCGGGGTTTAAACGGTGGCAAGAAAATTAGAGCATATAGGTCATTTACAAATGTTATTCTAAAAACTTTCTTTGCAACTCATATTGGTGATGTGAAGACCCGGTTACAGGTTCATTTCAACAGTCTGATTTTTCAAATGCGGGCATTGGTAAATGCCGAGAGATAGTGGTTACTACTACTGTATTCGCCAGTCTACTCTAAATAATGTATATAATGACTGGGTGAGAGATTAGATGGAGAGAATGCACGATAAGCCTTATCATAAATTCACCATAAAAATAGGAAATGTTTTAACGAAACGAGTAACATGGAATTAGTTGAATAGAACAAACAAGAAATGCAAACATTGTGTAAAACAAAACAAAAATGTCACATGACTAGTTCGTGTCCAATCGGCTAATGGAACCGAACCGGATGACCCCTGTATTAAGAATATGGGAATGACATGAATTAGTAATAAACGGGCTAGGGAATAAAATGGTGTCTAGTAAAATTTAGCCACATGTATCTCTTTAAAAAAATCGAAACAATTATTGAATATTCATACACCATTTCTACAAGGAAACATGTTGCATATTGTTAGCAGAAAAATGATGTTATAGTCATCTCTATAAACAATACGCAATCAAAATCTGTCTATTTTTTCTTTCATCCCTAGGGATGACTATAACGATCCCTTTTAGAAATAACAATAAAAAAACATGAGAAGTATTTCCTAGCAGTTTAGATCATGGTAAATATTCTAATGACGCATAATCTATGCCTGCATATTTCACCATTAGCTGATGCGATTTATAATGATTGAGAATTCCACTTGGTTTGTCATATTCAAGTCAGTTCGTAAAGGCATTCGTAACTTTTCGAACAGCCCAAGTGTGTTTGACACGGACACCTTGCTTGTCAGTGTTATCAACCATGTTATGTACCGCTGTCCGAGTTACTTTCCCCTTACATTTATGCCCACATATTCTTTGCAGGTCGATGAAGATTTCCGAAGAGCCTTAGCAGTTGAAGGATGTCAACCAGACTGAGTAGGTGACCTTTTGGTTGTAACACCAACAGAGTTGTCTTGAATTACGTTCATTAAATTGAACCCGTTTCAGGAAAATATCAACAGTTTTTTTTCCCAATCAAAGTTTGCTTTAAATGTCATCTCGATCACTCACATACCGCTAAGAAAGCAATTTTGTACGATTCGTCTGCCACAGGCAAAAAACGGCAAACTATACAAGTGTACTGAGCCGCTTTATGTGCTATTTATAAGTGGCTTTACGTCAAAATACAGGACTGAAATTTGTGCTTTGCGGATACTGAGAAAAATTACCTCCGGGTGGGTCTCTCGATCCGCCGAGCCTGATCATGCTCATATTTTACCTGAATATCAAGCATGCGACTTTCGTGCATGGCATCACCAGAAGGAGTAGAATTCAAGTCAGGCGGGAAATTTGCGAACTTTGGCATGGTTATATGGCTCACAAACAAATTTGAAATCACATGAAAGCGCACAGGAGAAAAAACTATAGGCTAAATAATAAATAATGCATTGGACTGACAATACAACTGTAAGATATGAATGCTATCGGATGGTTGAATAGTTTGTAGAGGGTACGGCACGTGTCAAGGGCATGGTGTTGTTCTACACGTATAGCAGATGCTATTAGAAGTCATAACTATATAATGAAAAAATGTAATTCATTAATGACTTAATATGGGCCTATCAGGGTAAAGAAACGGACACTGAATGAGAGAAAACGAAGGAAAGCGAAAGTTCAATAGTAAAAAAAAAAAAATCAGGCGGTCTCATAGCAAATGGAGAAAGATGAGAGAGAGAGAGAAAGAGAGAGAGGGGGGGGGGGGAGGGAGATGAGGGTCATGAAGAAGAAATGATTGTAAACTCAAGTGAATCTGGAAGAAAATAAATGCTTCTTTGAATTGAATTGAAAAAAGAAGAGATCCATCATCTTTCGGATATCGAACATTTTAACCTTTTTTGAAAGCACAATTTAATGCTCTACAGACCGTTACATCCCCCCCCCCTCTTTCGAATGTACTTGTATTCAATTGTCATGCTTATCCCTGTCTCGCCGCGCTAACCCACGATCATAACAGAGAGACTCATTTTGTGGTTTTGCCCATTAAATTTGATGTAAAGTTCTAAAAATCATCTGAATACAAGAGCAGAAAGAGTAAAAATGCTGCACACACATTTTCGTTGCATCAGTATTTGTCGTTTCATGCTGACAATTTATTTATTAAAGGAAAGTAAGTACTTAAATCCTTAAATTGGCAATTGCGATTAAAGTTCAAAATCACTGTTCATCCATGAACAAGCACATCAATGATGTGGCTGGCTCTCATCCAGCATTGAGCTAAAGTATGTTACAAATTTCAGCGAATTGACACTGAAATGAATGAGTAACGTGTATTTATATCTGTCATGATATTAGGAGGTGCCCATTACAGATTGGGTTAAACATGTTAAATGTCATGTTTAAATAAAAACATTTACCTTGTATATATGATATGTATGGATTTTTTTTTTTTTGCAAGTCAACAAATGAATGTAAAGAAGCATTTAATTGTGATTTTGAATAAACTTGCATAAATTAACATGGATGATGTTAGAGACAAACATATGAGTTCTGTGTAAAACTTTTGTTTAGCTCATGCAGCTCTACCAAATGAAACAAAAAAATAATCAAAATCGATCGACAAATGAAGGAGAAGAAGCATTTTTCGTGATTTTTTAATTTGCATAAATTATCATGAATAAATGTCTGAGAAAAAAAATTAAAAATCTTTGTAGAAGTTCTGTGTAACTCATGTAGCTCTTACCAGATGAAACCAAAAAAAAATTCAAAATCGGTCCGCAAATGGAGAAGAAGCATTTTTTTGTGATTTTTAAAAAATAAATTGGCATAAATAAGCACTATTTAATGAATTCTAAATTTTTTTGTAGAAGTTTCGAATCCCCTAGCTAGTGCTATCATAATAAAGCAAACGGGATTGAAATCGGACGAGAAATGACAAAGAAAAAGTATCTTGAAAGTGTGGACGGACGACCACGCCACGTCATAAGCTCATCGTTCAGGCCAGATGAGCTTAAATGGGAACTATTCAACTTTTCAACACATCTTCTGTCAGTTTATATTTATTTCAGATGCATGACTTTTTATCCAAAAAAAAAATAACCATGTCGCCAATTTGAAGACAAAAGGTGATCAAATAAGGCTCAAAGTAAATAAAAAATGGGTTCACTGTCAGGAATGGGTTAACTACTCTTTAAAAGAGGACAATTTCCACCTACTTTTGCTGCCTTATTTTTTGGTACTTGATCGAATGTTGTACTTTTCGATAAAAATAGCTTCTACAATTTGCTCAAAGTTGAAAAATTTGAAGGAGTATTCTTTTCCTGCCTTAGCTATTGAAGAAAAAAAAACAACCTCGATTTGTTTTAGAAGGTTGAAGTTAATGGTATTTGTCCTTTCTCCTGTTAAATTCATCGCATTTACTTTTTTAGCAAACTCATTACATGGTCCATTTCAAAACTAACCATGAGGATATTTACAGAAGATAACCGATCTATTTCGGGCCGGTTCTTCAAGTTGCGCTCGTCATTGCCTTGACCTTATCAAACCATTTTATCTCATGCTTCAGTTAACTCGTTTTGAATTGTGATAAAACAAATCATTATGAACAATAAGGAAACGCACATACACCCCCCCCCCCGACACACACACAACGATTAAAAATGGTTGGAAACAACGCGACAAAGACAAATTACAAAAAAAAAATGGTAATGCTATTCTTTTAGAGAGTAGCGTTGTTTGAGCAGGGAAATGTGTAGAGAAGAAAAAAGGATTGCAGAGAATATTGGAATGATGAATTATTTTCCTGGCACCGGTTTTTTTTTTTTGTCCACTCACTCACTCTCCCCCCCCCCTCTCTCTCTCTCTCTCCCTCCCTCATTCCCTCTAGTTTATCTTTCTATTTCTTTCTCTTTATCCTTCCTTCTCTTTCTCTCTCTCTTTCTTTTACTCCGTCGCACTCACCCCTCTCTCTCTTTCTCTCTCCCCTCCCCCCTCTCTCTCACACTCTCTTGCTTCATCTCAATAGTTTTCTCATCCCATCATCTTCATCGTGTAAGACACGCTTAACGCATTAACGAAATACAACATGTGACTATCATTTCCATATGTTTCATTATTCTATCATTTGTAATTCATTGGAGCAGTAAATCCTGTCCTAAGGACTAAGCCTTCGTTTTTACGGAGCTGTTTGTGAAATATCATTCCTTCTCCGCTGCACGTGCTACTGTCAACATAAAGCAAGACTATAGTAAGCGCGTTTTCTGACATAGCCTAAATCGCCTTTATCTAACTCATCCCAATTTGCGCGAAAAATATAAAAAAAAATCAAATTTGTTGCTTTTTTCTATTCTCTTCTCCCATGGAGAACTTGAACGTTTTATACGCAAAAGAAAGAATGGACAAATGAAGGATAGATAGAGAGAGAGAGAGAGAGGAAGAGAGAGAGAGGAAGAGAGAGAGAGGAGGGTGCGGTGAAAAGAGAAAGGGTAACTGTGGAAAAATGCCTAAAAGACAAAACGTGTTAGTAGACAAATCTCATTATGTATTCAACAATTGTTTGTGTGACCTATTTTGTCTCCATGTCGAATTTGAAGACAAGCACGTGCTAACCATTTTAATGTTTCGCGCTATGTTTTTAAATTGGATTTGGAAAACATTACTCGGAATCATTATCATGGACGATGGTAATCATATTGATTATTATCCCAAAATGATGATGATGATGATGATGATGAAGATTATGATGATAGTACTAATAATATTTATAATAATGATTACAATAATGATACTAAAAATTATGATAATAATGATAATAATAATAATAATAATAATAATAATAATAATAATAATAATAACAGTAACAATTTTGATAATGATAATGATTTATACGGCGCTGAAGAATACATTTTTAGCGCGTATACGTATACCTGCATTATTATTAATGCATTGAGTGAAATAATTAGAGCGTATTGATGCTTGGTGTCCTTGTTTTTTTTTTAATTTGTCTCTTTTCAATGACCTACTGATATGTTCCAAATAATGCTTGCTCTCAATTTCTGTATCTCAACATTCAATGGACATTGTCTCCAGACATATAATATCAAATTTGTTTTATAAGAAAAAGCGCTCAAAGCATATTGAAATTGAAAAACGACCTTGATGTTTTCAAAACCTTCCACTTCTGTTAAAAACATAGATTTTTAATTCCTCAATGGCACATCGCATTCTTAATTATCACCGTGCGTGGTTGGCTCACAGCTATTTGCTTTCCCTGAAGGTGAAATTTTCTTTACTGAGTTTACAAAATTTGTTGGAATAATAGTGGGCTCTCATGTCTGTCAGAAATGAGACTCGTGGCTCGTGGCTCGTGGCTCTCCCACTGTTATTACCCCCGACTTGAGCATTGCTGCCATTAAGACGCTCTAGCATTTCAAGAAAATTCTTCCTACCGGGAACCCATTTACTACACCTGAGACGAGAGTGACAAGTGTAGATTAAAGTCTTGCCAAAAGAAGTTGGTGCCATGGCGGGACTCGAACCGCCAACCTTGTGATCTAGAGTCCGGCGACGTGTCCACTAGACCACGACACCTCTACTATCGCGGAGTGAATAGTCCCATCTCACAGAGACTGACGTAGTTCGTTATGCAAATAAAAATCTCTACTAATCGCGAAATTCTAACATGTCTTATGTGGCGTGAATCCTTGGGGGCAGTTTATCAACTTGACATTATGAGGGGCGTAGTAATTGTCAAATATAAAGTATATATATGTAAAATATAATAAGTTCTAAAGAGAGAGGATTTCTCGAAATGTGCCATTAAGTATCTAGCTTGTCAATGGAATTAAAGGATTCGACCCCGACGTCTATACTGTCACGCACGCTGATAGGTCACTCGGTAACAGCCACGTGATCAGGTTGTCACGTGACGCTTTGATGGATCGTCTGCGTCTCCTGCACATGGCATCATATCTGGGACAGAATTCTGACAATTCTGATTTCCCCGTGGGTCGATAAAAAAATCCTTTTCCCTGTGAGATGATATTTAAGTAGAAATATGACATTTAAAGGCCCGTGATGTGATCGTTCGAAATAATTAGACGAGAAAGGGCAAACATGATATTCCCACTCCTGGTGGGATGGTGTTAGCAACATGAATGGGTCATAAGTCCAAGATTTGCAGGTTTACTGTACTCGAAGTTAAATTAATGGTTCAAATCGTGAAGTGCGTGGGGCACCCCCCCCCCCCTTAACACTCCCCTATAATCCACTGGAGTATTCATGGGCGAAAATGAGACCAATGTAAAGACATCGTGCGATAAACAAGGATACACAACATTTTAAGGATATGTATGGAACAATTTTCATTCATTATTATTCTAACGTCTTTGTAATATTGTAGGCCAAGGAATAGGCACCCCCAAAACTTTTAATGCAGAGCATATATCCACCCTTTCGGTGTGCTCCACGCACACGACAAGGAATCCCTGAAATGGAATAACGACGGCCCCATGGGAAATCCAAGTTAGCTTTCTAGACAACTCGTACTATAGCAGCCGACTCACGTCTCCATATTACATGTTATTCTAGTATGACAAATCATCCTACCTTTATTGTTACATGCGCTAAAATTTCCCACTACATTACACCTCTGAAATGCGGATTGTTGGGAGGAAATGAAGGATGAATATAGGTAGAGCCGTAGGCAGTTAAACATCTCTCTACATTTTCATTCCATCCAACGTGGACCTCGTGGGAGGAAAAAGAAAATTGCTTTCAAAATGTGTAGGTACACATGAGCAAATAAAAAGGAATAGGTAAATCCACTGCCCACCTACCAGGCCCCTATAGGGTGAGAAGAAAATCCTGCATTCTGTGTTCTAGTCATGTATATTTGTAGTAGCCTTTTAAAAAAAAAAATTCTCACTGTTTTTCCTTTACGTCTTGATGACGGTAAAAAAAATATTTTAAGGCTACATGAGGTTGTTTCTAGACTCATATTCTTTTTCTGTGAAACATCGTTGCAATTACTCAATGTCTCAGTTGCATTTATTTACGTGTAAGCTGATCAGTATCGGTGAAGGAAGTAGGATGACGTGTGGGCGTGCGTGCCGGTATGGGCGTGTGCTGTGCACACCCACACAAGTGTGATCTAAGGAAGCAGGAGTTCATAACAGGTCCATTATTTTGAATACGGCTCACCACAGCAAGTACTTTTGTTGCGAAGAGCTTTACATATAATGGTAAATAAGATGGGTTTTCCCTTGTCATGCTTGATAAGTAGCCGACACACCTTGGGCATGTTGGGCCTAAGACTTCAAAAAATCTGCTTGTTCTTGGCCATGGCAGATAAAGAAACGCATGATTCGTCTATCATGTCTATGGTTTGCCTAATTTGCAGGTCACTGTCCATTATAGAACAACATATTACTTTGCACAAGATTGTTATAGAGTGCTCGAGATATAAGTTACTTCCAAGTCGGACACTTTTAAACCATTTTCCCTTCAAATTATCGGGAAAGCCCGACGTTTGTAAACGTTTTCATATGCACTTATATGCAATGAAATTGAGTTTCGATGCACTCAGACCTTAATAAAAACAAATTTTTAAATATGAGATGCTGAGCCATTCTCATATTAACGCAATTCAACTATTTTCAGTATGAAATATGCTGGCACGGGGTGGTAAAGAACTCATTGAAATGCAAGCATTTTCAGTGTCAATTTCCTTACTTGATCTGATGATCCCATAATCATGATAATGGACAACGGATTTATGATATAAATCTGTGATCGATATAAACAAAATATCATTTCTATTAAAGGGGAAGTGTCATTACTAGTTTATTCACTTATAACACTAAAATAAGAAAATTAGATGATAAGCAAAGCATTGGAGGAAAATCCTAAAGGATATGGAGGAAAAAAAAGCGATCTCATTTTGAACAAGCAAACTGGCAACTTTGATCTACTCTGCCAGTACCTTTCCCATACTGTTTTGGTACTTTATTTTCAACGAGAAGAAAAATTTAATGACACCTCTTCTGCTCTAGAGATATCATTATATTCATTTTCACAAACCTTCAGAATGTAGACATCGAGCAAGGCCCTCTTATTAAGGTAAATCACTATGAATAAGGTTTTCCTGTCTTTCATTGGTCTACTAAACTTTCACGGATGATGACGACGACGATGATGATATTGATGATGATAATGACTATGACAATGGTGACTATGTTGATGATGCGGATAATGATGATGATGGTGATGTTGGTCACTGTTGGTGGTCGTGGTGATAATGATGATGATAATGCTCCTGCTGCTACTGATAAAAATTATTATGGTGCATGATGATGATGATGATGATGATGATGATGTTGGTGATGGTGGTGATGATAGTGAGGATGATGATGATGTTGCTAAAAGTTCTCATCATTATCATCATCATCATCATAATGATTCCCCAGAAAAATGGTTGACCTTTGCAATGCCATCAGACTATGCACCTAAAGTTGTCAACCAAACAAAAAAAAAAAAAAATTAGATGATTTTTTTTTTTAGCCCCATTCTCACCAAAGTGCCACATCAATTACATGCAGTCATTGAATGTACTCAATGTCTGATGCTTCTCGAGGGGTACTTGAAAGAAAAACATTTAGCACTACTCGACTCAAGTGATTTTGGATTATATACCGTGAATGAAATCTCGTTTACAAAAGTGACTTGTGGCGTCTGAAAGTACCAGTTTGAAAGAGAGCAGGCATCGATTTGCTGTGGAAGCTTTCAAAATGCCCCTTTAGGTTTCAAAAGCTATATTGGGGTAGATTTCCCGGGCATTTGTGAACCTAAAGGCGTGTTATTTTAATATATGCATTCATTCATTCATTAATGTATTTATGTTTCCACTTTCAGTCTAATCATATTCACAATGATAGTACAGTTTACATATTAAAATGCATTAATGAATAATTATTGCTCTAAAAAAATAATTATTTAAAATCTCACTTTCTGAGACTGAGGAGCATATGAAAAAGACCACTGGTGTCAAATATCCCTTTTCTAATTCAATTAAAAACTTGTACAAATTAAGACATGAACTCTGCATGAAGGATCTTTGTGTTAAAAGGAATAACGTGTGAAAAAGAAATGGTTTATAATCTGTGCATCAAAGCAAATGTGATATCAGGAATATTGTTATATGAGATCTCTTTCTGAGTTTCCACTTTACTACCTCTTTCCCTTTTTTCTTTGAATATCATGCCCCTCCTAGATTACTGCAATGTTGCGTGGTCAAATGCCTCATCGAAAATTCTTGATGAATTATTAATATTACACAATAGAATGGCTAGAATGATTCTTATAGCGCATCCACGAACTCACATAGCTTATATGTTTAGAGAACTCAAGTGGCAAGAACTGCCCATTCGATGGAATCAATATAACTATAATGATCCAAGTATATAAATGCCTGAACGATCTCGCACCCGATTATCTAAAATATATCTTCATCAGGCCAATTCATACGATTGAAACAAGATTCTGGGTGGATAGCTCACTCAGTAATACCTTAAAGTTAATTAATAACGCAGCTAGTCGTATATTTGAATTCATGGGATATACTGGATGGAACAACCTTAGTGTGAATCAAAGAAACAGTCGGTCGTTACATGCTCTTATGTTATCACTGAATAATCCAAAGTAAAAGAAATCATATCATCAACAAATCGTTCAGACAATCCAAAGTGACTTCAGAAAATATTTCTACATGTAGTCACTTTAATGTTCGGTTTAACAATGATATATGTTTACGACTGCTTATAGATCATTTCGATTTTTTTCTTCAAATGTTGACTTTTTGTGTCATTCCAATGTTTTTTTTGTTTAAATTGTGTTTTTTACTTCTTATTCTGTTAAGTTATTTTGTATATTTGTAAATAGATTAATTCTGTGCCATTGATTATTTACAATACTATAGATTAATTTTATGTAATTGTATATTATGCGGACAGGGCTGTTGTGGAAAGCAAGTTCTGTGACTGACAATGCTACCCTGTGTAAATAAAACAGCAAATAAATAAAATGAATAACTAAACATCATTTTGTGATATTGTGCCCCCCCTTACCTGATTTTGTTCTTGTCTCTGTTTAATTCTGCTCAGCTTTGATCGTCGCTTATAATATTGGAGTTCACACTCATCAAGTTTTTAAAAAGTAGTACACTTAATACTTGCGTACTGATGGAGGGGCTTGGGAGCATCTCCCCTTAAAATTCAAACGTGGTTTATTTCTAATTCGATACCGGTGATTTACAAATGTTACTGAAATGACACGATTTTCCGAGGGTTTCTTTTTCCTCATGCACCTTAATCTTGAAACCTACACTTTAATGCTCATTACGCCACTGACATTCAAGCTCTTGTCTTGAGAAGGCTTTACTAATCTTACTGACTGAATGACGTGCAACAGAGCAGCCAAATTAATCAAATAAAATATATGCAAGTATTATGGGTAATTCATGAGAGCAGGTGAATCTAAATAATCGATCGCGCAGGAATCTGCCAAATAAGATGAATTTAACCACATTCGTGTGAGTTATTGTCGTTGGAAAAAAAAAACAGAATTAATGAAATCCAGACGTATCGATCAAAACAGGAAAAAAAAACCTTAGGAATCAAAAAGTAGGAGGAGAAAATTACAAAGACAATAAGTCTAATTCTTTATCAAGGTAAGATGTTCTTTTTGTTTCAAAGAAATCACGATCAAATGAGGTTTATTGCATTATATTGCATCATACTTTGTATTATTTCGTTGTTTTTTTTTCTTTCTGTCGGTCTAGTGAAAAATATTTCATCATAAATCTGCATTCCCCATCAAATATGATTTTTTTTTTCTCAGAAATATGATAAGATGGGCAGGGGCCGGTAACCACGTGATCGTGACGTCAACCTAAAGTGTACACAGATTGTAGCTTCGGAGAGCAAATATCATGCCTAATTGCTTCTTTTCGTAGCCACTGATTAATGCCAAGGCGTATTATCAAAATTTACGTCATCACTAGGTAAATATTGTTTGACCTTATTTTTTTTTTTCCTTTTCTCCAAAAAAGTAATCATCAATGACAAGTTCCCCAGATTAGTCTGCAACGAATACATGATAAACGAAGTGATTATCAGGTTTATAACATTAAATCAAAGAAACGGCAATACTAAAGTCTACACGCTCATGCCACTGTGACATTAGATTTTTTTTTTTTATCTTTTAGGAATTTTCTTTCTTAATCCCCGATCAGACATTTTGAATTTTAATTAATAATGAAATAATGCTTAGAAGGACATTCACGCAGAGCATGGATTTCCACCTTTTATTTAATGCTTACAGCATACAATATACCTTAGAATCGAATGAAATATGTACTCTATTTCGAATATGATATCATATATTATTGATATAATGTAACAGCACGAATGGTATATCTCTCGAAAGATGGTAAAGATAAAACCATGCCTGGAGGTGGAAGCTATAGCTAATGAAGATTGACGTACGAACTCGCCACTACACGATCTTAATCAAACAAATTGGCCACTTCGATGTGACTGCCCTCCGGATTAATATTTCCATCATTTTTACTTTTCATATATCAATTGGGCCGACGTTCCCGAAGGGCATATTGCCCGCCTTTGCGAAATTCAGGTCGGTCAAAATTTGGGCTCCGGATTTCATTTTGATGGCGTTGGGCGAGCTATCGGACATGTAGGCTGTTAGTAGTAACTGATGGAACAAATTACTTTCTAGGTTAGTTTTAATTTCTGACAATTTCTATGAATTAAAATGCAATTACTTCTTTTATTTTTTTCCTGACGTAAAACTTGGAAAGGCTTGAAATTGTGTCACCCATCGTAGGCAAATAACCAGGGTAGTTTATATTCTTATCATTACCATTCTTGGTTCTACCCTTTTATTCAGAATGGGTAAATAAATTTATCTTTATCATATCTATCAGTCTGCATATAATTTTTTAATGTATAACATCTCTATCTCCATTTCTACCCCCCCCCCTCTCTCTCTTTCTCCTTCCATGCAGGAATTGAATGAAACGACGTCGAATGATGTCGACGAGAGACCTCTCTATGAAGACTACCTTGGAACGGGATTATAGGAAACATCCTTTCATTTCAGATTGATAGTCATTTATCTTTTCAAAAAGAAAAAAATCATTTTCAGTTTACAAGATTCAAGTTTCAAATATTCCTTTCACCATATATCACTGTCCCAGGTGGTTCCTTTTTAAGCATCACTCTAACTTGCACACCAAAGAAGAAACATATGCAACAAATTACTGGAAAATGCAGGGCATTAAAAAAACTGAAAACGTACTCGGTGAAAACAGAGTTTTACAGTCTAATTGTATAACATACATGTACTACTATTGACATGATTAATGAAATGCTAGGTATTCCAAATTAAGAATGATATATAATGAGCTCAATACTGATAATTCAATTTTATATTTTCTCTATCTCTCTCACTTTCTATCACTCTCTATCTATGTTATGGGCAATTCCATGATTAGTAACCATGGGTAACGTTACATTTAAGCAAATGTAACGTTGATATAGCAAAATAAAAATCTATTTCATTTCAAGTCCCTAATCTTGAAACAACATATTCTCCCACCCAAGGTCTACAATACATGAAAAAATAAAAAGCAACTGGACAATGCCGAAGCTGTATATGTAATGAGAACTTTTGACCATGGTTAGTTACGTTGCAAAAAAAAAAAAAAAAGGACACAAAAAAAAATGAGCAATGCTTTTGAAAAAAAATCTTTCCTTACTGAGTTGTACCTCAAACTTAGAGCCATATCAGCTTTACTTCTGATATGATGACAAATGTTTATCCAAAAGTTTTCAAAAGTTTTCTTCTCTGTTTTTTGAAAGTAGATCCCAAAATCTTGGTTAGTCACGTTACGGTTAGTCACCTTACAATTTGTCCAGGACTTCATATTTAAGATTTTTATACATTTCAGCGACTTATTTTATAATATTTTCTTTTAATTTGGTGACACACAATGGCCTTCAGATTATCCAATTGAAAAATTTACAAAAGAATTGATAGTTTCTGTCTAAGTCTAAAAAACTGTGTCCAGTCCATATATGTAAGTTTTTGTATGGTTGGATTCTGTTATAAGGAGACATTAGGAACAATTTTTTAGGGGGTGAGTATGAAATCCCTTGCATTTACAATTTCTGTAAAAATTTTAACCCCTTGAATTGACCTGACTTTGAGAAAGAACAAAATTAAGTTTAGGGCGATGTCCACTTAATCGTGGAATTGAAATGTCTTTCTCTTTCTCTGTGTGTGTCTCTCTCGTTCTCTATAGGGGCTTTTACACCTTCACGGATCGCATCACGGATCATCCCGGATCTGAATCCGTGGTGTTCCGGGATACAACGTCACGATTTTCGTCGCAGTGCCGGTGTGAATACGATCC
>CM057159.1:9769388-9829363 GCA_029962745.1 Echinometra lucunter | reverse complement strand
AAAAGTGCTTCTTCATGTCGTAAGTAACCCTTCTCTTGGACCAATCATTCACCCTTCAGCGAAGACATGATGGAAATTCGACGATCGTCACGCGCATTCATTATTACGAGTTTCAGTGCGTGGTTGCGACCGAGCGAATCAAATTTTCTCCGTAAACATGTTTCGATCATATCTTTCTCGGGTTAAATCGCAAAATATCCAAAAATTGTTAGGTTTTTAAATGTCACCGCTTCAAATATATGCATAACAATGTAGCGGGAGCAAGACATGACATTTTATCAAGGACAAGGTACACTTTTTTGTCTAGTAAGAGTAATGTAGATTTGACATTTTCCCCCCGAGTACTATCTAAAATGTCAATTATATGTAGGAGTAGCTAAACAATGGTTCAGAGAAACGGACAAATCGAAATTCAGCTTACACGCAAACAAGGTGACACGAAGCAGTTTTTGCTTATAAAAGGCAAGTTTCACATAACAAAATGGAAATGGTAATAATTAGGCTTCACTTCCACAAGATTTATTGTACATTTTGTTGTAAGGAATATATAGGTCATGGGGAATTAAATTTGAAGTTGATTCGCCGTATTTGACCTTGATCCTTACCTCGTTTTATGACTTTCAAAGTAAGTCATATAGATTGAATTAAAAGATGAATATTATAATCATGAATAGGTCATTAGGCACTGGCGTAGATTTTCAACAGGGGGGCCAAGGCGAGCGAGCGAAGCGACCGAGCTAGGGGAGGGGGTATCCCCCTCCCACGGTAGGTAGACTTTTGAAAATTCGTGCATGAAAATGGCATTTTCTGCACACTAAAATTCAGTATTAGGGGTAACTTGTGGCCTACAGAGGGGATGGGGCCCAAGATGAGGGAGCGAAGCGACCGATGGGGGGAGGGTGTGGGAGGGGTTATCCCCCTCCCACGGTAGGGAGAGTTTTGAAAATTTGTGCATGAATATGGCCTTTTCTGCACGCTAAACTTCAGTGTTAGGGGTAACTTATATGAGAAGTGGCATATTTACATTTTACTTTGATTTGGCAGGGTTGGGGCAGGGTAAGTTATATGAAGTGATCTCAATGAAAGTTTGTTGTTTTTTTTCTTTGCTCGCCGATCAACGGGGGGCATGGCCCCCTTGTTCCCCCCCCCCCCTCCTTAGCTACGCCATTGTCATCAGGTCTAATACTGGGGGATGAAAATGTGGGGGCACAATGTACGCTTTGGTTTCAAGGTGTAGGGGCCGGTAGAGCCCCCCCCCCCCCCGCCCTAAATCCGCCACTGACTGAAAGCCAGAAAATCATTTGGCATTAGCTTGTAATGGAAAAGCGCCGACTATAAACGTTCGCTCTCAGAATCTCCCATCTTGAATCTTGAACAGACAGATGGGGTTTTAAAGCAATTTCGGCATTGTCCAAGTGATTTGATTTGCTTTGACAAATTGTCAACATTTCTGCAGGGTCAACTGAAAAAAAGTTAAGGATGAGGAACACGAATCGATTGAAGAGAGAGAGAGAGAGGGGGGGGGGAATCAGGGGGTAGGGGGAGGAGGGGACAAAGTAAGATTCCCTATTCACACCCTCTCCCTCTCCTTACTCTCTTTCGTGTGAAAGGTGTTATCCATTCACCTATTCATATCGCTGCCACCCATAACGAAGTCATTGTTATGACTGTGAGGACTTGAATGTTATCTGCTCGACGATACATCACATTTTCCAGACGTTTTCCTCAGCGATTTATCATAATCATAGAATTCGATGAGACGAAGAAGGGGGCATTGGGATCGCCCAGCCATTATCTAATACGTGGTTCCAGTTCATATTCTTTTGACATTTTCTGGACATCCAAAATGTCACATCTCTCGCGTGGGAGATGTAATAGGGCACTGCTCGATGCTTTTGTTGTGCAATGGAGGACAAACTTCCCGTGCTGCCACCCCCCCCCCCCCCCCATACCACCTCTCTCTCTCTCTCTCTCTCTCTCTCTCTCTCTCTCTCTCCCTATCTCTCTATTCATCCCCTTCAGTTCTTTCTCTCACATGCAGTGGCGGCGATTTCATGTCACGGGTTGGGGGGGGGGGCACACGGAAACCCGGAAGGCCTCCGCCGAAAATATGTTTCGAAAAGTGAGAGGGGGTAAGTGATATTATGCGAGCGAGCGAAGCGAGCGAGCTAAAAATTATCGCAGAAAATAATGAAAAGAAGCCTGATTTTGCCATCGAAATGCATTTTAGGCCTATAAAATTGTTTAACGGTTGGCCTAAAGTTGGTCAGCTGACTCAAAATTGAAAAATAATATTCTTAAGCTTTGAAAATCGAGGGGGGACGATCCCCTCAGAAACAACAGAGGGGGGGGGGGGGACATGCACCCGCCCCCATCCCCCCCCCCCCCCCCCCCCGGGATCGCCGCCTATGCTCTCATGTTTCAAGTTGTTCTGGAATAACCTCCGTCATCATCACTTTGCTTCCTGCTTTTCCACATTTAAGTGATATGTTAATTCAAGGTACCGTCATTATAAATTTTACTACTACTACTACTACTACTACTACTACTACTACTACTACTAATAATAATAATGATAATAATAATAATAATAATAATGATAATAACAATAATAATACATGTAATAACAATATTGATAATAATAATAATGATAATAATAATAATGATCATACTAAAATATTATGTCTTGTTTACCCAGGGTAGCCTCTTCAGTACTATGTGCTGTTCTACCAGAGGGCCCTACAAGGATATTATTACCCTGGCTTTAGCTCGAGCAACCGTAACGCTTCGTGCATTCAAGTGTGGCAAATGTATGTCTTGCTAAAGGACATTAGTGCTGCGGCAGGGATTCGAACCCCGTACCTTGTTGTTCAAAGCCCGGAGGCCTATCCACTGGATCACAACACCTTTATCAACTTTAATATCACAACTATGCTCACCTTCTCTGTGCCGAACTCCGATTCTAGTTGCGGGCCTCCTGGAATGTATAGACTGGGCATTCCGAAATGGTCTCTCTCTCTCTCATGCTCCACCTCGATAGATCGCTTCACTGTGATTATGTTAAAGTATTCACATCATGTAACATTATTCCCATCTATGTGACGCACCTGTGTAGTCTGTAATGGACTGGTGGGGTGAGCCCCCAGGAGCACTGGCGGGGGTTCCTTACCCCCAATGCTTAGCTCAATGACGCGCGGTTCATGAACTTTACGTGAGCGTCGCCTTTTCTGTATAGACATCAAAGAAAGAATTTCGTTCGTGCAGTACACATTCACAATATTCAATTTGCACTCAGTAATGAGACCATGTTGTTGCACGCTGAGTGTTTACGAAAGAGAACATTCCACAAGCTAGGTTTTAAAAAGGTAGACATTAGGTCCACGGGTCCGCGTTGACTTTGTCACTACAACCAGACAACAGCGTATTCAATGGGGGGGGGAACACCTGAGACACCCTTTGGAGTTTTAACAAAGAAACGGATCTTTAATTTTGCAGACGAAGAGAAAATTTTAAGAAAATCCCCACCCTCCCTCTGATACATACAATAAAGTATATAAAACAAAGAGAACACTTTATTTCTTTAATCTATAGGCTGGTGGATGTTTAAAATAAATTATTGTTTTATAGTCCAGTTCACTATGATTAACGGCAACCAATTAGCATTTAATAGTAGAGCTGTCATGTTCTATAACACTGTAGTTGAAACCTCATTCAATTTTATTGTATTGGTTTATGTAGTTTTCATTATTAGTGGACAATTCAGAATTTTAGAAAATGAGGTTCGCTCACAATACCCGATGCGTTCTTATACTGCTTTCACACCAAGGTACGGTCGCTGCGACCGATGAAATCATAATGTGAAAGCATTTCATCGGTCGCTGCGACCGATCGTTTTGGTCAAAAACGATCGGTCGCTGAGTACGGTCGGTGAGGTACTTCAGCGACCGATCGCGACCGATGCAAGCTAGATGTGAAAGCACATCGTACTCAGCGACCGATCGAAATGCAATGACCCCCATACATGCCTACGCACTATCTCTACTTCCGCTTCCGGCTAGGTCAGCTATACAGCGACCGATCGCTCTGGGCCTGACCAAATTTTGACGGAGGTGTGAAAGCACGTCCGATCGGTCGCTGGGTACGGTCGCAGCGACCGGTCGCAGCGACCGTACCTTGATGTGAAAGCAGTATTAGGGGCACGCGTGTCTGCATCCCTTCTGGATTATCAGCCCTTACTGAATACCCTACTGACCCCTGAACATCTTTGGGTCCTGTTCGTGCGGCCCTTTCGACCCGTGTTTCGATTCATTTCAAAGTAAACTGAATAATGCATAATTAAGTACTAGACCAGGGGGGTGTTTCACAAAGACTAAGATTGACTAAAATCGCACTTAACTATGGCTGGCCATTCATGCCACTGTTTGCTTTCACCATCGGTCTCTCAAAGGATGCGCAAATCATGGTCACAAATTTGCAGAATTTACATTTTTTGTTTTCTTCATCAATGAACTATAAAAAAATTTGTAAATTCTGCAGATTTGTGACCATAAATTGCAAATCCTTTGAGAGATCCATGGTGAAAGCAAACAGTGGCATGAAAGGCCAGCCATAGTTAAGTGCGATTTTAGTTCATCTTAGTCTTTGTGAAACACCCCCCCCCCCCCTGTTTACTAATGTATTCAAATTTATGTACGTTTCTCTCCAGAACCTTTGGTTAGGCACTATGGGATTTGAAAAGAAGGAATCCAGTTTGCATACATTAGTTGTTGCTATGTCCCCAAGCCTCCAGCAAGCTTCTCAGTTTTAAAGGGAAAATTTTGTTCAACACGAAGTATGCATAAAATTATCAACCAGGTCTAATGCCCTTAATTTGTTTTCATTTTCTTTCCAGGCCAGGTTTGATTACTGCGCGGCGATTCAAAATTAATTCAAACCATCTTATTACCAATTAATTTGGTTTTATGAGCATGATAAGCGTGTGGGAGTTAAGTATCTAATCTCTGTCACTTGCAATTTGGGAATAATTGTGGCAGTATAGCTACAAAGAGTTTGAGGTTATGGAAATGTCCTTTGGCAGATATAGGACACCGATTTTATAATAAAATAGATTTTCAAGCAACGTGCTGGTTGAATGGTATAATCTTGAAGAAAATAATATGTAAGTAGGCATAATTGTCATTTTTAACAACGTTTTTGTCCTCTCGTTTCACATGTTTAGTCGCTATGTAAAATGAGAAGCACTGCTCTTGAAAAATATTTCGTAAGACTGGAATTTCAGGACTCGTATTTGGTTTCATTTTCCAGGGTGTGTGACAGCAAAATTGAATAATTTCGTAATGAAAAGTTTGTATAATAATTTCAACAACTACATGGTGTAATCATGAAAGAAAAGACATTGCAATGGTGGCGATATGTTGCTCCATCCAAACGCTGATCGATTGCAATGATTACGAAATCATTTTCAATAAACATGATAAATCTGATATTATGAAAATAAATTGTTTTGACATTGGGGTTCGTTCTTCAAGTAATCTGCAGTATGAGATGTCTAAACTAATCTGGGAATTCTATCCTACATAATGGAGGAGTCGTTGACATAAATCCCGCTCTATCTCCCCGTGGTAGGATTAAATGGTGAAACTCTGATACAGAACGGTCATCATGGGATTCTAAGAGGAAGTCAAAATGATATCATGCGCTGTTATTTTATTATCAGAGACACATTAATCTCCACTTTTTCACTGAAACTAATATTCATTAATTTCAATTGCGTTTGAGGAAGAATGTAGGCAATACGACACTGATATGATTTTAATAGAGTGCTATCTTAAAGGAAACCAACACCCTAAAAACAAGTAGTTTTGAAATCAAAGCTGAGATGGAATAAAACACATCGGCGAAAATTTGAAGAAAAAAATGAACACCAAATGAGAAAGTTATGGCTATATGAAATTTTCCATTTGGCATTTTTTGAAACTTTGTCTACCATAGCTATTGATGGCATCATTGAGGACAAATCTCAGTATGTTTTGTACACACATAATTTAACAATTTCATTTTGCTTAAGATTTACACATTTTCTTAAGCCAAACCCTAGATATATCATGTAGGAGTGTTTTCTCCACACCATATTTGGGATAAGGACAATGAAAACATGTTGTCTTCAAGAAAAGAAAGAATATGTGAAATTCTGTATACAAAACATATTGAGATTTGTCCACAACTCGTATCACTAGTAGCTATGGTAATGTCTAAATCAGAAAATTTCATATAGGCATACCTTTCTTATTCCGTGTCCGATTTCGTTCAAATTTTCGGTGATATGTTTTATTCTGCCTTGGCTTTAATTTAAAAACTACTTGATTGGAGGGTTTTGGTTTCCTTTAAAGCCAGTGCGAACTGGCGCCCTTGTATTAGATTTCAAAATAGCGCCATCACAGTCCTGAACTACTGATTCTGTCCCGCTTTTCCTCCCAGCATGCACCATTCTGATCAACACGAGCTTTATTTTTGAGACACATCTGTAAAAATGTATATGTATTCAGACAACTGATCTGTACACTAACTGGATGGGCGGTCACGCCGCGCAGACGGAAGCCAGCGCACCGCGGCGTCCGCCATCTTGGGACCATCAACGCTGTAAACCAAGCCGCGGGGTGCAGGCATGGTTTGTAATGCATTCCTTGTATACAGAACAGTGTATAGAATCGCGCAGCTTAAGAACTCGTCAACTCCACAGGCCTGACAATCCCTCTCCACACCCATGTTTATTTCACTGCCCATACTCTCGTAATGATAGGCTTACCGGCCTTCCAGTGGGTTGATAATGTGTCTTGCGGAAATGTAATAATAGCAATGATGATGATAATGATAATGTTGATGATCATAATAATAATAATAATAATAATAATAATAATAATAATAATAATAATAATGAAATCAATAATGATAATTATGATAATGATGATGATAATAATAGTAAATAATAATAAATAGTAGTAATGATACAATGATAATAATGATCAAAATTATACCGGTATAATGATCATGATGCCCTCCCTTCCTCTCTCAAATCCAACACCCTTTTCATATATTTCTCTCTAATTTTTCGGTTGCTATGTCTCTTATATCTAGCTCTCTCCCAACACACTATCATTTTTTTTTCTTTCATTCTTTGTTCCCACTAACTATATTTGCGAATTTCTTTCCTCTTCCCAATAACTTACCATTATTTTTATTTTTCTCTACTACAGACATCTTAGTTTCCAAAAAATGTCTGTTACTCATAATCTTGGCACCCAAAATATATGAAGACCTATACATGACCTATAGACTTCTTTCGTTCAGTTGCTCTTCTGCCAGATTCCTCGTTCATATTGTTTTCTTTTAATCTAATTCACCTTCCCCTACACGTACAAAAGTGTAATAAGGTGGTCGTGATGTTCATTTCTTCCTTCTTTCTTTTTAAAATCTTTCTTTGTTCATTCATAAAGTTTGATAATCATAATACTGAGTCAGAGAGTCGACATACGCGCTGAAAACGACTGGATACATAACACTATGAATGTAATTATCATTATCATTATTGTACTTTCCACTCTAAGACATTCTAGTTAAACTCGTGTAACAGTGGCGTAACTACGGGGGAGGGGGCACGGGGGGGGGGGGAACTTGAGGAATATTATACGTTCAATCCATTTCACTCAATAAGTTGCCGATATATAAAGTCTGTTTAAAAACATCATTATGAAATAGAAAAAAATAATACATTGCTAAACCATAGTGTCTCAGAAAAAAAAAGAAATTCTTGAAAAAGGAGTGGTTTATATTACTTCAGAAAAAAAAAATCATATTTTATGGCATGAAGAAACTCTGAAAAATATTTGGTAAAAAATCTGTCATGAGAGTACTTATGTAGGCCTATCCGACCAACTTTGGGAATTTCTTTGGGCAATTCTTTTTAATATCCGATTTGAAGGAAATTTAGCCCATTCTAAAGTAATTACTGTTCATTTTACCCTAAATGGGCGGTATGTTTCCCACATTTGGTAACAATTTTGCCTAACTTCATGAAATTTGGTTGGATTGATAATCACTCTCGCACTATAGTTAAAATTTTACCCAATAGGCTAATTTTTACAGTGAAGAATTGTTATGTGAGCCGCTAAGTGAAACGATTCGTATGTGTATGTATAACATGAGATGAAAATGATCATTGCATGGTATGATTGCTAATGATTGTAAAATTATATATACCATTTCATCAAATCACTATAAAATAGGCCTATACCAAGTGGAAAATAAAAAAAAAGAAAACTAAGTAGGCAATACTGAAATATGCAAAACGTAAATGGTACATAATAGTGTAAATGACAGTGTTCGAAATTGATAGGAGCATTACGTTTGTTGACGAGGTCAAACAGTATTTCTCTTATTATTATCATTCACACATTCCAATCATGGTCACAGTTTGACGGGTTTAAAGAGCAAGTCAGATCGCCAAAACTAACGCAGAAGATTACATATGGGACTATACCCCCTCAAAATGCAATGACATTCCAGTTTTTCTTCTAGCGCTCTCATCACGGAAACAGGCCATACATATCATCAGGAGCCAAATAAGAGTTTCTTAAGTAAAATCAGCTTGAAAAAATGCCGAAATTCTAAGTATTAATGAGCACTTTGAATAAAAGATCTTGCACGCTAATACACAGCCAACGGCTTTTTGATGGTCCCAAGATGGCGGCCGCTCCGCATCGGTGACCTCATTTCTGAATAGCCAATCAGCGTGCGGCCGCCCATCCAGTTAGTGGAGAGATCAGTGATTCAGACTAAGGCAAATCACTAGAAGCCAAGGAGGGCGTAATATTTCTAAGACAGTCTCTGGTTGAGTGTAGCCGCAAGTTGGCGCTGTTGTAAATACATCACTTCAGAGCTTTATAAGCACCAGATCACTGTGGCTTTAAATATAGGGTACTGAAACATCGTGAGTGTCCGAGTTATTGCCTCCAAGCCTAGCGCATAGGCCTATTATCTGCAAAGTGCTTTTTCAAGAGAGAGGAACTGGGGGATGAAGTCCTCTATTATTCTTTACTATAAGAACACGTGTTGCAAAAGTAAATGGCTCTGATTTTAGCTTATTGATTTACCTGAAAAGAGAATTCCGAACTTCATGCCACTATTTTGAGGTTGTGAACAAATATTGCACATTTGCTTTTGAAAAACAAAATGATTTGACCGCGGGTTTTCCTTTCCTCATTATTATGACATCTTTGGTGCTATAATTTGAATGTGATATTTGGCACACTTGATCTTCAGGGTACTCGTATCAGAAGTTATAAGAGTTTAATCCCCTTACGATATTATGAATTGAACTATTACATCAAACTTTGATTCAATTTGCTCATTTATTCATTTCAGCTTCATTCAATTGCCATGAAGTGTTTGGGGGTTTTATCCATGGTCACTTGCTATTTTTGCGCGGGGGTCCATCGGATTTGTGTTCTGACGGTCGGTTCCATTGGTAGGAGGGCCGGTGTAGCGGCGGATTTGGTTCCAGCGATGGATTTGGTTCTTGGTGACAAAATCTGCCGGCAGATATCGTTCCCGAGATTCTGTTAATTGATCATTCAAAAAGAAATTTAATAAAATCAAAGGAAATTTCCGTTTTTCGATGTTCGCCAACTCCAAAGAGGTCCTCTTGCGTGATGTCACACCACCCAGATACGATACTGGCCTAGCCAAACAGTAAAATACCCTCCAGTTGGCCCGGTACAGAATGTGTCGGCAGATTTTGTCATCAAGAACCAAATCCGCCAAGAACCAAATCCGCCGCTACACCGGCCGCTTAATTTTTTTCTCCAGGTGAGTTCAGGGCTAATTACCACGATGGGCGTCTGAGAAGTAAGACTAGCATTGAATTCCAGGTATAATTTTTTTTGAGAACGCATGGGCAGTGTCGATCGCTCGTCCGCGTTCGACAGAGAGGGTGGTCGTTCTATGAAAGAATAGTCACGGGTTTCGATTCCACTCTCGTCGTGTACATTTTTGCTGTAATAATATGAATGGCTTTCATTTCGTCAGAAATAGTTAAAGGAGAATGCAACCCAGGCATCAGTGTGCTCTTAGTGAATAAAGATGACCAAGAAGAGCAAACAGTGAAAGTTTGAGCAAAATTGGACAATCTGTTCAAGAGTTATGAATTTTGAAAGTTGAAGTAAGTCCTTGTTATTGGGATCCTTGAGTTGGCAACTTTGCCAGCATCTGTGATGTCATTGTGGACAACTCTCCATTCATTTTGTACACAGAATTTAACATTTTCTTCATTTTCAAGAGAAATAGAAATTCTTTTGATTTACTGTTTGAGTATGACATGGCTACATCAATTCTTCAAGCATTTTGTGAAGAATTATGTTGATTCCTGACTCCAAATTTCATATACATCAATTTTTTTGATTTTGCTCAAACTTTCACTGTTTAATATTTCTTGTTCATCTCCATTCAATAAAAGCACAATGATGCCTGGGTTCCATTCTCCTTTAAAGTATCACAGCTATTCTTGAATGCAGTCGCTAAAACTAATTCCAGCCCTAACCTAAACTCACCTGGGAAAAGACATTACGCGTGCCAGCCACATCGGAATTCCCAAAGGGAATTTTTGTCCCAGTCCACTTTTGCTCGCAGATATGCTAGTGTAATATGCAGAGACCCGATTTAAGGACAAGTCCTCGAGCTGTTTGCATATCATAAACCAGTTATCAAGGAAACATTCAAGATTGATAGTATATATAAAGACGAGTCGGAAGGCCGTTATAAAGTTACTGTGCCGTAACTGGCTTAACGAGCATTGATTGTTTCTAGGATATATGCAGTGACGAGACAGCAAAGAGGCCATGGAGGTCCTGGAGTCGGAGGTATAGAGTACAGAGATAACTTTGGGCAAGGGGGCGCTGGAGGAAATGGGGTTAAAAAGAGAAAAATAAAGTGAGAGCTGAAAAGGGATTTGAAAGTGAATTGAGAGGGGAACCCAACTTTCCAATAGTGATGATAGTATCCTATTGCTGAATGAATAGATCTATCCAGACTTCTTTTTTTTTTTTCATGTGAGTGCGTCCTGTAGTGCTCCTCCAAAAGACGCTACTGGGTACCAGCTGTATTAGTTAGCTGAAATGCGAGAAAGAAGTTCACCGATCTTGGAGCAGGTCGAATTATCTCCTTTCCACCCATCCCTTTTCCTTTTTTTTTTCATCGACATTCTTGGGGGGGGGGTGCACCGCAGACTACTGTTACGAATTACCTGAGTGGGTGCTATGACTCCTTTCTCTGCCCAGACCTCTGCGTTGAATAATTTCGCGACCTTAAAGTCACGTTCGAATTTCTTATTTCGTTTTGCAACAGTGAATCAATCGGTATATCAACATATAAAAATTAAGAGGGGAAGAGAGAGAGAGAGAGAGAGAGAGAGAGAGAGGGGGGACAGAGGGAAAGGGAGAGAGGAAAAGAAAGCGGAGACCAGTGTGAATACTAAAAGATTTCGCACGAAGCAGAGATTAAAGGCATTGGCTAACATTGTCATGATTTTAAAAAAAATCTCATTTTGTTACTTAAAAATGGGATAAACATTAGGGTTATAGTGTAAAAATACCAGTGTGAAAGTTTCAGAGCATAATATCCACGGGAAGTATTTTTAAATATTAGAAATGTGAACCAATGTTTGAAAAATATACGAGGGTCGGTTGCATAGACCCAACGTAAGGAGAGCGCATGCGCACATGACTCAACGGACCGCACTGTGTGTATCGACGTATCACGCGGCGGAAGGCAAGTAACGGTATTTTTGAATTCGTCCAAACGGTCCTCTTAGTTCAGTGTCTCTCGAGACAAAAGCTAATAAAATCGCGGTTTGCGTCTAATTTACAGCTTTTCCTTCCAAATTATGGTTGGTTTCAGGGTTTTTGAGTATAAATACAAGTACTCATACACATGTTTCATCTTAGTTTGAGAATTTTTTAAATCAGCTGCTCACAAAGTTAGCCAATGCCTTTAAAGAGGCAGGGGATAGGTGAAATATCCGGAGCCATTGTAAGCGTTCAGGGCAAACATAGTTTTTTTTTTCCATACTGTTTTATTCTGATTTCATGAACACAAATATATAACATTTCAGTTTAACATTTCAAATCACATATAATATTTTACATTTCATATTTTTATTTTTTTCACTAACTTACAGACATTGGTTGACATTGTTATGATTTTAAAAAATCTTGTTTTGCTACTTGAAAATGGGATAAACATAATAGTTATAGTGTAAAAAATACCAGTCTGAAAGTTTCAAAGTATAATATCAACAGGAAGTACTTTTAAATATCAAAAATGTGAACCAATGTTTGAAAAATATACGAGGGTCGGTTGCACAGAATAGATATAAGGAGTGTGCATGCGCGTGTGACTCACCTTGCCGTACTGTGTGTACTGGCGAATCACGCGGTGGGAGGCACATAACGGCATTTTTCAAATTCAAGCAAAGTGGCACTCTTAGTGATTGTCTCGTGAGACGAAGGATAATAAAATCGCCGTTTGCGTCTAACTTACACTATTTCATTCCAAATTATGGTTGGTTTCAGGGTTTTTGAGTACAAATACAAGTACTCATACACATGTTTTATCTTAGTTTGAGAATTTTTTATATCAGCTACTCACAAAGTTAGCCAATGCCTTTAATATAATCATGAATCATATATAACTTAAAAGAGAAACAATGAAATCAGTTATTATAAAAAATGTCTTCTTATCACCCCCAACCACCCACACACACACGCACACACCCACACGGACAAAGAAAAAAAATTTTATCACTTGACCATTCTTCCGTTTGATCAGCAATCATCATGATCATGTAATTAGTTTCGTGCAGAATTGAGAGGAATATTAGAAGCTCGTTTTCACCGTTTCATCACATGACTTGTTCATGATGAATGAACCTTTTTTTTTTTTTTTTTAAACTTTCTCATTCCCAAACTATGATATCTGATATATTTACAAATAAATGATTTTCTTTTTACTTTCGATTCGTTATTATTACGGTAAACTAGAATGAAGAGCATTGCTTGGCAGCTCCTCCCATCATTCAGTGCATTTATAAAGAAAGCAGACCGTCTACTCGTATGTATGGCTATGATTTACGGGCTATAATATTTCCCATCCAAGAGGGCGCCGTGAAGTTTGTGCACTGTGATGCATTAAGTTAATACGGGATGATTAGAAACTGTGCTGGGGCACCGACTGTTTTTCCAGGGGCCGTTGGAAATGGCGTAGGAAGAGATCTTAGAGTCTTCTATTTGTCTCCTTACATTTCGCATGGGGACTGAGCTGTTGGATAAATACATACGTTAACCATGTAAACCAGTCCTAAGTCTTTGTAATTAACAACTACGTATTCTCCTGTACCTTTACGTATCACTAATTGACACAGAATGTTTGTTAGGTTGTTGTTTTTTGTTTGCTTGGACGTTTTAAGTGTTTTGATTTATTTTTAATAATGGAACCATCTTATTACTTTTGAGGTGAATTTTCATAATTACACAATCAATTTTATTATTACTTTGTGAGCTTTCGCCTACTAGTTTCGGCAGGGTGGCTCCTTCAGACTGGCACTGATTCGCCGTAGATGGTGTATCGGCAGTCGGACGGTCCGAGAGGTAAAAATAAAATAAAATAAAATAATCAAAATTGATTGTGTGATTATGAAAATTCATCTCAATAGCCATTTACCAATTTGATGACATCTTCAATACTGCATCATCGATATAGATTATACTACAACGGCTGCTGCTGCTTCTACTAATGATAATGATAATAATAATTATAATAATAATAATAATGATAATAATAATAATGATGATGATGATGATGATAATGGTGATGGTGATGATGAATAACAATAACAATGATGATGGTGATGATGACAATTATGATGATGATAATACATTATTCGTTGAATAACAAAGACGCACCCAATCTCTCTTCCCCCCCCCCCCCCTCTCTCTCTCTCTCCATTCACCCTTGTGTCTCTCACCTTGTTCCCCTCCCTTCCTCTATGTGCCCGAATTCACATGATTCACAAAAGAGTTTAAACCTTTAAAAGCCCCAAACACATGGTCTTGTCCTATGGGCTGGCAGGCAGTAACGTGCTTTTAATAGCGCTCTCATTTAAACGCTTATCTATGCTTATGCTTATTTTATTCATATTAACTGTACTTTAGACCATGGTTTAAAGTAAACCTCCTTTGAAGCTTGGAGATTATTCATAATATGACGAAGGAGGCAACTGTATATTCGGAGTTTGCTCTTATTTTTTGTATTAATAGGTGACAGGCATGATGTATGTTTCATCTTATTATTCCTGTGCATCAAATTCTATATTATTCGCTGTAAATTTCAAGAGATAGAATTAGATTTCCAGGGTTTCCTTTCTTTTGTAAAAATGAAACAAAAAAATTGAATAGAAAATAGCAGAGAAAAAAGGTAAATTGAGCTCCCACTTTATGAAATGGTCACTCTCTTTCCTGTAGAATTTTGGTCCCCTTGCATTAAATAAACTGTTCTTTTTTCTCACATCCTTTTGATGCATGTCAAGGTGAGCCTTTACTGTCTAAAATGAGGCATTGTCTTTGTGTTGTGTTGTTTTGTGTTGTATTGTCCTGTGTTGTATCGTGTTTTGCATATTTTCATCTATTCTATTGATATGATGTTATTGTAAATATGTTATGATGTTGAGTTCTATTTTCAATAAAAACAAAAATACAAAAAAGTACACCTCCTCTGTGAATTCGGGCCTAAAGTTTCAGTAGATTTGTGGAAGGGATCCGTGGCAACTCACAAGGCTAGATAAATGGTTCAGTGGTAAGGAAGTAGGTCTCGTGTCAGGAGATCTCGGGTTCAATGTTCTTGCACCCGTGCCCGCCTGTAGTATTATAAGCACTAAACCAATGTTATGCTTCCGTCAATAAAACATCAACCAAAACCACACCCAGGTTTCTGAGCATCTTGCATGTTCCATAAAGATCGCAACAGACGGCACCATAACTGTATCCTGTATCTGTATATGTATGTGTGTTTGTTTGTTTGTTTGTTTGTTTGTTTGTTTGTTTGTTTGTTTTTATTTCCGTTCAAAGCAACATAACATACAAATACATACATATTGGATATAAACGGCGCATAGCCCATTTCGGTCGTATTAACAAAATACAACTGCTCTTCCATGGGGCCGGTATATGTATAACTGTATCATGCCTATAGCTGATCCAGCAAAAAATGATAAGCTTCGTTTAGTCAACATTTACTCGATTTAAGCATCAATTCGAAGTAATGAATCTATTATCATCATAGTTGTTTTATTTAATATACAACACCATGATAATGTTCTGAGTGGCACCCATAATTTGGTTATTTTTACTTACAGTTCATGTCCTAAAAGTACGGGCGTTACTACTATTATAGGTTCACCAAGTTGGCAGATAACCATCATTTTTTTCTTCTTTTTTCTTTATTTCTTACATTGTAACATGACAGTTTTTTTTTTTTAAAGAACAAGTGAATAGAAAATAACGAAAAGCGAAAAAAACACACGATTTCTCACTCAGATACAACGCTTCATTCATGCGTTCAAATCGCGCCCTTTTGAAGAATTAGCATGCGGATTATGTCGCCTGCTTCCTTCACTGAAACTGCATCTCTTTGACGCAAATGGCTTTCAAATGGTGTTGAAATGTAAGCCGATTTATGCGAATAAGTCAAGGTGAAAAGCCAGATAAGATCACGGACTGGGCCTTAAGAGAAGGTTAAGGTTGCGTAGATAAATATTAATTATGTATCATACGTTTATATATAATTGCATGGAAAGGTGTTTTGAATGCAATTCATGGGCATGCCTTTGTTTCTCATGTCGGAAGTTGGAAAATATGCATGTGCTCGGTAGTCAATCACTTTGGTCCATTCTGGGAAGGCAAGCTACTCAAGAAGAATGGCAAAAGCTATTTATTTATTTATCTATTTATTTATTTATTTATTTATTCATTTATTTACTCAGTTATCTATTTATTTATTCATTTATTTATTTATTTATTCAATTCCACATATGGGAGGATCACCCTTATCAGCTAAAAGCTGCTTTTCCAAGGGGTCCATCCACAAGATAAAAATACAACTTATTGATAAAATACATTTCATATAGTTACAATGACAAACTAACAAAGCATTAAAATAAACAAAAAATATTAAATGATCATAAAGAAAACAAGAATGTGCACGGAAGGGAACAAAAGGAACAAATACTAGAGAGAAGAAAGAGAGGGTTGTAGAAAAAAAAAACAAGTATAAAATTTGTTTACAAATCACGAATTTCTCCCCTTAAGCTTCTTTATTTACTAAGTATAAAATTTTTGTGTATAAAACCAAAACCGAATTAAACAAGTAATGATCGAATGGGGTTATTCTGAAGGAAGCGTTTAAACACTTGAATAGCGACTAATTCGTGCAAGGGGCATAAAAGGTCCCTTTCAAGAGAGTGGTAGGCTTAAAGAATAAACTGACCTGGTTCATGTGGTTTGTATCAACTTGTAAACTTTCTCTGATCCTAAAAATCCATATTTTAGACGTCACTGCCAGAAAAAAATTTACCCCAGTGATTTGTAGAAAAAAGGCTTTACATTGTCATCTGCATCACAGCAACAAGTTATGAATTGGCACCATAATGGATACTATGATCAGTCCCATCCCGTGTCCTGGGGCTATAATTTTTAGTCTTTAATTGCGTCAGCTGAGTTTGACATTAATTCTGGTAGGACAAAATTCTGCCCTAGCTGGTGCTATCAAGCATTTAAACTAATGAAAATAATAATTTTAGCATTAACTGCAGTCCTTTTAGATTATTCCCTTCGTTCTTAGTTTGTATGTTTGTTTTGTTGGTTTTTGAGGGGGGGGGAGTGGGGGCGTTGGCAAGGGAGATCTCTTTTAATTCAGGAGTGCGACCTGCTGGGCCCATATAAGAATCATTCCTAATGTTTGCATCATAATTCTTTAGATGTGTCGGTAAGGCATCGTTATATCCAAAGCTGTGCAGTTAAGTTTCAAGAAATAGGTTATGATGTTTCATGTGTCTCAAGCTTATGCTGCTCGATAGCACATACTCAGTATGTGAGGCGCACGCAATGAGTTAACTTCAAGTATACATGTATCTAACGTCCCTTATTTTCTCCTTCCAACAAAGATAGTGGGGAAACAGAGATCTGCGACTAATTTGCAGGGGAGCGAATCAATAAGGAAGAGGGGGGGGGGGGTGAAAAAAGAACTCATACGTTTAGTGCCAACACTCACCAAAGTTTGACACCTGCGTATGGACACAGGTGCTGTTAACAACAGACAATGCAATTCGCCCCATTTCTAGGAAAGTGTTTTGACACAGAAGTTAATCACATGTAATTTGGGAGAGGTGTGTTTTATGTTGACTTTTTCAGAGTATAAAACACTCCGAGCACTCAGTAGCAGATAAGGCGTGTAAAAGGTGGAATGACTGTTCATTATGTTAGTGTTAAGTGGAGCAAAAGAAGTGCCTGCCAATAATTTGATCTGGCTCAGACGCGGAGTTCAGAAGTGAACATTGATGGAAAATTACCGAATAGTACTTATAAAGGGGAACAGTATAAAGAGGCAGATGAGGTTTCGGGAGACAAAGACAATTGCCACTCTCGACCCAGGTTAAGTAAAATGGGTACCCAGTAGGAAAAAATTTCCTTGAAATGCTTTAGCGCCTTAACCTGCTACTTGACTGTCTTGCTAAAGCCGGGGTAATAACAGTGGAGCGCCTGGAGCGTCAATTCTGGCGGACATGAGCACTGCACAAGAATCCTCTATCAATACACCCTATCAGACTTCTCAGAAAAAAACAGCGGGAGAATAAAGTCCGCATACAGACAACACTGTTGCACTTTTGTGGCGGGAAGAGACGGGAGACTAAAAAACAAGTTTGCATCAGTAGAGGTTGATAGCTGCGGGAAGGTGTGTAACTCAAAACTTACGTCAAACCAAGGATTATGTTAGGCGGAGAAGAGCAACTGACTAGGCATTTAATTGTCAAGTCTTCAGGAGTTGGGACGGGTCGGGGAGATTATCGTCTTCGACGTGAACTTCTTGGAGGTCATGAACTCAGGGTTGGAAACCCGATTCACATCCGGGACTGGCAGACATCCAGGTGCGCTGTCGTTATCCTGTTTATTTTATGTCCCTCAAATACAGGCCCAAATAGTTATTTTCATTTAATGTTCCTTTCTCTTCCCCGGGGATGTTAACGAAAATCCTCCTTATAAGGATTCGATTTAAATGATGGAATTGTACAACAGATTGACAATTGGCTTTTTCAATACATTGTAAACATACTCCTATCGTTTAAAAAAATAACAGTCAGAGGAAGGCGGCGTACACATTGTTTATGTATTTGCACTCCATTAACAGGCTTATTAAATGTTTTATGACAA
The DNA here is from genome assembly GCA_029962745.1 of Echinometra lucunter. Lineage (NCBI taxonomy): Eukaryota > Metazoa > Echinodermata > Echinoidea > Camarodonta > Echinometridae > Echinometra > Echinometra lucunter. Next base: position 9,810,833 of record CM057159.1, on the reverse strand, counting down.
AGTATTCAAGTCTGAATAATTCTTTTTATTGCACGCTACGCATTTCTACTTTTATCATTGATATGAAAATTATTTTCACTACTATCGACAATTAGATTTTCATCGGCTGCATCATCATCATCATCATCATCATCATCATCATCATCACCACCATCATCATTATCGCCGGCATCATTATCACCAACAGCATCACCATAATCATCGTCCTCCTCCTCGTCCTCCTCCTCCTCCTCATCATCATCACCAGCATATTTATCATTATTATGAACAGCATTATCATCATCATAATCATCATCATCATCATCGTCATCATCATCATTACCAGCATCATCATTATCATCATCACCTGCATCATTATCATCCACAGCATCACCATCATCATCGTCATCATCATCATTATCACCATCATCATCATCATTATCATCACCATTAACAGCATCATCATTATCATCATCACCTGCATCATCAAAATCATCAGCATCATCTGATCATGCACTTGCCCGGATTCCGCTTTCCCGTTTGTCCTTCCCTTTCCAATTTCAAGAAATTAAAAAAAAAAAAAAAAAAGCACTACCACTCTCACTTTTTTCGCTGAATAACACAACCTCTCTCTTTCTCTCTCTCTCTCTCTCTCCCTCTCTCTCTCTCTCTCTCTCTCTCTCTCTCCTCTTATGCTTGTTATATCGCCCTTCCCCTTTTGTGTGTGTGTCTCTCTCTCCTCTTTTCCCACCCCATCCCCTATATGCCTACAACACCACTGTGTATATCATTCATAATGAATGGTTTGATCTGTCCTGTTTCCCTTCGTATCAGGAGGAAGAGGACAAAAAAATTAAAATGAATTCGCTCTTGATATATGGGATTTTATATGATATCCCGAAATAATAATGATAAATATACTAATGATAAAGAAGAAGAAGAAGAAGAAGAAGAAGAAGAAGAAGAAGAAGAAGAAGAAGAAGAAGAAGAAGTAGAAGAAGAAGAAGAAGAAGAAGAATGATGATTATCCTAATTATAGCAATAGTAATATTGATAACAACAGAGGCAAGGAGGGAAATGATAATAATGATAATAATAGTTATAATAATAATAATGATAATGATATCAATAATAATAATGATAATAATAATAACAATAATAATGATAATAATAATAATAATGATAATAATAATAATAATAATAATAACAATAATAATAATAATAATAATAATAATGATAATAAAATAACGATAGTAATAATAATAATAATAATAATAATAATAATAATAATAATAAGGATAACAATAATAATAATGATAATAATAATAATGATAACAATAATAATAATAATAATAATAATAATAATAATAGTAATAATAATAATAATAATAACAAAAACAACAACAACAATAATAATAATAATGATAATAGTAATAGCCATAATAAGAACAATAATAATGATTTTTCTTTACTTTCAATAATGTTGATGATATTGAAATTAAATTGAAATTGCAATTCACAGGAAGCACGCGACATACATGGAGCACATCAATGAACACACAACCAAATTTATAAAAGTTTAGATTTTACCTCTTTATTACTTTTGTTACTCTTTTTCCCAGGATTGATTGCGGTGACAAGAAAGGCTTGCATAACAAAAAATAAAGTGATTAGAAAGGCGCTTGAAATAAATTCGTAATCCATTCTACATTGTTACAAAAATTAAATGCTTGATAATGGGCAAGGTATATATTGCTCTGCACAAGAAAATTGAAATCTAAGCATATTTACAGACTTCTACGTTTGATAACTACTACAAGCCATACATTGAAGTAATACTCGATCCTCTACTTTGCTGGTGGTGGTAGGCTATAGAAAGGTTACATGTACTTAAAAAAATGTTAGTATTAAAGCTTGTAAAGAGAAGTTTGAGTTCTGGGAAAAGTGAAAAATAATTTGTGAGCTTTCTTATTCTTTCCATGCCAGTTACAAAGAATATCAGAGTAGAAATGTCCCCTAGAAAGGATTGCCCTTCAAATGCCCTTGTTATTCATACTGGGAATATGCAAGAAAAAGCTGAAAAGTTCGGGCGTAACTCCATACTCATTTATTTGTGCAGTGCAAGTACCTCTTGGTGAAAGTGAGTGAATTTCTTATCAATTCGATGATCTCCAAGTCTCACACCAGACAACTCTGTTTATAAAAATTACATACAACTTATATATATATATATATATAACTCTCCCAGTTGCTTTGAAACAGTTTCTTTCACATTATCATGATTATAATCGCATGACCAGAACTTCAGTTTATCTTTAAGATATAATGCTCGTGTAATTATCTGTATTGATTCGTGATTTCTTCCTCAAATAATCTTTTCTTCCTTCTTCTTTTTCATCGTCTTCATAATCGTGATCATTTCTAAAATTGTACCTGTTATGTTTTCGGAGACTTAGACAGGTAAAAGAAGGAGAAAGATTATGTTTAAAAAGGGCCCCCTTTGTTATCCCATTCTTGATTTAGGGAATGTTTGCGGTCACTTGCGGGGATCGACCTGTTCTGCTAAACCAGTGATGATATCAACTTCAGTGTTAAATCATCGGGCTGTAAGTGGTCTCTAGACTATAACTACACGAATGTCAAGTGATGTACGTAACATTTTTCGAGAGGGATATCTTGTCTTTAGGGACACTTGAAGGAGGGAAAAGGGGTGCAGAAGAAAGCTAGGTAACAAGTCTGAGCCGAGAGGTGTTTCCAAGGTGACTACAACAATCATACGAAATGCGTTAAACACTGTTAAACAAATTGGATTTGGAGATTGGAAATTCGGGATTTGCTGACGTATTCATTGTCAATAGTTTTCAAGGCCTCAGCGCTCCCTCAGTGCTGATAATATTAGTGCCTGAAATTTCACCCGAGTTCCCCCTTTTAATTCCCAGTCCTGAATAGTAATCTGAATATCCGAGATTTTGAGAAAAAAAAAATGAAGAGAGGGATAGTGGGAGGTTTACTCCGGTTTTAAAGTTTGAATAGCGAATTATTTCGAATGAGCTGCAGCATGCATCGCGTCACCCAAGCATAAAACATAACACATAGGTATCATTATCCTCGGTCCATCCGTTTGTATGATAGTAGGGCGCATTTGTAGGCGTGCCCACCCCCCCCCCCCTTTCATTGATAATGAAACAAGTTCACATCTTCCATAGATTAGGCATATATATCCTCCGTCATAGGGTACTAAAGAGGACAAGTTATGACACACGTACGTAAGCGCCAGTCAGAGGTAAAATCGTTGAGCTCCGAATAGTTTCCATGTACAACCTTTTAATCGGGAGGAAACTATGTGAGGCTCTGTGAAAATAATGACCGAGCAATCAGAAGGAACTCACAGGCTCGTAACTATTTATATAGTAGTAATCAAGGTATAGTTTTTGTGACGAGTTTTGATAAAATGAACACTTCATGAAATGATCTCTTATTCTGAATCATGTCTAAGCCGATTAACCAAATAGCAATTATAGTGTAATGACTGAAACCCCTACTAATGACGCTGTTTTCGGGGTCTACAAGCATATACAGTGGAATGTGACAGAATAAATCATTTGGGACCACTCTGAAAAATCGCACTCTCACTTTCGTTTGCTCTCTCCCCCTCTCTTTCTTTCTCTTTTTTTCTCTCTCTCTCTGGTTTTCTCTTTCCCCCTCTAAATTACTCTTTATTCTCTCTTATTTTTTCTTCCTCTCTCTCTCTCTCTCTCTCTCTCTCTCTTATCCACTATTTTTTTCTATTGATTTCTTCTTCTCTCAACTTTTGAACCGAGTTTAATGTAAGTAATTGTTTACAATTTTCAAATTTTACAGACATTGATGCAATATTTTCACACCAATAAATATACCCTTGAAATGTTTAAGTTAATCCAGTATATATGACTTATGAAAATCGTAGACTTGCTCTCATCTACGCATTAAAATTTTCAAGTATTTATGCAACTAAACCTGTACAAATATTTACATCAGTACCGTTTTCACTTAAAACGTTCGTGCATTTTAATCATCTTCGTTCTGTGTAACAAATCAAATGTAAATCATATATGCAATAAATACTAATATGGACTTGATTAGCTGCTATCACTCGTGTGAAATTACTGAAAGAGCACTAAATGTTCTTTTCATAGATAATGATTCATGAAAGTTAACGAATTTTTCATTTCCATTTTCACTTCGGACATTTCATTCAGGTTCCGAAACGATGTGTGAACACTACCTTGGATAGTTCACCACCGATATTGTTCCTCTCATTCGAACAATGCAAGAATATTCCGTTACCAAGTAATCCAGAATTAAATACATACATAGGCTATATGTATGATCCAGTCATACTAAATTACATTCAAATAATTAAATTTAGTTGATCATAACCCATGATGAATATGAATGTTTTACATTATGCATTTTCATGATTCGTACAGATTAGTATATTATCATTTTATAAAGACATTAGTTAGGTCACTCCTTCATCAAATGAAGCTTAAAAGGAACCAATCGCTATAGTGTGTATGGTGAAATGAATATCTAAAACATTAATCTTATAAATTGAAAATAAATGACTATCAATGCATATCTGAAATGAAAAGATGTTTCCTATAATCCCGTTCCAAGGTAGTCTTCATAGAGAGGTCTCTCGTCGACATCATTCGACGTCGTTTCCTTCAGTTCCTGCATGGAAGAAGAAGAAGAAGAAGAAGAAGAAGAAGAAGAAGAAGAAGAAGAAGAAGAAGAAGAAGAAGAAGAAGAAGAAGAAGGAGGAGGAGGAGGAGGAGGAGGAGGAGGAGGAGGAGGAGGAGGAGGAGGAGGAGGAGAGGAAGAGGAAGAGGAGGAGGAGGAGGAGGAGGAGGAGGAGAAGGAGGAGAAGAAGAAGAAGAAGATGTGGGAAGACAGAGAGAGGATTGGGAGAGTTGGGTGAGAAGAATAGGGGGACATACAGAAGACGGAAAGAGAGGGGGAGAGAGTGAGAGAGAGAGAGAGACGAGAAAGAGAGGAGGAGGGAGGGGTATGAGCATTAGAGAGAGGGGATGGAAGAACAAGGTATATGTGAAGAGACAGTGAGAGTGAGAAAGACGCAGGGAATGGGGAGAGAGGAAGAAGAAGAAGAACGGTAGTGTGTCGGAAAGAAACGAAAGTGGAAAGGAAAATAAAGGCGATAGGAAAGACATGAGAAACGGGAGGTGAAAGAGAAGGAAGAGTATTGTGGGGGAGGGGGTTAAAAGGTTAAGGAGGGACATATGAAAAAGACGGACACGATAGAAGAGAATGAAGCGAAATGGAAAGAATGAGGGCAAAAAATCATGAGGAGAGAAAAAAATATATATATATAGGGGAGAATAGAAGGAACAGATGTAGAAGAAAGAAGGATGAACGAATGCGAGTGACGTGTACGGAACATTATGCGGAACATAGGGAGTAAGAGAGAGAGAGAGAGAGAGAGGGATAAGAGACAATATAAACAAGATATCCAATGATTAATTACGTGTTTTCTTTTTCATTCATAATGTACACGGATGCATACTACTATCATGAATTAATCATCGCTTTGATGTTGCATATGTTCATTCCTAGAAGCCTTACAATTCCAAGAACATTCGTCATTCAGAAAATGTCAGGTTTATGAGATGGAGAGGGTGTTAAAGTGTAACATCTGTAAAGGCCTCCAGAAACGTAAAGTGCATCTGCAACTCCAATGAATCATGCACAGTCTAATTCAAACATCACACTTACCTCGAATAAATACGCTCTAAGAAATATTCTCAATATTTCTTGCTCTGTGGCAGCATTGTGCAGGCCAGTTACCTTTCAAAAAACTAATTGTATGCTTTGAACAAATTATCAAGTTTTGGCAAAAAGGCTATATCGGGCTTTATGATACAGCTTGTATTTGTAGTGACCAACTCGATTTTTTTTTATTTTTGCAAAATTGGATTTTCACTTTTTCATCACCATACAACATTTTGGGCGTTGTTAATGTGTGCATTATCGCGAAACCTGTTTACTTTATTGGTCACTTGAGTCTAGTGTCCTTCCCCTTCGAGCAAATAGTTCTTCCCTTTATCCTCTCTAAAAAGTATGTTATTTTTGTCAAATATATATTAAGTCTGATAACTTGATATTTGTAGACATATTGTATTGTTTTTTTTATTTAGATAAATTATGATACTATAGAATATTACTTCATACTAAAGGAAAATAGTTCCTGGAATGCGGATTTATGAGGTTAGGCCCTGCTGGGCAGTTACGTAATTCAGTGCACTACACTTAACGAAGTCGTTGCGGCAGGTTGTATTATGGGAACTGCTGCACTGTATGCAAATTGTTTGCAGTTATTTACCACGTATGTTGAATGAATTAATCCAATATATATTTTACTTTGCTACTACACTGTAGGTCAATTATAAGAACGAAGTTGTTACATGAAAGTTATCTCGTATCCAGAAGACTTTTGTGTTATAGCTCAGTTGACTGTGTAGTGTCAACCCACACACTACACATGTTTGGGGTGCATCGTTTTTTTATTCACAGTACGTAACCTTTGAAGTTGGGAATAACCATTTAGATTATTTAATTACTGCTCTATAATAAAATGTGAATAATTGTTCAATATTTTATGCAGGATGTGAATGGTGATAGTTAATCACCTTGCATGAGAAGTTTCTATGCTGTCGGAATATACGGGACAGTTTTCGTTTGAATTTATAATGAGATATTTCACTTAATGGTGGAACGTGATGCGTAGAGTAGTCTGAAGTATCAGACACTGTTTAAATGGAATGTTTTTTTAAACAGATAGTGGTTTAAAGGATGAATTTTATAGTAGATGATGAATAAATATTTCTTTTTGTCTACTATAGCCGCTGAGGCTGAGGTGTTCATTCGCTTATGGGCTGTGGACCATGGCCGCAGCTGAGCAGACTTAGGTTATACTGAGCAGTAATTACTTTATACTAGGGTGAGTTACGTTGATGATTCATGCTAAGGAGTTATCATATACAATCTATGAGAGTCAGAATATTTGATATCATACTTGTATTTTGATATTCTTTCCAGGAATGTAAAGATAATGTAATACTTTGTATGTAGTTTTATTTATTGCTTTATTAACTGCAAACTGATATTGAATTGCTCAGGTTTACTAAAAATTATGAAAACAAAGTAGCCATAAACATGATAAGGCTGATACTGTTCACTTCACTTTACAGAGTTATATATCACAAGGTAAAATCAACATTAAGTTGATTTTTAATTGAATACTCCATATTGAAACTTATATGAAACTGCATTTTTGTACAGAATTCTTGGTAATTTTTTGATACTACTTTTATAATTTTTGTTATCATGCACTCATGATATTTTTTGTATTTTCTGTACAATGCAGGGGATTACCTTTTTTTTCCTGACCACAATACCGAATAAACCACCCATCAAACTAAGGTCAATGGTGCCTTTACGCCTCCTTTACTTCGCCTCCGTGTCTGGCCCCCTGAGTTGAATAGTTGTGGTTGATAGGCCCAACATATTTATGCTATTTATGCTATTAATTATTTACTTCTTAATTCATAAATCTATTTATTCATCTTTTTTTTTCAAATTTATTTATTTATTGATACCCTTCATCATAAAACATAAGTTGCTCTTATTTTACATGGTTCTCATGCAAAGTTAACAGATTTCTTTTTCCTTCAGGGAATGACTAAAATGGTTCGTTTATTATGCTCCACCGACATATGCTCCGCCGACAATATTGCTCCGAAAAGTGCGAAAAATGCTCCACGACATTTACTCCGCCGACATTTGCTAAGCCGATAGTTGCTCACGTTTACTCTACCGACATTCGTCCCGCCAACAATTGCTCCTTCGGTAATTTCTCCGCCGACGACTGCTCCATCGACAAATGCTCCGGAGATTTTTGCTCCGCCGATAATTGCTCCGAAGATATGCAACATTTGCTCCACGACAACTACTCCGTCGATATTTCTCCGAGGACACAATTGCTCTTGGGATTATTTTGTTCCTCTTACAGGTTTTTGTGTCATGAAGTCATATTTTTAATGTAATCCAACTTTATGATATTTTTTGTATTTTGTTAGTGTTCCTGGATGATTTTTAAATTTAGTAAGACTATCATGATTTCATATAGAATTTAAAAGCTAACATTATATCAAAAGTATTTGAGAATTACCCCAATAGCTCAGGGGTCCATCTTCCTTCAGTATCAGGGAGATAGGGGCTTAACAAGCTAATTAAGTGGGTTATGTATTAATAACTACACTGACTAACTTCAATTTGTCAATGTAAAATTGTACTGAGCCTGAAGGTAGCTAAATTGGTGTGAAATGAAGTGGCCAAACCATTTGGCGGAATGATATTAAATTATACAAATTTGACCATGACTGTATTGTACGTACAATACGTGGGTAGGTATTTTCCTGAGGATGAATGTCAGGAGGTTCATCGTCCAGGAAGGGGGGGGGGGGGCAATTTTCGCCGGAGCAAATGTCGGTCATCGGAGCAAATGTATTATTTTCGGAGCATATTACGGCGAAGCAATGATTATCGATGGAGCAATTGTCATCGGAGAAAAATGTATTATTTTCGGAACATATTTTGGCTCAGCAAATGTCTCGGAGTATTTTGTCGGCGGAGTATATCGTGTCACCCGCTAAAATATCGATTTTGTCCCCCCTTTTTTTCTGCGCCTGTGTGACTAAATCTACTACCTTGCACATAGTATTCTATTCAGTTGAAACAGTTATGTTGATTATGGGTCATTGCACTCATTCTCTTCGATTCTAAATGTACCCATGCCGATTCAAACCATCATAACACGTTCACTGTTGCCAATAGATGGTAGCGCCTCGGGGTGTCGAGGTCCTTGGCATTTTACACATTGCCCTCTGATAAAGTGCCCTTAAAGGCCAAGAATTGCAAATACATGTGTCAAAGTATACCAGCGAATGTACTAGGGCCTTGTATATACTGAAGCTTCTCAACAGCTAAAGATTTGTTCATTTGCTGACTATTGTTTCAGAACGGGAATTCTGTGAATTGCATTGGAAAAGGATTATCGAATTTCTTTTCTTTTTGCTCCACCGAAATTTGCTACGATGACAACCCCCCCCCCACAACAATAACCGACGTTCCATCGCGCTAGGTTGAAAACCTTGTATTTAAATCACGTAATGAAAAGAGCTTTTAAGCAATAATTAATTTCTACAGCACGATACAAATTACCAGTTAGAAGGCAGTTGTTGTATTAAGAAGATCGAATTGTTCCGACGTCATTTTTGTCATGATTAAACTTTCCATCCTTTTACGATCGAATTTCTTACACCCGGCCCGCTGTTAAACCATGCATAATCAATCAGACGACAAATCCTCCATATTCCTATTTTACAGTAGCCACTTTATCATCTTACGCAAAGTCATGTATAACATTATTGAATGTCAACACATTGCAAACATCAAAAATAACAGACAGAAATATTAATGACTTGGGTTTTAGTTCTTTTGTAATTTCTTTCTCATGGGAGAAGGAACAAGGATTTTCAATTTTTCCTTTCATTAGCAAACTGCATCGACTTTATTGATTTTCATAAATAGGATAAACATTAACGAAAATAGGTTGTGTTTGCAAATTGCCCCTTACAACCAATATTCGTTATTGATTTGCATTGTTTAAAAAGGGGCTCGCAAAATTTGAACTAGGTCTTTGACCCATGAGGTATTTCTATAAATGAAAATATTTGCAATCAGATTCATATTACTAAGTTGATTCAACTGTTTGATATGTTTTCCCACTGCAAATGATTACCATGATTACGTGGAAGCTACAATTATCGAGTCATAATAATGTGCACGATATCTCCCCATATATATCCCAGCGTGAAAAATCAAAGCGAAGCCGATGTGTAATGAATTCTTTCCAGCGCACACTATTTATGCTAACCTAAATTATTGATATCATTTACAGTTATTTCATAAAGCGTCATTATCATTTCAGCATAATAACCTTGAAATGTAATGATGATAATAATAATAGTAATAATATGAGTTTCTAAAAGTTATATTCACATTTAGGTTTCTGTGCGAAATTATATCTGTGACGTTAGTGATATTACAAAGCAGAACAGTTTTATTTCTATCCAATACTGCTAGCGACGTATTCATGTATATAATCAGCACAAAAAACGCATATAACACATGAGCAAAACAGTGATAATGATAATGAAAGTGGTATTTGAAAATATTTTGTTGTTAAGGGATACTACAGTTTGTTCTCTGAATATGTTAATGGAATTGAAAATAGGGAATAGGGTATGACTGATTACATTGAATAAAATTGGAGATCTACAACAGAGAAAAATATAAATAATCAATGGAATATTTAACATTAAGTTTCTAAATGAAAATATTAAACAACGCATGGTAAATATTTCTTTTTTTTCGCTTCAGGTTTGCCAATTTTGCGTTTCGAAACGCTACATGTCTTCACCCAAATGAATTGATATTGCTAGAAGATTGCATGTATTTTGCTGCAATACGTTACCTGGAATGTTTTGTCAAAATACAGGAAACGATAATCAATAATTCGGTTAAAATAATGCTTGAAATACGAACAAGAATTAATTTACTAATATCTTTTACACGTTAAACGACATTAGCTTTTATACAATAGCAGTTTATCATAACAAGATTTAAAAGTAATGGAGACCGACTGCACCTCCCTAATTCCATCACACATACTGAAATAATGATCTTCGTCTTTCCCGGCTTATGCATGAAACAACTGTCCTTCTTAATAACAAAACAGTAAAACCGAACAACCATGACTTCAAAAAAACTTCCCATTTTTATTTTCGGGGGCCAGCTTTTAAGCCCAAGAAAATTCACTCTGTCTCTGACTCCGACAGCGTGTCGAATTACCGTAAATGAATCGGAACGAAGGAAACTCGAGTTTAAAAAGTGCTTACGTTCAATCGAGTCTTTGACAAGTTGAAGAGCTGTAGAAGTCGCATCCTATTTGCCGCTCTCCTCAAATCGCCTAGGATATCGGAATCCTCTTCAAGCTGTGGATGACAGGGAGAAAGAAAAGGAGATTTGTGGTAATAAAGTTGCAATATGGAGATTTGTTTGTTTGTTTGTTTTTTATTTTCAGGAGAAAAGAAAATTTGGGCCAAAAGATCGACCTGCGATTATGAAGATAATGTAACATGTTTTTGAAAGGCGAAGCAATGAAACAAAAATGTTTGCCCATAAACACTTGAATCTTAAGGAGTCTGTTTAAAAGTCAATGAAGGTCCTAAAAATAACCCTGTTTCATACTAAAATGATGATCTTACATGGAAAAAAGAATTCTTTCATATCCCATCGCTCTGCAAGATCTAAATCTGCTTCCACACCAACAGTGTGAACGATAAATCGCAATCTAACTGTTGTTAACTTAACCTCTTTAAAGTAGAAAATGTTGACAAAACTGCCTGAATTACCCTCCTCCGGTGCCATTTTTAGTGTCTATTTTTGGCATATTTTTCTGTCATAGACTGTATATCACACACTGTCATCATGGTAACGTACAGTCTGTCACAGTGCTTTTAAGTAGTCCTGTCCTCCTCCTCCTCCTCCTCCTCCTCCTCCTCCTTCTCCTCTTATTTTCTCCTCCCTCTCCTCTTATTTTTCCTCCTTAAAGCGAACGAAATTCTTGTCTTTTCACATTTGTTTTAAATATGAAAAGGCATGACTGTGGGGGAAAAATAGGACTTTGTTTTGTGTCAAAATACAAGCCAAAGTATGTCAGTAGTTCTGTAAAGCTGAAATGCTGTGCATTCATTTGTAATACATTGTCCGATACAAAATACATGCGTTCATACACACAAAACAGAGCCTTCGAATATTATCATTACTGACTTTAACAGCTCATACATCTATACTAACTGAACTGGATATTCGCCGGAGATAGTAGGGATGACTCTACTCTCATGGACCCCTGCCAGTGGTTCAGCCAACAAGCACCGGCAGCCGGCAAGATCGATTTATCAGTCTTGCGGACCTTTTTATAATATCTTTGATATATTTTGTGTTGCACACATCAGATTACAGACATTTTTTTTTCTTTTTTAGAGGGCTTATACCAGACTTTTAACTCCAGCATCCGTAAACAGTACCGTTCAATTGAAAAATTGAAAATCTATACCAGGTAACAGCTTACTTTAATTGGTTTGACATGATTCAGGGTGGCTAATTTCGATTTATGTTTAGCAAAGAAAATCAATGCCACACCAAGACTCGAACCCTCGACCTTTGCATCTCTGTCAATTGTTTAAACTACTTGACTACAACACTTTGTTTTGATGTTCTTTCTTGGCACAGGGGATACTCAGTTCACTGCATGATCACGTAGATTGTGTTTAAAGGCCACTAGCGTGATATGCTTTACTTGACGCTGCACTTTAGAAATACAATATCAGCCCTTTCACATTTTACCTTACAGTTACTTTCTCTTCTTAATCCCACTTTACTTTATAAATGACGATACTGGTCATGATTCACTTTATTCATAACATTTCACACTAGGAACAAAATGTGCAATTTAGCACCCTCCAAACGCAACACTGGGAGCTCCTTTTTGGGTGCAACTTTGCACCCTAAGAAGCTTTTTGCATCTTTAAGGGTGCAGTTAGCAACATTTTGCACCCTAAAGGGTGCAGAGTTAGGGAAGGTGCCAATTTGCATCTTTTTGAATGGCAAAATTTCTGCAAAGTTGGACCTTTTACACTGTTTAAGGTGCAAAAGGGCATTTCCGGGTGCAAACAAGAACAAAAAGGTGCATTTTTGCACCTTTTCCATGTAGGATGCAAGATTGCACCCAAAAGGTGCTGCCAGTGTTGCATTTAGGGTGCAAATTTGAACGTTTTTTTTACTTAGTGTGCTGTATTTCATTAAAACTGCGGTGGACGGGTAAAAATAATTTCATCCAAAGTACTTTCATTGTTACCCCTCTCTTACCCAAGTCATACCCTCAATCTTACCCTCACTCCTAATTAAAAACATGCTTTTTAAAAATCCGACACATTCATAACTTCACAGGTTCAGTGATTTATCCCCCACATTCGTAAACATTTTGTACAGCCTGTATTACCATCATTTCTTTCTTGTACTTTCTGTCTCTTCATTCCTTATCCCTTATTTCTCTCCCTTTCTCTCACCCTCTCTCCCTCTCTCTCTCTCTCTCTTCATCAGTCTATTTTTTTTTCATATCTCCTTTCTCATGTTTTTCTCACATTTCTTTTCCCGTTTCTTTTTTTACCTTTCAACATTACCCGTATATTCCCTGCTCTCTAGTTCTATTTGTCTACCTCTCCATACTACTACCACTTTTACTTTCTCTTTCCTGCTTTCATTCAGTTCCTCCATCCTTTTGCTTTTTATACTCATTGTTTACCCCAAACTCCCCCCCCCTCTCTCTCTCTCTCTCTCTCTCTATCTCTCTCTTTCTCTGTCTTTCTACATGTAATGTAACTTTGTCTCTTAAACTAAAAATGCCCGGCTGTCTGCCTGTCTTCATAGAGAGATATCACGATAGTCTGCCCTTATCTCCTGTTCTCCAAGTATTTATCCATCTCGCTCTTCACCTATCTCTTGCACTCAAACTCCTCTCTCTCTCTCTCTTATTCTCTCTCTTTCTTTCTCTGTCTTTCTAATGTAACTTTGTCTCTTAAACTAAAAATGCCCGGCTGTCTGCCTGTCTTCATAGAGAGATATCACGATAGTCTGCCCTTATCTCCTGTTCTCCAAGTATTTATCCATCTCGCTCTTCACCTATCTCTTGCACTCTCCCTTCTCTCCAGTTATCTTTGCTCCATCCTAGCATCCGCCATATCATGCCTATCCTTACGCTCTACCAGCTGGTAAGTACAAAGTTACAAGAAAGAATTTAGATCAAAACTGATAACTATCTCTCTTTGCGATCTGGGAATTATCATCAATATTCAACACTCGACCAAAATGATGCCTCCATCTTTCTGCCGCATCTCCTCCGTGGATGGTTGCTTTTGAAGATTCTTATGTAAAACCAGTGAAGGGAAACGTGAGATGGGCATGATGGGAGTGCATTTGGAAGAATTTTAAAGAGGTCCCGTAACTTAATGTTCACGTCGGTGGAATAAGCTTTACATCTTTAAAGCGTCTTATTCCAACGCTCACACATAATGAAGTAAAACGGGATGTTTGCCATGATGGCCATGATACAGTACGGTCGATGCCTTCCTTAAAGCTGATCTTTACATTGTCATATCAATGGCTTTTGAGGGAGATGTGAAAACATATTGCCCGACTGAAATTATTGTGCATGAGTCGAAGACGAGTGCTACTCGCTCCGACTATATACTTTTATATCGGAAGCAAAGTAGTTTCATCTATTAATATCCTCCACTGATCAATCAGATGAGACACTCGATATCAATATAATCATCCATCTACTTATCATGATAAGTATCACTCATATCAGACATCATCCACTGGTATAGCAGGTCTGTATGTGCGGCAAATGCGCAAAGAATTACACTTGGCAGTATTGTTACAACTAACATCCAATCTTCATAATTTTCATATATGAACAACAATAAAAAAGCGTTTTCAGAATAGCTTGGGGTCCGAGTACCCCACCCCTTCCTTTAACGAGTCTTCCATATAATTATATCTGGGTACAGCAGTTTGATAATACACAACTTGACCCATTGAAACAAATAGGTCCCCATTGCCCCCATGGAATACCAATTGGCAACGGGGAAACAATGGGTCCCCATTAACTCATTGAAATCTAAGAGTGAATTCGATTATTGTCTTTTTGTTGGTAAATTGTTTGAATGAAATGATAATTATTTGGACTTATACATTGAAATCTACCCATTAAAAACCAATTGATCCCTACTGGCAATTGGTCCCCCTCAACCCATTGAAATCGACCAACGCAATTCAACTCAAAGCACAAGGATAAGAATGGGCCAAAGATGAAAGAAAGTATTTCAAAAAAAGTCTAAAAAGTTAAATTTATAATAAAGAGAGACCCCAAAGATAGAGGTATAGCTTCGAAGTTATCCTTAATAATACTATTTCCTGCAGTCAGCATGGTCAGACACAGACTCTGGAAACCTGGTACTCTGAAAATGCAGTATATAACTCATATTTCTATTACATAACATTCGTACAAGTCTTCACAGGGTTAGCATTATTCCCAGGTGCTAGCACATCTATAGGGTAATGTGTTTGAAAGACAGGGAAAGGGAGGGGGGGGGGTGTGATCTAGCATAGCCAATCGTTGTTGATATTTAAATCATGATGAAAATAATAGATTCATTTCAGGTATTTTGCATTTCAGATATTATTCTAAATGACTGATCATTGCAGGATGCTTAGGACAAATGAATTGCAACAGCTTATCTTTTGAAAAAAAAAAAACATTATCACCAAGAGGTTGACTTAAATTTCAAGATTTTCCCAAGGTCTTTTGTACACACTCCCTGTGTTTAACTGTCCTGTGCTGCGCGCACCATCAAAATGATTTTTTTCTTCGTGGTGGATATAAAGAATATTTCTTCCCTCGTCAGCTGTAAACATGTATTTAATTGCATTTGAGAAAGTATTAAATGTATATTTCAAAGAAAAAAAAAACATGAATTAATTATTTGTTTACATCTTACGTCATGAAATAGCGGCAATATTATTTAGAAAGCAAAAGCACGAGCGCGCCTTTAAAGTGATATCGCTGGGATAGTGGATGAAAATAGAAATCTCTGACGTCATATTTAAAGGACAGTTATGGCCATGAATTTAGATAAAAAATTATTTTGATAACATGACGTACTTTTGACCTTTCCATTAACGAAAACTTTGTATAGGAGATAAGATAATAGCTTCCGTCCATGTTGGGCCTTACTGGCTCCTAGTTTTGGCCAAGAATGGACAAGAATGTTTATCCCGTACGCATGACATAGTACGGGTCGTTCCTGTGCTTTATCGAGAAGTGATAAAATGGAACTATTTTGAATACTGCGAAGGTTTATTTTTGCCCTTGCCCCCCAACTCTTCCCGATATCATGCTACCACTACAATAGATTGAAGCAATATATATGCTTAACCGCTGCAGAATTTTCACAATAATCGTTTAATGTCTCGATGCTTATTTCAACGTTGAACATTCGTCACGTTTTATAAGGTAAACGATCAAATGCCGTCAGTGTTGAATCACGTCGTATCGGATCGGTACACACTCTCAGACGTGGCAGAAATAATGTTATTGAGTAAACTTCAAAATGTCTAGCGTTAGAATAATGACTTACGAAAGCAATGCCAACCGCCATAAACGAGAAATGTTTGTCCCAAAAGAAGTTGATCTTGACCACAAACTTAAAGCTAACCAAAACGGTAACCTTGGGAGAACAGGGAGAATGCATCCGAAGAAACAAATATTAGACACAAACATTATTCTCTCTTTCTCTCTCTCTCTCTCTCTCTTTCACGCTTTCTGATAATTCAAAGCGCCTCTTTGTATGTGCTTGCTCTGCCCGCCCCCTCTCTTACTCACTCTTGTTTGTTTGGGGGTTTTTTTTCTGTGAAATTTTTAATTAGATCTACTCCCTGTATCCGCAGTCTATCCTATTCCATGCTCACATACTTTGTAATATGGTAATTCAGGAACATGGGTTTACCTTGTAGATTTATTGTATTTGTATGCAATCACTTCTAATTACAATTACAATTTCGTGCTATACAATCAATCCAAGTTGTTCTCTTTAGAAGAAGAATAACCCTGATTTATGAACACATTATTATAAATGTACTGTCCTTATACATTATTTCTTTCTCGTTTTTTATTTATTTATTTTTTTACTTTTTTTCTTGATCTCATTAAGTATGAGTCCAGGCCGAATATACAATTTTTTTTACTGTTTTTGTTAAAGTTCGGTTTATATTAATCATACTTCTTTTACTTTTACTGCGCAATTCGGCCAGTGGCCGCTATAAAGTTTTTTTTTTTTCCTCTTCTTCTTCAATAAACAAGCCAAAAAATTCAACACAGACACACACTATGGAAACAGGGACACTACAAAAGAGTCGTGCCTGAGTGAGTATAATTGTGCTTTAAATACAGCACGCTAATTGACAGTTGACACAGATATCGACTTTCTACTATCACCAAAATAGCGATTTGAGACAATTGTCGGATCAATGCCGACAGGGGCGCATCCACATCACATGGCACCATGTGAATTAAACATGAAGGATCCCTCTTTGATTGTCAATGTTAAAAGCTTCTGTTTATCTAATGATGCTACTCATTTCTTCAACTTTTAATCTGTTAGATAATGATACGATCTAGAGATTGCATTCACTGAAAAAGGTATTCTTGTTCAATCATTTGACCCCACCAATTTAAGAAGTTAACGTGAACTAGAAACCTAAGTCAGCTCTGTGTCAATAAATGTGAGCGATTTTTCTACGAACGTCCCAAAGTGCTTTGCGGCGAGCTGCGGAGGAAGGAAAATCCTTTAGCATTACCTTATTTACCCTTGATTTTAGCCACCTTTCATTAATTCACAATACAGTGGATGGGATATCATGGCCAGATGGCTTCGCAAGACTATCTACCAGAGGACACAAATGGGGAGGGGGGCGCTAGGGGGAGGAGGTTGGGGGCCCGGGTGTAGGCGTAGGGTTAAGGCCTGGACCATTAGTTCCGTCTTCTTGGATGACCTCTTCTTGGGGATGTCCTCTGTGCATCGATTCCTCTATCCTGGCTATTTACGCTGGGCCGGAACATCAAAATAAAGTGCATATTTTGATATGAACACTGATGAATTAGCTGCTTTTAAAAATAAATTTAATACATCTTACTGTCTTTCGAAAAGAAAACATTCAGCAATGCGGCTAAAGATCTACTTTATAATAATAAACGGCCTGGGAGGGCTGAAAACCATTCATGTCGTATTAAGAAATGTAATCAGAGGGATCGTTTCTCTTGTTAGCTGTTCTAGTTGACTTCTTTATAGGGCCAATGGGTAAAGTACTGCGTGCCGAAGATATGGCTATCCTTGACAGAACAAAATATATATCTTCGAGTTCCCCCCCACAACAACAGATCTCAGACATTACTGATGGGGATTAAACGGGATTAACCTGCAGAATATTCATGAATGATTCATGACAAGTTGGTGTTTACCATCTTGCCGAAAAGAATGTTTTCCCCCTGGAGCATATCAACTGTACACAGCTCCTCCCCATCGCTGCGATGAGCCACGTTAATACCATTCTGGTATAAGAAGTAATAATAGCCTGCTACCCCATAGGATACAGAGAGGTGATGTTATGTATAAACAAGGAGAAGCTCCTTGGTATAAACAAAGAAAAAGGCAGAAAGCACAGGAATGGTTTGTCGACTTCGTGGGGGTTTTTTTTTCGTTTTTTTTTTTGAATTTTAGAATATTCCGATTTAGTGCATCATTATTCAATTTCCATGTATTTTGGGGTTGTTCAGTTACAATCATTAATGTGTTGTTTAAACACGTTGGTGTTAATTAATTCATGCACGTTGGCGTATAATCATGTACGTTGATATTATCTTTAAAGCATATGAGATATGATCGCTTTGTTTCTTGCACCTCGAAAATTCTAATTACTCTTTTTCAAGGTCAGTAGGGGATATCTAAGATTAAATCATATTAAAGTATCAATAAATGATGATATCAGAATACGCGATATTGTTGCTCAACTCAGCAAGATGTCATCCTTTACAACTGACTACTTTTTATCATTAACCAACACTTTCATTTTTCCAGAAACGTAGCTCCATTTTTTAAGATTCCTAATTAAATGGTAAAATTAATTCATACTTAACATGCTTAATTGTGTTAATTTTGACACTCTTTCGAATAAAAGAACGCCGCGTCTCAAACAAACAAAAAAAAAGCTTTGTGTAGTTTCTATCAATCATTTCCTTCATGTTAATTCGATATACTTTTTTGCAACAGTGAAACAAAAACTCGTGAAATTTAAATATTTTTACTTTTACCCTGGCGTTTTGTACAGGACTGGATGTTGTTGCCATGGTAACACGTTTCGCGCGTTTCTTTATGTGTTAGTGTAGGTCTGTTGGGCGGTTTCAAGGTCGGGGCAGGTGATTGTACTAATCGTGTTTCCTGTCGATCGTATAACCGAACACTAGTGAATAGAATATTTAAAATGAGATGAGAGACCACTTTATTTAATAGGCATATATTTAATATCAACTTAAATGAAATTTGCTCAGGATGACCGAAGCTATTACATGCATCATTTCATGTATTAGTAGTTTTGTTGCAATAACGGAACTATAGGAGAGGCAAGGGGCACCCCCTCCACTTCTCCGTCAAACGCCAGTTTCTTCGGGAGAGAGAGAGAAGGGGGAGAGTGAGGGGAGATAGGGAGAGTAGAAAGAGGATGATCTTTCCACCTTTCGCTTTAGTATCGATGCCATTTTCATCTCGCAATTTCATTCAATGAGAAAGAACACTCTAAGAAAATAAAGTGCTATTGTGCACACCATATGCAACAATAGCAGCATCTTTTGGGGTGCGATCTTGCACCCTACATGAAAAAGGTGCAAAGATGCACCCTTTTGTACTTGTTTGCACCCGGAAATGCCCATCTGCACCCTTGAAGGTGCGGTTATGCACCTTAAAGGGGGCAGAAATTGTTGCATCCAAAAGGGTGCAAACTTCCCCTTCCCTTAGAGGGTATAACTCTGCACCCTTAAGGGTGCGACATAAAGATCACTGCAATAGTGCACAATACTTCTTCGGGTGCAAAGTTCACCCATAAAGGAGCTCCTGCATGGTGTTGTATTTGAAGGGTGTAAAAATGAACGTTTTTTTTTTTCTCAAGTGTAAATGGTGTAAACATTACAAAATAGTATGTGGCGTTGAAAAATATGATCCATATGTGCCGTTCATTCAACACAATCTCACCGTTGTGAAAAGTAGCGTGCGTGACAGCCTTTTGCACGAGAAATTTGTTGAGGTGTTTGTTGACCATAGCTGATGAGTTTGGGCCCGGGAACGAATGACATACTTCCTTTAAGCCTATTCATATATACCGCCTTTAAAAGTTTCGACGGAAAGAACATCTTTTTTCAGGCGGGTTGAATACTGAAGGGTAAAAAGTGCGAAGAGAGATCGTGATTTCTGAATTAAAAAAAAAAAAAACAGAGGCAGAAAGGGATTATTCGAGTGGTAAACATGGTAGGAAGAGTGAAAGAGATAGAGAGAGAATGGAAGTGAGCACAAATAGCGAAGCGTGGGTCCAGGTTGAGGGGGCAATCGCCTATGTAAGTCGGCATAATGTTCTTGTGAAAACACTAATATCATAATTAAACCCAGCGTGGGTTCTCAAAGCACTTGAAAATGTATTGTAAGCTGTACGGAACAGTTAGGTTTTCAGTTGTAGCTTGAAAATTTCAGATGGGGGGGGGGGGGTGTTCCACAGACTGGACCAGTACAAAGGAAAGGGGGGGGGGAGGGAGCTGTAACCAATTATAGCTACTTCATTTCGATGGTTGTTAGCTGCACAGAGTTATATTTAGCGGTCACCGATCGTGCAGGGCTGTGTCTGTGCAAGTAACCAGTCTCAAAATCATTATGTATGATGAAATCAGGAAAATGTAATTACCGTTAAACATGTCGAAAGCAAGTTATAACCGTGACAACGCTATGTTTTTACGAGAATCTTATCTTAAAAATCAAGATTTCTTTTGATAAAAGAAATCATCTCAGTGCACAACCGGCGTAAATCCGTTTTGAGGAGTGGGGGGGGGGGGGGGCTGATCGACTTTTTAAAACCCAAATTTCTTGCTTGAACTCACACTTACGTATACACACACACACACACCCTTACTCACCCGAGCAGACCCCCACACATATATAACTATTTTATTTTGAGAGAGAGAGCGAAGTGAGCGAGCGAAAAATAACCACTTTCTCGAATTTTAAGAGCATTTCAAATGAAAAATCCACTATATGACCGTCGTTTATGACATTTTAAAGAAAAAATTCACCAACTGATTGGTTATAATTTCATTTTTCCTTGAAATGAAGGGGGGGTATTTGTACACGCCATCCCCCCCTCCCCCCGGGATTTACGCCAATGCAGTGCACTGTCATGATTTTTTTTATCGGGAAAAAATCAAAGAGTGTTCGGAAACATTTAATTCCCTTTTTTTGACATTCTGGAAAGGAAAAAACAAAGGGTAACATGATCACTCATACTGTGTAAGTGAAATCAACAGGAGTCAACATCATTCTTAAAAATATGACTTCTGATGTCCCTATTACGATCGATACAGCCTGAGGAAATTCGGGGGGGGGGGTTGGGGTCAAAACTCACTCCTCCCTCTTAAGTAACGATGCAACCGGATATGACTGTTTTCCATTCTTCAAATCGTCATCTTTTCATCTCATCCTCTAAAAACATGATCTTCTTCCTCTCTCAGCTCTTACTCCTACCTAGCAACTTCCGGATTGCATCAATAGTCATCAGAGTATTTCTTTGATAGATTGCAAAGTTGGTAATTACTGTGGCGGCTAATTATACGGATGTTTTGTTGGTATGATGGATGGGTGAAAAAAAAATGTATTTGACAGGGGCAAGGCTACCTTTTTGAAAGAAAAACTGACAAAAAATAGCTCATAGTAAACAAGGATCACACATCCGATAAGAAAAATGATAAAGTGCATTGACGTAATCGAGGTTTGACTGACAATCGCTAGAACAGCTGGTGTTAATGAGCAATAAATAAAGAATGACAAATCGACGATCAAGAATTAGCATCCAGTGTGTTATTTGCAGAGGAGCATTGTATAATTAATGTTGCAATTATCATGCCCCGATTCTATCTTGTAACGAACGGGGCGTAAGTAAGAGGATGTTTGCCTGGGAAAAACATAATCAAAATGTTTGAAATGATGGTATCTATTTTTGCTACCAGCCAGACATGTGCCAGAAAAATGATGAAATATAACAACATGTTTCATGCAAGATTAAAACAGTTTTTCAGAAGAGAAAAAGATCATATAGGGAATTAAACATCCGAGGTTAGTCTTGAATTCATGTAATATTGACCCCAAAAATGAATTTCCATATTGGGAATCAGACGGAATTCGGGCAACCACCTCCGCATATTCGGGCACCCGACCTGTCACCTCTTATTCGAATAACAACTGCTCGAGAGCCGGGTAATTTACATTCGATGTGTTGTCATGCTTCTTGTGTGTGCAATAAAATCTGTCTATAGTGGCCACCCGAAGGAAACATAAAACGTGGCCTTTTGGTGAAAGTTGACTGCTATAGACAGGTGCTCGAACACATTATTTCAGTTGTTTAAAGGCATTGTTTAACATTGTTATGATTTTAAAAAATCTTGTTTTGTTACTTGAAAATGGGATAAACATAAGGGTTATAGTGTAAAAATAAAAGTCTGAAAGTTTCAAAGTATAATATCCACAGGAAGTATTTTTAAATATAAAAAAATGTGAACCAATGTTTGAAAACTATACGAGGGTCGGTTGCACAGAATAGACATAAGAGTGCGCATGCGCGTAAGACTCACCTTACCGTACTGTGTGTATTGGCGTATCACGCGGCGGGGAGGCACATAACGGCATTTTCAAATTCAAGCAAAGTGATCCTCTTAGTGATTGTCTCGTGAGACGAAGGATAGTAAAATTGCCGTTTCGCGTCTAACTTACACTTTTTCATTCCAAATTATGGTTGGTTTCAGGGTTTTTGAGTACAAATACAAGTACTCATACACATGTTTCATCTTAGTTTGAGAATTTTTTTAATCAGCTACTCACAAAGTTAGCCAATGCCTTTAACTGTATTTTGATTGTTGGTTTCTGTAATAAAATTTAAAAGAAAAATGTTTCGAAGATGAAAAGGTGACAGGTTAATTTTGTTACATATACCATGTATACCCCATGCCTTATAGTACATTGTTGTCTCGCGTATTCATTCTGTGATTTTCGCCAGATATTCGCCATTTTCGATTCTAAACATTTGAGAGACTGAAATAAAGAAAAATACTTTCAGGATTTACCTGACCAATTAACGCGCTATGTTATTCTTTTACACCTTGTATTCATTAATGAGTTGAACGTGTTTTTCATGACCACAGGTTCCAATGAATCCTTAACAATAGTGATGCTTTTGCTGCAAAAGTTCGAAATAGAATGAAATGACCGTGAGGGATCATGCATGTTGCATCATGTTAACAACTTCTACCGATTCCATTAGTTGTGTTTATAAGTGCGTGATTGCAATGATAAATAATTGGTACGTTTTCAGTCGAAGAGCCACCATTTTGTGGGTAATTTTCATACTGTCACAGGAATAATAATAATAGCTCGCTATGACCGCGTTAGACGGTTATTCTAGTGGGGTGTTGCAAGAAAGTTGCAATCAATTGCAAATAATTGCTAATTTTGAAACAACCATTCTGATCGGCTCAGGGTCTGCCCTTTGCGGAAGACATGCATGCAACAATGATTTTGATTGGCCAGTGACAATCAGTTGCAAGTTGCAATCGATTGCAACTGTCTTGCAACACCCCATAGGAGTTATAGACATGATTATGGTGGCCCTGGAGTACGCTCAACAACAGGTCATGTGCGACGTGAATTTCGCTGCAGATGGATGTGAACCTTGGGTTCCAGTCGCGAAATTCGTGATACGTGACGCGAAATTCATGACCAAGGACGCGAAATTCGTGACCCGGGACGCGAAATTTGCGTCTATTGGCCGCGAAATTCACGGTGCACATGACCTGTTGTCGAGCGTACTTCGGGGCCACCAAACATGATAGCCGAGAACACTATTGCACTTTCTTTTATATCGGTGGAGTGCAGTAAATTCCAAGGAACGAATCCCACCAAGTACTTGTAAATGTTGCAAACTCTGTGTATAGTGATGAATGCTCTTGACTCTTGTGTGAAAGGTCCTGTGTTCAATTCTCGCTAAGTGCTTACATCTGAGGTGTTATGCACATATTTGTCCTCTATCGTGGTATAAACTTAGTCCTGTGTAAACTCCTCTACCGTGGCGTAAATGGGTACCCGGCTATGCTGCCAGGGTAATAATGTTTGCAGGGCCTGTATGAAAATAAGTAGGCCTATTAATACTGATATGGCTACCCTGGGTAAACAAGACCCAATGATATGACTTCATTCCTTCTGATTAGTCAAAACTCAGTCGAGGATGGGGTTCATAAAGCTGTTTGTAAGTTACGCATGACTTTACGAACGGCTTGAATATGAAGTGCCAAATGGGATGCCCAGAGTATTGCCTGACGTTTTGACAAATTGTGTCTGCATTCTCACATAATCTCAATTAAATTGTGGCTAAAAGGATACTTCGCAATAAAAAAATGTTTATAGCAAAAGCAATGTTAATCTACGTCTGCATATTTCACCTTTTGATAGCTGACGTGATTTATAATGATAGAGAATTCCATTTGGCCTGCCATATTTAAGTCATTCGTAAAGTCATTCGTAACTTTACGAACAGCTTTATGAAACACCCCCTCCCCCGCCTTCATGATATACATAGCGGTCAATAAAAGGTCTTTAACTTACTAGGGATATACACGTGAATACTTTAGCCTTAAAACTTACTCGTGACTTTGATCAGGTGTTGATAACCTCAGAAAAAAGCGGAGAAAGGTGGAGCCACTTAAATGCACTATACCTATATAGGCCCTCCGTCGCGGGTGAGGAACAGGACACGGAAAAGATATCAACAGCGATACTGACTATATCGCTGTTTCGTCCTTTTTTCTTTCGTTTCTTCTTTTGGGTCTATTTCGGAAGGGGGGGCAGTGGGTGTGTGAAGAGTGAATGAGTGTGTGATTTTTTTTTTAGATAACTTCCTCAAAAATTAGTCTTGATGTACTGATTTAGTTAATGGAAAGCAATCATGTATAATCGGAATCCATAGATCAACCTATATATATAATATGTGTGTATGTTTTTTTAAATGCAATTCACATTTTTTTTTTTTAATCAAGACTTTATGATATGTTACTATTCCTATTTTGACTATGGAATTTTTAAAGAAATGTGTATACTCAGAATGTTTATGAATGAATTTGAACTGATTATGTAAATGATTTCATGTAAAATATGACTTTCTTATGTTGATGAAGAAATAAAATACCATTTAAAACAAAAAATGATGAAAATGGTTTAGGGCTATGGTATACACTCATGGCGTGAAAGTGGTGCAAATAGAATACGATAACTTTGGTGTTGAATGATATCATGAAAATTAAAACCACAACTTCTAAATCTTGATGCACGTGCCTGCTTGGTCACTGAAAAAGTAATGCCAGCACGTAAGATGGGGAAGGGGAAGGGGTAGCGGCACTACCCCACCCTCTCCCTAAAAATCGTGTTCATTATCTGGGCACCATTTGATAACTTATGTTTACTTATAGACCCAAATTTTCAGATTAAAAATACATTTATCTCATTTTTCATAAACAAATACAAATGATATTGTCGAGAAAACATGGAAAGAGGAGAGGCGACTGAGTTTCCATTTTAAAAATTGTTTGTCTTGGCATGGTTGGAGTTGACATAACAAATCCGTCACTCACGGTGTATACATTCACAACATAAAAAATTAAAACATGACAGAGGTCTACATGAAAAAAAACTCTTTAAAAAAAAGAATGAATTACAAAACAAAAAACAAGCGAAACTAGACAAACAAAAGGACTATAAAACAAAATATATCTCATTTATAATACGAATTAAGGTATGAATAGAGACGTTTAATTTCTTCCAGAGTTCGGGGCCAGTAAAACAAATATTCTGTTGAAACAAAATTGTTCCGTGACTAGGAATATGGATGTGCCTCTCAGAGATCTTGTTGGATAATTATAGATTATAATCAAACAGAGTAGAAACTCTCAGGGATATTTTCATAATACATTAATGAAAACGTACAAAAAACATACTTATTCATCACGTAATACCTCTAACACTGTCTAAAGCCCTGTGGTTCGGGCAAAAGGCCGCAACCCAGTACCAAAATGGTGCACATGCGGCCAAGATGTCATTTGCGTAATGGTTTGATAATAAGAAACTACCGTTCTTCTCATTTTTCAGCTGATCTCTGTGATAAGTGTGTCGGTTCAAATTCTGCCTGATCCGATTCTCTTCTCACCTGAGTAATATCCATTGATGTTAGAAGAACCCACGTGTAACGAAGAAAATCTTCACCCTCCCCATTCGTTCCCCTTTGCCCCCCCCCCCCCCCCTCTCTCTCTCTCTCTCTCTCTCTGTCTCTGTCTCTGTCTCTGTCTCTGTCTCTGTCTCTGTCTCTGTCTCTCTGTCTCTCTCTTGGGTGAACTTTCTCTTTCTTACGACCCTCCATCCGATTCCCATATCACTTTGCATATCCCTCTTCGTTTCCCCTCCCGACCCGTTACGTCAGTTTTTGGCGGGAAAGAGATCGTGTCTCGGCCATTACGAATGAAGATCATATCGATTGTCCGCCTCGAGGAGTGACCCTCTTATCCCGGGAATAAGAGGAATTTATTAGGAGTGGGATGGTTTGGAATAAATATATATCGAAATGGATACAAAGAGAGAGAGAGCATTATACTTTGGCATACCATTATATCTTTACGCCGTTTATAGCATCAGTATACCGTTTCAGCTGTGATCATGCCCGAATGACCAATTTGAAATTGAAACTCTATTTAGCAATATTTTTGGCGCACAGCAGAGCAAAATAGTTATTTCATGATATTGATGCTGCAAAATTAATGATAAGCCATGAAAAGTATTCCAGTTCTATTTCTATAGACCTGCATACTGTGTAACATATTTTATTGAAGAACACCAGGAGATGAAAAATTATTATGAATGACGGAACAAGACAGGGACTGAAGTTAAGAAATAAGATGTGACGGCTTGTCCTGGATTCATCAGTATTTTGTGTTAATGCGTGTACCTACTTTCAGTACGTCCAAACAGTACTGTCAATATCTCATAAGGCAATACCACAAAGTACGGTAAGTACGCCCATATCAACGACATACATATAAGGGGGGGGGGGGGAGTTGTAAGAGGCCCATAACCTCCAGGAATAATCTAAAATATGCATGACATTCTTTTCATTATCATAATGAAATGAAGATGGAAAAAGCTCAACGACTGAGTCACCCATTTTACAACACACTAAAGAAAAAAAAGGTTTGAATTTGCACCCTTCAAAATAACACCAGGAGCATTATGCACGATTAAGGGTGCAGTGAGATACATTTTGCACCCTTAGGGTGCAGAGTTATACCCTTTTAAAGGGGAAGGTGCAAATTTGCACCATATTGGATTCGAAAATTTCTGCACCCTTAAAGGTGCATAACTGCACCTTTAAAGAGTGCAGATGGGCATGTCAAGTGCCAACATGTACAAAAGGGTACATCTTTGCACCTTTTTTAATGTAGGGTGCAAGATTGCACCTCAAAAGGTGCTGCTATTGTCGCATTTGGGTTGCAAAATTGCACTTTTTTCTCAGAGTGAATGAATTGAGCATTTTGATTCAACAGGTTAATAGTTCACCGACAGATCATCAACAGCAAGCTGGTTAAGAGTAAATTATGTATCACCTAAGTTTCCGCCATGTAATACACCTTCACGCCACATTTATTCTCTGGGTGAAGTTCTCAGATCTAGTGTGAGATATACATGTGTTTAAACTCCCAGATGATCGTCATATAATGGCGTTCCAAGGTCGAGATTTTCAATTGCTTTTTCCCCCCTGTCCTTCTCTCCTCTTTTTTCGAGAATGATACTGATTATGCAGAATAGTGAAAGGGGTATTTCCGCCTTGATTTACGTACCAAAATGATTTTTTTTTCCATTTTGAGCCCATTTCAACGCTTTCATTTTTGCTTCAAACGAAGCTGCCTAACATTTAGCTTGATTACATTCAATGGTTATTTGTATAGATACTTACCAATATAAAACACCTTCGTATTGTACTTTTGTTTGGAACAGTGTCAGGTAAACCTGCAAAATAAGCTTGCTAGTAACCAAAGTGAAGAAAATAACCAACTGGGAACTAGAAGTATCGATGAACTACCAGCTAGACAGTGTCTCTGCTTTCAACTAACAAATTCTTCACACGTATTAACCCGCACCAGTACATACAGTTGTAGTGACACCTTTGAAGTGTCTTTTGATCGAGAATTCTAGCAATTGCACATTATACATGAGCAGAAAGAGAAAAATTCCTTGAAAATTTTCAGTCCATTTTCAATCCAGTACATTGTGCCCTTCGAAAACATGTGTTATTGAATGTTAGTTAATCACTAAAACTCTCTGAATTGGTAATACAGTGTAAAATGCGTAAGCACTGTTTTTATGAGCAAACAGGCTATTTTTCTGCATAGAAATTTGCAAAATTCATTCCAGTTGGTTCATGGTATATATTTTGCTGCATGTTATATATATATATTTTTCATTTATTTTGAACCATGTACACTCTGATGTAGTAGGTTAATTGCTTAATACACCTAAAACTCTGTTCTTCTATTGGTCAATAATCTGACTTCTATATTTCACCATTAATTGCAGGCCTATATTTTATACATACTCCTGTATATATATATATATATACTGAAAGAAATGAAAATGGGAAAATTAATTTCTTTCAGTGTTTATGATTTACAAGGGAGTTGCCGAATTTGTTTGCATTTGTAAAATTTCTTTCAATATATATGTATATATATATATATATATATATATATATATATATATATATATATGAATATTTTACGTCATCACTCGTCAGCAGAGTTAGCGATTATGCCGTTTAAAACCTGAATCGAAAAGAGAAACGAAAGGGAAAGGGTATATGATGTGAAATGTGTAAAAAAAAAAAAAAAAAAGAAGAAAGAAATGGGATCAAGAGGAGAAAATCAATCTTCTTCGATTTCTCTTTATAGGATTAGTCAACCGCTTGGCAGTAATATGATAGAGACTAAAGGTGAAATTCGATCGAGTCTTAACACTAAGAAACTATAATCTGAAACGTGTCAAATACGATATTCGAATTCAAATGCATAATTCAAACACCAAGATGAAATAGGAGGATGTTCCGTGCGAAGTTAAAAGTAAAGATATTTCTTAGAATGCTTTGAAGTGAATTATATTTTTTTCTTGAAATCATCAAATTTTACATAATTCAAAAAGTATATGATAAATCTATTTTTAGTTCTTATATTAATAGTTTGAATAGACAGAGATAAAAACTGGTTCGAATTCGCACAATACACCCTCTCTTGTTGACCTAATTCAATATCCGTTGACCACTGAATTCTGTCATTCCCACAGACTTTGCACAGGAGCCACTCCATTTCCGAATGCAATGGGACAAGGAAATTACCCCCCCCCCCCCATGGAAAATTACCTCGGAAAACAATACCATACCCCTATAGATCCGGTGTCAAAGCCGATTTGTTCCGGGCAGGCGATTAGATCCTTTGGAACCAATCGCCTGAGCGTTCACCTGGCCGATTGGATCCGCCTCGGTCCATTTGATGCGATAGTCATAGTCATTTCAACCGACTCAAAGTCTCTGCAAAGTACATGCTTACTTTGCATAGCTAACAGTTAATTAGCCCGTCTTCGCGTATTGTAGGCCCCTACATTGAATTTGCAGCCAATCAAAATGAGTTTCCTAAAGTTAAGGTTTAGTGTATTTACTGTAGAGTCAGCTGTGTGTACGATAATTTTCTCCAAAAAAAACGATAATTTTGACTTTCTAGTACGATAATACAGCATTTTGAACCTGGCAACGCTGTTCCGGGGAACGAATCGACTAGTCGTTTCGTTCCTCCGGAACCGGAACAAATCGTGTATGACACTGGCAGAATCCAAAATAAACACACTCAGAACCTTCAACCAACATCAATATACCCCTGCAAGGTATACATCTACCGATTAGAAAATGTCATCAGTATGAGTAGCCACTGAGGTAGTTATTCAGAAAGGAAAATATCCGGGGCAATTTTGACCATGTCTACCTCTAGAATGTTCGGCACAAACGCATTTGAAATCGCATCAACTCTGGGGAAATTTTATGCCAATTCTAATATCTTTTGATTGATTGTGACAAATTAATGCAAAATGTAACCTGTATTCGAAATGAATTTGCCAAATTTAGTCATACGAATAACCCTTTACAATGGTTTACCTTTCTTGATTTTATACTTTCCCTATAGGTGTGTATTGTCAGTAGTAGGTCCTTTAAAATACTCGAGCAAAATGTCCTATATATGTATGGGTTAGTTGTTCTGGGGATGCTTCATATAGCTGTTCGCTAAGTAATACAAATAATTTTACGAACGACTTGAATATGACAACACAAATGGAATTCTCAATCAATATAGATCGCATCAGCTAAGAGTGAAATATGCAGACGTAGATTACATTACCTTTCTGTACAAACATTTTATTTTTAAGTATATTTTTTGCCACAATTTAATTGAGATTATGGGAAATAAAGCTACGCATTGTTAAAACGTCAGGAAAAATATGTCGGCATCCCATTTGGCACTTCATATTCAAGTCGTTCAGAGAGCATGTAGAGGGCACACACGAGTAATTCAGGCTCCCATAGAAACACGTGTTACATCGAAGCACATAAAAAATAAATAAATAAAAGCCGTTTTAATTCACAGAGTCCAAGAAAAATCCACAGAACTTCAAAATTAAGTGATTTATTTTGGCAATTTTTAGGCGCAAACAAAAACTATGCAGGCTGAAATGAGACTAACATCAAATCGGGACTTCTCACAGCTAAGAACAATGGAAATGCACCGCAGATCAAATAATTCCTATAAAATACACCGAAGCGTCCAAGCTTCAGCATAGTGGTCAAATATGAAAGAATATTACTTCCAAAGGCTATTTCTTCTGTAAACCTTTACATCCGACAATTTGTCAATTTTAAAGGAATAATTTTGATCAGCCGCACCACGAGCGGATGAATTACTCATGTGTGCCCTAAAGTCATGTAACTTTACGAACAGCTTTACGAAACACCCCCTGGGTGATTGAAGACGTCATTATTTGCACTCTAAGGAATAACTTCGTCTGATCACTCCATGGAAACTAGGGCTAATGTTCTGACCGAAATGAAAATACACAATGCGGGACGTTTCCTTATTCGTGTTAAGTCCACTCTGCTTAAGAATAGATTCCCATCTTGTAAACATTTTCCCCAACAGATTACAAAAAAACGTTCACGTGTTCACAGTTAATTTTTGTTCTTCTTTGATTGTGCATGAGAATGTTTATTGTGTTTACGAATAGGATAGTTTATAGCTGGAAAAAAAATCATAATTTATTCAATTAATGATTCTGTACTAAATTTTTAGCAATATAGTTCGCTGTTTTAAAGAAAATTCCCCCAGTCGTCTGGGGGATGGCGTGGTAAGATAAGAGAGAGGTACCTCCCTGGTTAGTAGATCTGACAACCTTTAGCTTTGACATGTTTAACCTAATGTTCTTTGCACCCCTCTAAGTGTGAATGTGCGGTAACAGCATTCAGACGGTAAAACCGCGAGGTCTGCGGAGGTCGTTTCACTTACTCGAGGCATAAATGTTTAGAGGGAATAACTTATCACCCTTCTCGGGGTTTCCGGGTCTATAATTATCCCATTTTGGAGGTGGTATTGGAACAAGAGTTCGGCGGAAGATGGCATGAGATCGGTCACAGAATTCTAATCATATCACGCTCTCAAACATGGCCAGGCGAAACCTGATGCCGAGTCAACCTCAAAATGTCTCATCAGCGGACCTCCAGTGAATTATTAGACGGGATTTTTTTTTTCTGACCAAGGATCAAATACCAGCCCTTACATGGTATGTGCGCTGGACACCAAAGAGGATATCACGCAGATGCAACGCGAGAATTGGTAAAAAGAAGGCACAATGATGTAGGAAATGCTTAACTTCCCTTCTGCATTTCATATTTTATTACCATAGACACTGGTAGAAGGTTATCTATGCCTAACCCATCAGTTAATCGAAGAATCAAATCTATCAGATTGACTCTTGAAAGTTCATGTATAGCTACAAATTGGTCGCTAATTTGCTAGTACAAAAGTAGCACTGGCATCATTCATTTCGAGGTTCAAGTTTCGGATATGTACGTATGCCTGCAGCATGTCCAGCAAAACTCAACATGAAAAAATATCTCAATGTAGAATAGGGGATATCAGCCAAAAAACAAACAAACAAACAAACAAACAAACAAACCTTTCGATCAAATAATAACGAAAGAGCAAAAAGGAAAGGCAGAGTGAAAGGAAAAGATGATAAGAATATCGAATTCGAAAAGAATGGGAATTTAGAATCATCACTAATGGTAATTATATTAATGTTAAATGCCGTAACAACCGCCTCTTTGGCAAACTTTACATGTGGGTGTTCTTTTCTTTCTCATGCAGAGTCGTTTGCTTTTGAAAATAATACAAGATGAACTGGAGATTAAAGGACAATGCCTCGAGCGGTGAACGTCTGTTCTAAAGTTATGGTAAGTTTTTCTGTCATTATACGTGGTAAAAGTGGTAAACGTACGTGGTTGATCATCGTAGATGGATATCGTTTAAAAGCGTATCCTCAGATATCGAATAGTACATAGAGTCGATTAAAATCTGAAGATGCCTTATGGAGTAACATTTCAACAGCTAACATAGTGCAAAGTGGGAGTTTGACTACAAGAATTATAAAGACATGTACTGTACTGTCATATTGAAAACGATAGTAAGCTAAAAACTAAAAACTATATCTGTTTGTTTCACTTTATGATAAAGTGAGGAATTTACTTGCAAGAGATAAACATACTGGAAAAGAGTAAGAAAACCTTGTCAGTGATGATGATGATGATAATAGTAATGTAATAATAATAATGATAATAATAATAATAATAATAATAATAATAATAATAATAATAATAATAATAATAATAGTAATAATAATAGATTACCATTACCTTTTATGTCCATACCCTATCTATTGCAGCTTTGTCCATTTGTCATGTGATATACGTGATTTCATCTTTCGCACAAGTTGCGCCTTGAGCATTTGATTTTCAAGTGGATTTGGCGCCTTAAAAATCTTATTGTTATTATTATTATTATTATTATTATTATAATTGTTGACTCTAATAACCGTAATAATAATCCGTTTTTATATAACGCACATCACATGATGATCTTACGTCTTTATACGCGCTTCCAAACCTAGTAGCTCACTGTTATCCATGCTGACGAGTGAAGTGACTCGGTCCCTCTTTTGGAAAACTTTTTGTATGATGACGAAAATAATAATGATAAGGAGAATAAATCGTTCTCATTCCTCTAGCTAGGCAGGGCAGAAAGGGGAAATGGGGCGAGAGTGGTATTTGTAAATCACATAAACGCGGAGAAATCATGGATAAACCATTCAGCCACTTTCAAAACAATATGGGAATCACTTCTTTTTAAATACCATTTGAAGTGTTTTCTCCCTCCAAACTATACCATGTATACATTGATTTGTGATAAGTATATTTCGAAGTGTGGTTAACCACGGATACTTTATGTAATAGGTGTGCTTGTCACGAATGTTTTTTGTAAGGATGCTCATCTGCATTACATCATATCTCATATCTGAAAACTGGATACATCCATAATCAAGAATATTTCTAAGTTTCTTCTTCCAGCGTTTACTGTCATGTATGTTGTATTTTTCATGTAGAATGATATTTGTTAAACTGCAGAGTGCCTTTGGAAAGCAGTTTTGCACAACTGAACATGACAACCCTGCAGTGTGAAATGAATAAGACACAATAAACAAATAAATATGAATAAATTATATTCTTTTTATGTCTTCATTATACATACTCTAAAAAAAGACATCAGTGTATTTCCTTTTTTAATGTATCCTTATACAACTCCAACAGAATCGGTCTTGGATCTAGGATTTTCAAGCCTGGATGTGTAAAAGCTCACTTTCGCAAAATTTTATCTCCTACCACGGAAGAGAAAAAAAAAATGTGGCGATGCATTCGATTAAACTCCACCATCATTCCCTGGCAATGTGAAAAAAGAGACAGGTAATTATGAATTTATCGCATTTAATGAGAATGCTCGCTCGCAATGCGCAACCTATAGATTTTCTTTCACTTGTCAACACTGCACAATCCCTTCCCCCGAAAATCAAAATCATGATTCGTAAGCGTCAGTCCGCATGCATAACTTGTTTTTAACTTAACAAAACATTTTTCTAAGTAAGCTAGTAGATATCGTTTCGCATTTTCTCTTTAAAGCACTCTTTTTAATTTTTAGTTGCTTTTGTAAAGGTGATTCTTTATTACAGAAATTTTCACCATGGTCTGGTTAGAGTACCGCATTTCAAAGTTCCATTTGTTATAAAGGTCATCATCGCAAAAACTCGACACATAGAAGCCGCAGAATATATTGTATCAACACTGGGGCATTAGGAGGGGTTTTTCGGCATTTCAGACACACGCTTAGAGTCCGAAAGTAATTAACACGTATATTGGTTTCATCAGAGGGGGAAGCATAACACCTCTCTTTTTCCAAAGAAAGGTGAATAAAAGTATTAAGTACATGATGTCGTGTGTAAGACAAGGACAGTATTTAATCTGAATTGTTCGTTACAAAAAAGCCTGAAACGGTTCGTGTAACACGCTTACGATATACATGTATCTCGTTTTAATCTTGTACTTGGCGTAAGAACCACCTACGCACATTTATCTCAATTTTCGATAAATGAATTCGTCCGCCAAGTTACCAGAAAGTTTGCTTGGGAAATTGATGGGGAAATCAACACCTCCACGAGTAATGCACGTCCCTCATAATTATACAGTTCAAAAACAGTTCAGGAACATGTTAAATGATCATACAAAGTCTCACTTTCTGAAATTATTTAATCGATCTAACCGCAGTGTGTGTTTACTTTCCAAAGTAATATCTTCCAGAGCAATTGTGACATTCATATACAGTATCCAACAAAAGTGAGTACACCCTTGAGGGTGTGCTTAACTTTTGTTGCCACAAATTTAAACAAAATCCTTCAGCTATTTCTTTATTGTTATGAAAGAGATAATTCCTATCAATACACAAGTCACAAAATTTCGTTCTTCTCTATCATAGTTCTAATACATTTATGTAAGAATAAACATTTGAATTTTAACATTTTGTAAAGGGTTACTCACTTCTGTTGGATGCTGTAGATATAGTAATAGGATTTCAACAGACACTCGTTGTGTGGTCGTTCTTCCTTTTCAAATAATATCTTCCTTTGCAAAGGACCCTCCATTTGCAACAAACTACCTCCAAAAATTAAGCAGAGTGCAACAGTGAGGAACTTTAAGCACATTTTAAAAGTTTACCGTATGCAGAAAATTTGAACTTAATTTCATCTAAATTTCTATTTTTTATGTATGATGTAAGTGTTTAATTATTACATTTTTCTTTCATTAACTTGTTGTTTAATTTGTATATGGATCATCTATCTATAGCTTATTTATAACTTCTTGATGATCCTACCACTTCATAGTTTCCTTTAGTTTGTTTTTAAACCTTATTCTTTCTTTTTTTGTAAATAAATATTTTGTCGTATTCTTTGAATTTTGTATGCTTTGAAAGTGGTGAATGGCTACAATGCATTGCAATTCAATTCAATTCAAAATCCTTATATTAGGTGTATATGATTTTTTTTAATAATCTTTTTTTTAGAGCATTATTCTTTTTTACATGTTTTCATTGTGGTAGTGGTGGTGGTGGCGGTGGCAGTTGTGAGAATTTTATGTTTAAGGCCTTGAATAGAAGACATTATGGTAGCTTAAAGTAACATGTATCATGATCGACCATATGATGAGAATTTAACGCTGTATTTTTTTTTCAATCCAAGAGCAATGCCTAATAAATATAAGGAAATATGGATTCAATCAAGTTAAAATTTTCAGTAGATTAAAGAGTAGCTTAAGTGGTTGTTTGTTATGATTACCCATATGGTAAGAATAAAATGCTTAAAGTTTGGAAAATATACAAGACAGTAGCTCAAAGTGAATTTTTTAATATATGATTTCAAATGCAGATATTTTATGATTAAAGTTTTGAGCAGATTAGA
Organism: Echinometra lucunter; assembly: GCA_029962745.1. Classification (NCBI taxonomy): domain Eukaryota; kingdom Metazoa; phylum Echinodermata; class Echinoidea; order Camarodonta; family Echinometridae; genus Echinometra; species Echinometra lucunter. Next base: position 9,774,564 of record CM057159.1, on the reverse strand, counting down.
TAGTAGTAAAATGAATTGCAGATGATTGTTGACGATGTGTTGAGAATTTAAAAGTTAAAGTCTTGCGTGATATAGATAATAGTTAATAGTAAGTTGCAAATATGATCAACCATTATGGTGAAAAGTATTGGCAAGATTAAAAATGCCCGAAAAATGAGCTACATATCATTAATAACGGGCTTTAAAAAAACAAAATGTATTGTTTTCATCATATCACTAAGATTGTCACTCTATGCATTTGTCTGATAAAGAAAGGGCCTTCATTTCTTTTTTTTCTAACTCCCGATAGATATCATTCAGTGTATTGATTATCAACAGTAATTTAGAAAGAAAAATTACAGTATCATTACACGTAGCTTCGTAAAATTGTTCAAAATCACAGTTTTGCAAACAATTTTTGGTAGATATCTGAAATGAGGAACATCTGTTTTAAGACGCCTTGTTTCTGACAGAATTTTGATGACTTTAGTCCGTAAACTGCCTTCTTAATTTCAGTAATTCGGGTAATCTATCATTTTAAAAAAGAAGAAGAAGAAGACCATTAAACAATGTTAAATTTCATTTTTTTTTTCAAATAATAGAATATATCCTTTCCTCAAACATTATTTCAAAAACTCCGTAAATTTGAATCGTACTTCCCCACAAGGCATTATTCGATCGATATAGAAGTAGGCCACGTCTCTATTTTGTTTTGCTGACAAAGTACAAGCAGGCACGATTGGTATGGATATACGAGCACCTTAACGAGAATGCAAACTAGCATCGGTAGTAAATGTCATATCGGTACATCTGATGATACATGGTACCGCATATTATCAAAGAGAAATTAATATTTCGCAATGATAATTATTGATCTATTAAAATAAAGTGTTTTTCCTTTGAGGTGCCTCCAGGGTATCCCAAACCCCGAGCAATAATCATTTTCAATCAATTAGCCTTAACGATATAGGAGGGAAATCTGGGAAAGGTATATAAGCTAGCTGTGGATTGCGAAATAATAAGAAAAATATAAATTTCATGCGAGATAGGAACATGACGAATTGGTTTACCAAACACCAAAAGTGAAAATTATTTCCAGATAAGTTGCGTATATTCGAGAGCTAAAATATCTTTTTTTCGGATGTGCTACATCCCTGCTGGTGAATTTCAAAGTTAATCATATTATATCTATCATTTCGCTTATTCAAATTTTACCATCTATTAATTTAGCAAGCTTCAAGCATTATTTTTTAAATTTCATTTTAACAAATTACATGCGTTTTTAAGTCATAGGGTATTTATCGAGATATTCATTTATGTGTTTAAATATTATCATTATTGTAATTTTGCCACCTTGTTGTTATTGCCAATTCTTTTTTTGCAGTGGAACTAAATGCCCAGTCAAAATATTTCATGACCAATTCTGAGACATTTGCTGCATCACTGCGGCATCGCTATGATGCTTATGGTATCAGAACTAAGTTTAGTCTCGGTCAAAAGCTCTATCTTATAATTCTCGTCCTGGATATCAAGAGCCAAAATATGACGTTTGCATTTCACACAAACCTGTTTCTGCTTTTGATAGAATGGTCGTTATTACGAGGGGGAAATATAATATTTAAAAAAAAAAAAGATATTATTTAAATATTTTTCACACTTCTGTTGTCTGGCGACTACCATCTTGAGAGCTTCTCTCGTTGAGCGGAACTTCGTTAATATAGCATTCAGTACTTTTTTATTTTCAAAAAGGGAAAATAAAAAATAATAGATTTGAAATATGCTCTTACTATTTGTCGTTCTTCTGTCGTCTGGCAAATAGGTGTTAGTGGTCTTTCAATAGTGATCTTGTTGGAGTTGACTTCGGCAGCCTCCGACCGCTTTTTTCCACCGGGCCGCCACCCGCTGAATCTGTGGTGCACTTGGCCGTTGCATCGGGGGGCGTATTCGCTGATGAGAATCAACAACAGCAGGGCGGCTGAGATGTAGGCTAGGCTGGTGATAATTTGCTTCATGATCTGTAAGTAAGTTTTTTTTTTTTCTGGTTGCGCCGCTGGTAGGCTGGCTTTAGCTATTGCTGTCTATCGGGTGAATGAAAGATAGAGAGCAGAGCGAGACGGCTTTTATCCCGGGTGTCAAATCCCGCCCTCCGCTGTCGACAGCGGATTAAGGGGTTACCAACACGACTGAATTAGTGATTGGGTCATCATGACGTAATGAAATTCACTCCCCCTCCCCCATAGCACATTCTACTTCTCATCTTCCAGCTATTATAGCAGGGTAATAATAGATAAAAGAAGCTGAGAATATAATGAGAATCAGCGTTTCTAGACATGGTGGAAAATAGTGGTTTCTTTCAATTATTGAGAGCATCGTTTGATGACATTAAGAAGGCATATTTTTACCAACGTGTGCATGTGTGTTAAAAAAAAGATGAAGTACAGCGCCACAATATTTACTCGCTGTCTATCCCAAGTAAAATATAAGGAAAATGTTTTCTTTCATTTTTTTTTCTCGATGTTCATCGAGAAGCCATCAAGCAATACCATATTCCCTTAGTATAATTACACAACTCATGATTAGGTTTAAGATGTAAAAGAATGAAAATAATTATTGAAAAAAAGTTTCTGCTACAAAATTAAGAGATGCTATTACATTTGAGAGTGCTCAACATCATAGGCGCCGGAAGCGAGGCAGGGGGGGGGGGGGGCAGAGGGGGCAGTTGCCTGCCCCAATCATTTAAGGGAGGGGGAATCGATTTTTGCCCCCCCCCATGGGCCCCCTCACAAGAAAAAAAAACCAGAAAATTTCGGGTCATAAAATTGCCCTACAACCATGTAAAATAATCATTATTAGTGCTCTAAAATGAAAGCTTTCAGCATTCAGAAATCAAAATTCTATTCGGTCCCTACGCTCCCCTGTATATCAATTAGATGCATTGTTTCTCAGTATTTAGAAATTCTGTCTAAAAGGGGGCAAACCGAATGTTTGCTTTATTCAGGGGGGGGGGGATTATTCCCCCCCCCCCCCCCATGAAAATACAATTTGCGGTGATGCGATCATCTTCCTAGTCGTGTAAAAAAGCAGGCTAATAATTCTTACACCTAAATTTTCTCACATTGTCTCTACATGTATGTTCATTTACAAGTGTATCTCTTGTCTACCAGTGGTGGAAAAAGAGAGGGGCTGATTTTTTCCCTATCAAGGGAAGGCCGGGGGCGGAAAATCATCTTTGCCCCCCCCCCCCATCCCCTTAAGCCATAACGCCATAATTTAGAGTACATTGTATAATCATGATAATATGAAAAGCTTTCTAGTGTTGAGAAATGCAAATTTTCAGCACAAAACAATCTGAATTTTCTTGCTTGCAAAGTTGCAAAAATCTATTTTGCCCCCACAATGGGGCTCCCTTGCAAGACAACAAGAATTCACTTTGATGTAAAATGATATATATTGAGTTTTCCTTTGCTCTAAAATATGTACATGGCATCCACATTACATTTCTTTCACTCCCTCGTAGATTAACGGAAACGCTCCTTAAAGACTTTAAAAATCGCGGTGAGACGAAGCAGGGGCTTCTTTCTGGCAAAAGAGGGGGCATTTCAATAAAATACCTTGCGGCTTGGGTTTGGGAATGTTTATTTTTTTTCCCGCCCCTGTCGGAGGCCATGAATTTTATGTGTTCCAGAAGGCATATATTTTAATAAGTAAAAATTCCTATCCTCCCCCCCCCCCCAGTCCCGCCCGAGTATCATCATATATTGGCATGAGGGCACTCGTATTTTCTCATATATGGGCAGTGCCGGAGTATGAAATTTCTTTACATTTTCACCACCAAATGTGTAAAAAAAAAAATGCTCTCTCGCTTCACTCGCGCGGACAAGGTTTTGAAACTGAGAGTTGCTTTTCGAGTAAAAGGCGTTCCCCCCCCCCCCCATTGCGGAAATGTACCCGTACGCCATTCATAAACCGCCCATTGCCATGCCCGGTCTCAAACCTCTCACGCCATCCTACCATGCTAAGCGGTGAACAAATAGCCCTGTTTCAGTACTAAAGATGATACTAGAGATGACTGGAAACAAGTTTTGATAATCGCGATTAAATAAAGCAAAGTTGTTTTTTTTTTTCTCTCTCTCTCTCTCTCTCAGCGAAAGAATTCTAAAGCTTGCAGTTTTGAAATATATGGAAATGTGTATAGAAGGGTGAGAAATGTGCTTGTTCGGGGAGGGAGCCCCCATAAAGGTTTGAGGTGCCCAACCCCCCACCCAAGCTGGGACCCTTCCGGCGTGCCTGCTCAACATCTATTCTCTCCTGAAAGGAAGATATGAAAGACGTCACTGACTTTTCACATCTGTCATAACTTGTAACTATTAGTGACGTATATGAAAACAAAATCATTGCGTCATAAGATCTTCCTCGTTAGATAGGATTGTTTGTTATATCATCTGAATAGAGTGCGTTATTTGATGACACTGGAGCTGAATGGCACCCGATACCAGTATTATTTTAGCTCTCCACAAATTGGGTTATGAGTTATCACACGATCCCCATTTATGCCTAGATGAATTAAGATTACATACTGGAACATGGAGCTCATTATAGGGCAATGTTAAAGGATTTCAGAGAACTTGAATATCAAAGTTTACATGGTAAAAAATTCTACTTCAGGGTTGAGCTATACAAGGTTTATAGCCACTTGGTCTAATACCAGTTGGTCTGATTCCCAGATCGTTTAACACAACTATGGCTAAATCCGTTTTGGTCTATTACCATATGGTCTAATTGCTGTTTGGTCCAATACCCTCTTGGGCTAATTGTTATTTTGTCTAATGATCATTATGGTCTAATTGCCACTTCGTCTACTTCGTTTTCTTCATTTCGTCTAAATAAATGACCATTTGGTCTATTACCAGTTCGTCTAATCAGGCAGACTAAGTGGTGTAAGACCAAATGGGTATTATACGAAATGAGCATAGTCTAACTGGAAATTAGACGAAAGGGTGGATGGTTAAGTGGTAATTACACCAAATGGTTATTACACGAAGTGATTGTAGAGGAAATGGGATTAGACCATGTGGGATGAGACCAAATGGGCATTAGACAAAGTGGGATTAGACTAAATGGTACTTCACCCTATACAAACCTATACTGGATTTTTTTTATCACCGTTGTTATAAATATCGTTGGTGATATTGATGAA
>CM057159.1:9702311-9768888 GCA_029962745.1 Echinometra lucunter | reverse complement strand
CCCTCACCTATTGATATGATTAATGCTGCGAGAAATAATTGTTATTCCCGCTCTTTATAATACATGTGACATCAATTTTAAAAGATTCAGAGAGTGAGCATGAACCGAAATACTGATAAAATCCTGATCAAATATGATATAAGTAATTGATATGTTGTGCATTGTCTCTGTGTTAACATGCTGATCTATACCGTACGATTCACCCTCCTATGTCCGTAATCAGTAGTAGATGTTAACTTTTGGTTCTCATACAGTACATTGCGGTATATTCTTCTTCAAATTCCTCTCATCAATTTGAAAGGAAGGTCAAAAAAAAATAATAACGTTTCCTGGTCCCACTGTTTGTTAGTGGGACCAGGAAACGTTATATTTTGTTGACCTTCCTTTCAAATTGATTAGAGGAATTTGAAGAAGAATATACCGCAATGTTTGTAAAGCGTTTTGACCGTGTTGAGTAAAGGCGCTGAATAAATATCAATATTTATGTATTAGCGCATGTATGTTTGGAAAAATGAGCTTAGCCTTGCTATACCCTCCCCCCCCCCCACCCTGTGGCTGCGCCCATGCTATTCTCACAAATCGAAAACTAGCTTTATAACAATCAAATCCACCTGTTAGGCCAGCACGATATGTTTCTAGCTTTCTTGAGATACATGGGAGGTACCCTTAATATAATCATTATTTTATTTTATTGAATTGAATTGAAAAGGTCTTTATTAAGATCTGACTGGCGACCAAAGGTCAAATTGCACAGATATACATGAATAAAGGTTAAAAAAAGATATAAATGGACATAAAAAGAAAAATGTCACACATAAATATAAAAATCAGCATAATCAAATTCCAATACAAATACAAACAACACGATAAAAAACTATTTTCGAAAAATCAACTCAAATGCAATTTCAAAGGCTGTTGCACTGCCCATGCAAATCATGTTCGTGTAATAAGCCATTGTAAAGTCCGCACATTTCTAAAGGTGATAGAAAGGGCAGCTGAAGTTGCTTTTAATAAGTTGGTTCTTCGAAAGTAGTTTTTATCGTGTTAAACATGCTAAACTGAATATCAAACACAGAGGAAATAATATGACTTAATTGGTATGACCCGGCATGGTTGGAAATTCAAATCATAACCTATAGCAAAACGGCCTCATTCTCCACCCAGAAATCCACAGTCCTCCCAAAAGAGCTCGAGATGTCGCCCCCCCCCCCCCCATGTTCCCACACTTCAGTCCTATTGGCGGCATTGATCAACAATCATGGCAAATCATTCTTCAAGAAGATACCGTGGGGTTAAAGTAATTGAGAGCGACACCCAAACATTATTCAGGTGCCATATCAGCTCTAAAGTATGAGTTGCTTTGAAATAAACATTGTTTACAGCCATTCCCCGCAATATATTCGAATCTATGGATATTCAAGGACATTTTTGATAAATCCATTGTATCGAAAACGAAAATAATCTTAATTCAGCTTTACTCTATACGTAAAAGAAAGCGAGAGATTTTTTGACGTGACTCTCCGAGTAAAATAGTAAAATAGTCACTTTTATCTTCTTTGTTTGTTTTTTTTTTGAGAGAGAGAGAGCGCTCTCTATATTCACTCAAAATTTACAATGTTCATTACTAAACAAGCGATATTTGACTCCCGGGGAGCGAAAAGAGAGTGAAAACTCATTCTATTCGGGCGGGAGGTAATTCGAAAAATGTAGTGTATTTTTTTAAAATGCAAATTTGAAAAAAAAATGCCGCAATTTGGAGGAGGAAGTTCTTTTTCACTCTATATGAAGGACGAGTGATTTAATGTGAGATAACCATTTAACATGGCACTGAACATTTTGATGATGTTTTTAATGGCAAGCCTGTCTCAATGAAACCTGCGATTATGATGCACCTATGATTGACGAAAGAACTTCCAATAAAAAAAAATACCATAATATCTATCCTATAATACAACATAACTCCCTTCAGCCCCTGAAATAGCTACATGAAAGGGCGTTAACAGTTATCATATAGCAGCTTTATCATAACTCCCATCTCTTTCAATGGTTGAATTCACTCACACAATACGGTGTGATTATTAAATGATTAACTCGACACGCACTGGAGTGTGATCATTTTTTTTTTATCAAGATATCACGCTCAAAACAAAAGTTTAATAATCAGACAGAACTCAAGGGCGATGCGAAATATATAGAGAAACACTTTGTCGTCAGAGGCAGACATATTAAAAACAAACATACTCATAGTACACTCACAAACACCGGGTTTTCGTTAGCAAACCAAACCCGGAAATTTGAAATCTAGCGATTATTAAAGACACTATGTTGAGAAAAGGTACGAAAGGATTTGACTATTAAACACAAGTGTCCTTGGGTAATTATTGAAAATTTTTCAAGATGGCAATTGTTTCATTTGCGCTGACGCTTCGTAAATATCACTATGGACTTTGATGAATTATTTCGCGCCAAGACAATACCAAAGCTCTGCTTTTCAGTCATGTTTTTGAATGGAAATCACTCTTGGGTGACGCTTAAAATGACGTTTTATGTATACCTGGCACATTTAGCAGTAAACAGGGTAGTAAAGAAAGCGAAAATTTTCAGGCGTTAATTTTGTATTCGGGTATTTCTGCAATTGAAACATTAAAATGATATCCAATGAAATAATGTAGTTCAAAGAAACTGAAAAAATACCATCAGATTTGGCACCAACTAAAAAAAAAAGTATAGAATGGGTGAGGACTAAGGTTGACATCAATAATATGAAAAAAGGAAGAATATTGTGAGATACTAGAAAGTGTGAGAGAGAGTGAAAGAGAACGAGCAGGAAGAAGGGATCCAGAAATTGAAAGAAAGAGAGGGAAGAGAGAGATGGGAGAGAGAGAGAGAGAGAGGAGAGAGAGAGAGAGAGAGAGAGAATGAAATAGAGCAAGGGGGAGGAGGTAGACATTACAAAGATGCTTGGTAATGATATTTCTGCAGAGCGCCTAGAGAGACAGATTCGTGGGTGAATTGGGTGCTGTATAAAGAATACTCGACACAGTCATGCTCCGGCGACAATAACTGCCCCGTGTCAGTTCCGTACATCAACCACTGCTAACCGAACACAGAACCCTGAACACAATGTTGTGCGTAACCCGAACCCTAAACCTAAGCCTGACCATGCTGACCAAATTCTATTGCAACCCTGACCTCTAACCGTATATCTTTGAAGAAATGAAGCTAGGAGCAATAGTCCCTGAAGCATTTGTCTGTTTGTCGAGTCACCCGGTAGGAACCCTGAATATTATTATTATCATTATTATCATAGGTCCAGGGGGACGAAGGGGGACCCCCCCCCCTCCCCCGTCGATTTTTAAAGCTTAATATATTATTTTTCTATTTTGGGTCAGGTGACCAAATTTAGGCCAACCCCTTACATATTTTATAGGCCTAGAATGCATTTTGATGGCAAAATCGGGCTTATTTCATAAATTTTTTTTTTCGGTTTTCTTATAGCTCGGTCGCTTCGCACGCTCGCATAATAACGATCACCCCCACTCAGTTCTCGAATTAGATTTTCGGCAGAGGCCTTCAGTGTTTCCGCCCCCCCCCCCCCCCCCCACTCGTTACATGAAATCGCCGCCACTAATTATTATCATCATCATCATGGAGAGTAAGCATGGTAAGAGAAAAATGCAGATACGAGGAGACAGGAGACAGGGTTTTGTTGTCCCTTACCATGCTTACGTAATGCTGGATACGCTATCACAAAAAGAAAACTATTTGATATCTGGTCATGTAAACTAATTTTGTAAAAGAGACAGAATATAGAGAAAGAGAGAGATACAAAGAAAGGGTGGAAAGGGGAGGAAGAGAGAGAGAGAGAGATAGAGAAAGAAAGAAAGAAAGAAGAGAGAAAGCATTTAAAGGCTTTGTCGGAAGGAAAGGTCGAGCAAACTCAGCACCTTTTCCGTGAAGTGCAACCAGGCACCATTCTGTCACTGCGAAAACGGTGGTGTTAAATTGGTGTTAAATTAACACCACTGGTGTTTATATTGGACAACTCTGATGGTGGTGTTGTCCTATATAAACACAAATGGTGTTGATTTAACACCAATTTAGCAACACCGTTTTTGCAGAGGCAGGCTCTGGGCTAGGCCTATGTCAAAACTATAGAGCAGAGAGAGAGAGAGAGAGAGAGAGAGGAAGAGGTGAATACTTTCATTACAACACAGGAAGAAGTACAGAGAGTTGAACGATTTTCAGAGAGTAAGAAAACGACAGAAAGAGAATGGGTGAGGGGGCATCATCATCGTGGGAGATGGAGGACAGGGGGAAGAATGGGAGAGATGGATAAGGAGAGGGGTTTGAATGAAAGAGGGACAGTAAATAAAATATGTGACAAACAAAACAAATGATCACACAGTTTACAATGGAACTCACTCCTCTGCATACCAGTGGCAATGACAGAATTAGCACGCACGCGCTCGAGAGAGGGAGAGAGAGAAAGGGAGAGAGAGAAAGAGAGAGAGAGAGTATAGTAGTAGGCAAACTAGGGCAAAATTGGATAACCATCTCTTGAGCATGTTGAAGCCGGGGGCTTTGTATTGAGAGAAATAAAGAACAGGGGGAGAGGGAGAAAAGAGACGAGAGAAAGAGAGAGACGGAGAGAGAGAGAGAAAGAGAGGAAGAGAAGAAGAACAAGGGTAAGATGTAGAAGGAGGAGGAGGAGAAGGAGGAAGAGGAGGAAAAGGATTTGAATTTTGACATGACCAAACATGATTAATCACCCTTATAGTACGCCCTCTCATGTTACCCTGTGTGCAGACAGTGAGCTCTTGGGGACCATTATATGACGAAAGACGAAACGCTCTGTCCTGTATTCACTTTGTAAGAGGTACTTCTAAAAATTACGCCATCACTTTCGAAAACACAGCTATCCGATTTTTCTGGAGGTGTTTTAGACGTATATTTCTCGTCATCAAGAGGCCTATTTTATGTTTTAAGTTGTTGACCACTTATGCTGGTTGGCCAGTATTTGTAAAAATTCACCCACTGATTTGAGATCATGAAGTCGAGTTCACAAGAAAGAGAGAGAGAGAGAGAGAGAGAGCGCGCTTCTTATTTTGTACCCGTAGCGTTAACATAATATTCCGAGACAGAAAACAGCAGAGATAAGACAGGCGTACAATAATAAAATGCGATCTAAATTTTAGGTGAAAAAAAAATCATTAATTTTAGGTGTGAAAAAGAAAAGGCAAAGCGAATGTAACCATGACATATGAGCGAAGAGAATGATAGGTGGACATGAAGAAATAGAATGAGATACATTTTGCATGAATTAAAATGAAAGATGAATCTTAATCTAGTAGACGTATAAATAAACAGGGTTGGGCTTAAGTGATTACACAATGGTAACAAAAAAAAAAAGATATTTCAAAAAGAATAAAATTAAAAATATGATGATTTTCAATCGAAATCAATGCATTTTGGATAATTTTCTCATAAAAAGTCAAGAGTTGACCAAAAATTTGAGTATGAGGTATGACGTAAAAGTGGGTACCCAGCTTCGCGCATTGCGGTTGTGCTGTGCGCTAGACTGTATTATACCTTGCGCGCATTTTGCTAGAATTGGGCGACAAGGTACCCATTTTGACGTCATTTTGACGTCAAAGTTGGTACCCAGTTGAAACTGGGTCACAGCTGAGGGGTCAAAAATATAATGAAATCTTACCACATTTGGGGGTTTCCTTGGCAACACGACTTTTAAAACAACTTTAAGCAGATGATTTTCTGCTAATAAAATCATGCTCTTTTAAATGAACTAACATTGTTTCAGCACTGGGTACCCCCTTTAATGTTGTTAGCGTAAAACGTGTTATTTTTGGTTAGAAATTCCAATTATCATTGTGACCTTAAAATAAAGATTAATTACACCTGAATGATACCACGAATCACTTCTACTCTATGTGACTAGCGAAAGCAATAAAGTCCGTTTCCAGAAAAAAAAAATCTCATCTTAATCATTATGAAAGAAAGCTTCCTTCATCGTAAGAACATCATGATGATCATGCGAGATGATAAGCGCGCTACGCGATCCTCGAGAGAGATATCGGGAAACGATTGCCCGGGAGTCGTCTGCTTCGTCTTTCTTTCAAGTGGCGTAGAAAATGATACAGGCGGGGTGTTCCATTATTAAGTGATTTTTGGAGGCTGAGTTTGATCTGGTCGGAGATTTATGACTCCGAGCTTTGCCTTCGTTTCGTCCCCTTTTTCCCCTCCGGGATTACGAATACCAGAAGCGAAAAAAAGTATTTATTACAGTTTTGTTATAGAGGCGATTATATGAGCGGAATAAATTGACTGGAAAGATATACATATGGAAAGCAATTAGCCAGGACTATAATTTCCTCCAAGTTTCTCGAAGTGATCATGTCGATGTTAGCATTGATAGTTTAGAGGGTGATTATGTTCGATATTATCGTTGCATTAAGGCAAACATATAAAATTGTATAATTTGAAACTTCAATATTTTGAAGTTTCAAATTCATCAATAATTTAAGTTTAAGTTAATGCCCGCATGCAGCGTTATTTCTGCATCAAAGTGATATTAGGTTCAATGCCTTGACACGTATTCAGATCACTTCTAAGTATTTTACTTTAGCAAGTCGACTTTAAGGCAGAATACTTGTTGATAACCATCATGACCATGGTGACGTCATTAAGTCCATTTTAAATAACGCACGATAGAGGCCTGTTGAGGCTAAATGTGCCAAAATTCGTCTTTGTTGTAACAAATTTCTAAATCGCAATTATATACGTATATCCATTGTGAAAACCAAGATGTTATTAATATAGAATAACATCTAATATGGCTAAAATTGGAAATTTGACGACTTAGCCCCGTATAGCGGAAGCGTCGCTGTAAATTGTCAGCGGCGCCGCCCATACTCCTCCTGGCCCCGATTGCATCGGGATAGAAAATTCTTTACTATCCGAAAGTGCAATAGATTCTCGAAGTTTCAAGGCCCATATATGAATATTTTTCAGAGATAAATCAAAAGAATCATCGCAATGAACTACCTTACATATCAATTTATATCTTGAACACAGAAGGACAACATTTCAACGCAAAATATCGACCTATTCATCATGTTCATTGTATTTGAGCATAAACGAGTATACGGTGACGTCGGCGTAACCAACGAGGAGAGTCGAGACTACAAAAGTGCAAGTAAAAGTCTTTAACCTCCTTTGTCTTACTGTTCTGAGGAAGATACGCCCAAAGGCCCGTTTTCACAAAGATGTACTAAGTGAAACCATGGTTTAAATCTGTGTTTTGATTACAGTTAGCCAATTGTGACAACTTTGTCTCTGCCTTTTATGTTCCTTGTGGACTTCTGTTCTCATGCTTTAATGATCAAGAAAACTATTGTACTTTCATTTCCTAGACGGTTTTTAATAGTTTCAGTAACAAAAAAAAATGATAAATCGAACATCGACTGTATCACACTTGGCTACCCATAGTTAGACCACTGACTTAAACCATGGTTTAACTTAGTACACCTTTGTGAATTCGGGCAAATAATATTCGGTTAAAAATAAGTAAAAATCTATGAAAACAGTCAAGGGACAATGTTCATGTACTTGAGTCTTCGAAGAATGTCGGCCTTCCCAAATCACGGCTTACATATGACCTCACTGCACTATGTCTATGTGGAATAAACGCGTCGGTTCTGCAGCTGTAAAGGGGTCTATAAAATGACGTCATAATTTCTGTGCCGCGAATTTCGCCGTCAGATCAGGTTCAGGCGTTATATCGTCTCTCAAACTGTTTAGAGAAGTTTTCATGTTTTGAAGCAAGGTTATCCGTATTTCTACAGGATTAAGCTTTCCAAAAAATGTATAATTTGCATAATGTGACGCTCTCAGCTTTGGTTGCTTATTTTTCAGATGTGAAACGAGATGCAACAAAACATGAAATGGTTAATCCACAATATTCTTGGGGAGGCACACATCTTTATGTTTAAGTTTGTCACAAAGTGACGAGGAATTTAAATGAGGGAACAGCAATTACTACCAGACCCATAGGAACAATAGTCTCTTAGGGCAGAGTGCACGGGTTGAATGGGAGAGTTATGTGAGTGATGTGTGCTGGACAGTGATACCTTGTGCAATGAGCTATGCAGAGCTGAGAAAGTATTCTTGGTGTATGTTGCATGAGTTAGCTACTGGGCAGAGCAACTCTAGCATTGGTCAAGGCAGGACCTGTGTGCTGAGTGAGTGTGAGAGGAGATAGGATGCGCAGCAATTAACTTCATATTTTTGGTGCCATCTTCTTTGAAAATCTGGGCAAAGCAGGCCAGGAGAAGACTCCTCTACAGCTCCCATCATGATTTTGAGACCAGTAAGTTTTTTTTGCAGTAATTTTCCATGATTTATCCTATTTTCTTGTATATAGTGTAATGTCACAAATTAAGGCGTGGCGTAGGAATCAAAATTCATTTGCATAAAGTAAGACACAGAGTTCTAGCATTTTAGCGGAAAACCAATGAAATGAATTATTTGATTAGTAAACTATATCTGTGCCATGAATATTTGTATTTTCATCAGACAGAAAGAAGTTAAGATATTCAATTTTGGTGATATTTTTTGTAGAATAAATTGTGTGGCTAAAATGTTGCTCAAATAAGCTAATAGATAATTCATATTTTTCTGTGGCACATTGGAGAAAAGAAGAGATTTAATTTTGTAATTTAGTGTGCAGTTACTTGGAAATTATATTAAAAGGAATATTTTTTTTTTAAATATTTGGACTGCTAAATGAAGATGAAATATGTATAGGGCTTTGATAGCCAAGAACTGTTGCATTATATTGATCATCATGAAATTTAGTGATTATATTTTTTTGAGATATTAACCTGGATCAATATTTGGACATCTATATGTGATAGGAGTGTGCAAGAAGACGAGGTTATGAATATTGCTTTTCTGATTCATTCTTATACATGCAAAAGGCAGTCTTTTGAAAAAGTTTCATGAACGTAAATATTTATGTTTAGAATTATTGGGTAAACCTGTATGCTGTGACTCGTAGGTTGTATATATGTTTTAACAGCAGACAGGCAGCTGGGTTCCAAGACATATCTTGTCCTATACCACTGAGATGGGATCGTTCGTCTACTAGACGAGCTACACGTAACGTCACTGAGTTCGACAAAGCGTCGATGACGACTACGTCGATGACATCGAGCCTGAAAGCAACTGTTATCTCGAGCACCCATGGTCATTCTGTCATTAGTCTACGTGCGGTTCGCTATAAAGACACACCTGAAGCACAGAACGATAGAATGTAAGGGCTTTCCATAGGGTTAAGAACAGTCGCGAACACATAATTTACAGTTTATCAAATAGTCTGCAGATATTGCACGTGCTATGTAAACCCAAGTATTTTGATTAGTTGAGCTCAAGTTTTGTATTTTGGGATATTTGCAGTATTGCTTTACCAAAAAGGGGTAATTTTATTTCCTTACAGAAGAAATGGAAAGATTTGTTAACCTTTTGTATTTATATAGTCAATATTTCCTTTTGTGATGTGAAAGTCACTTATCACTGGAATACATCATATTGAATGAGTAATGAATGTAAAGCTATTTCATTGACATATGAAATGAATATATTGTTGAAGTATGTCAGTTGAATTTATGAGATTATACTCATTCTGAATACTGAAGAGTTGAAGAAAAGAATGAGACACATTAAAAACACATAACTTCAAGAGTTGATTAATATAATTACAATGAATCTCGAGTAATTATTTCTTTGTGTGTATTCATAACCAACAATTCTATACCACAGAACAGTACTTATCGCCAGACTTTGCAAAGCAGTGCATTAATCTGACAAAGTTATACAAATCATTCATGTTTGAGAGTGCATTGGTGCATAGGGCGCACTGCACGAACGTTAAGTCACAATGAGATAATGAACGAGACTTTGTAGAGTTAATAATCCAACTCATTAGTGCAGTGCGCATCACCAATGCACAAGCCACAAAACGTGAATCAGCTACGAACCTGATCGAAATGTCAAGATTCGCACAGTCATGGAGGCTGCCATTTGCTTGGCTTTTGTGACATCACGTATAAGCGCAGCCTAGTATGCGTATCAATGAAAGTCATCAATGAAAGATTAAAAAATTATCGTAGAAAATGACATGCAGTACAAATTTTTGAATATTATTCATAAATTTTACAAGAAGTTTTCATTCTTTATTTTACGCAATATCTTTTAAAATCTATGTGTTATAAATAAACAACCTCTCATTCTACCCTTCACAATGGTTCTGGTAGTCAAAAGAACGTCCCTTCACAGCTATTATGTTTAATCATGTAGTTCCAGGTGAATATGCATGTGACACCTGTTCCACATATTTGAGACAATAGCAGTGAAGGGACGTTCTTTTGACTACCAGGACCATTGTGAAGGGTAGAATGAGGGGTTGTTTATTTTGTCCGCTTTCTTTGTCCGTCATGTTCATAGTGATAATAGCATATGAATAGATGGAATCCAGTTTGTATAATTTATGTTGTTGCTAGGTCGGGCGAGCCTCTTGGAAGCTCCTAGTTTTGTCACGGGAAACTTTTGTTCAGCAAGTATGCATAAAATTAGTAAACAGGACGATTTGACCGGTTGATAATGCTATCAGTGATTATATTCTAATTCATTTCATTGATTTCCACAATAACAGTAAATAAATTTCAAAAAGTAAAATTATATTTTACAAAATCATTAGGGGCATGGGAAAGCAACACAATTATACAAAATGTGGAACACAGATTCCAGTTTAATATCTTTAAAAAGTAAGGAAATAAATGCAATCAGGATTGTAGAGGAAACCTTGGAAGCACAGATTGTACTTCAGGTTCCCTATATCACAGTCACTATGAACATGGCGGACAAAGAAAGCGGACAAAATAAGCAACCTCACATTCTACCCTTCACAATGGTTCTGGTAGTCAAAAGAACATCCCTTCGCAGCTATTATGTTTAATCATGTAGTTCCAGGTGAATATGCATGTGACACCTGTTCCACATATTTTAGACAATAGCAGTGAAGGGATGTTCTTTTGACTACCAGAAGCATTGTGAAGGGTAGAATGAGGGGTTGTTTATTTTGTCCGCTTTCTTTTGTCCGTCGTGTTCATAGTGAGTATCATTCACTTCTAAAAATAGCATAAAGGGACATAAACACGAAAGACGATACAAGACCAAAAGAAATGTGACAATATATCAAGAGAACAAAAGCATAGGGGGGGGGGCGTTGAATATAAGACAAGGAACAAACAAGGATAAAGATTATTAATGACAATAATGTTAATGATTATTAGGCTATGAGAGTGGGGGTATTTTCTTAAGTTTCCACCGTCAAGCTGCCATTGGTATGTAGTTTCAATACCCAGTGATCCGCAAAGTGAATTTAAGAGCTATTTTTGGCCTGTCTGATAGACTAATTAAGAAGCTCTGGAGTAGAGGATGTTGTTTCAAATCATTTGATACCGACACATCCATTTTTATTGCATTGAATGTTCAAGTGGGAATAGTAATGGTACATACATTTCCCTCTATGGCAAAAGGAAGCAAGCGACATATCAATCAAATTTGAGTTATTGATATTTTCATATTACAAATATACCTAGTGTGCTCTTCTTCTGGGCCAAATTTTATGCATGACACTCATCGAGCTAAAAGATGTGTTCGGAAAGACATCATGGTATTGCATAGGCGTCAGTGTAAACATGGTAAATGACCGTTTCATTTTGCTCTTTTTACAGGAAATGTCACTTTTGTCACTTGCTTCCTTTTGCCAAATTAGGGCAGATTTAATGAAATGTTTAGGAAACGATATGCCACAGCATGTTACATTTATTGTGACATTCAAATTCAACTTTGTACCATATATGCTTCGGTGAACAAAGAAAAAAAAAATAAAACATGGGTGACGCAGATGGTGTCTTTCCCACTGATTTGTTGTTCCATCGTTTAACAATATCATGAATATGCGTGTTCCAAAGTCAGTGTCACCATGCTCACAGTTGCAGGCATAACTGGAAAATGTTGATAAAGCCGCCACTCAAGTACGTTCCTCTGTGCAAAGAAGCAATTGGAAAGCTGCTGAAAATAAACATTTATTGAGGTAATTTTGCTGATTTATTCGTCGGTTCATTTTCAATAATTACATTTTACGTGTATGAGGAAGGACACACAAAAAAGGGACAGCTTATTTGAGAAGGCTGTTATAGCATCCATATTGAGCATCAACTTTGCACAAAGCACCGACTTGGATGTTCCAAGTGTGCAACCAGGGGAGCATTTCATGAAGAGTTTTGTCGGTGATTTTCACCGACTAATTTGCTGTCAGCCAATCAGATGCGAGGATTTTCAGTAGCTTGTAACATTTGTCGGTGATTTTCACCGACAAAACTCTTCATGAAACGCTCCCCAGATTGCGGCTACTTTGGACCCAGTGCATTGTTTGTTTACAGTTTTGTCTTGATTTTGATCAGGAAAAGAAGGTAAAGTTGCATGTTCTGTACATTATTCGTAGATTTTGTTTGTTTTCCCGTCAGTTATGGGTATAAGCGTCAAATTGAGTACGATGATAGCATACCATATGGTGTTCAAATGATGTCATGGAAATTTGTAGCACATCTTGTCAGGTGTGTTCCGCGCCTCGGTTGCGCGGTACCTGCACGGGGGATACGTTCGCCTGAAGACGCCCAGGGGGAGATGTAGAAATGTGCACGGCCGCGGTTGTGACCATGCCAAAAGAAAAAAAAAAGTGCTAATCGTAGAAGTTGGCCTCCCTGATAGCAGAGACTGGTAAGAATAACATCATATTTACGTCTTTTTAACGTCGTGTCATACGTCTTATAGACGTATTATATATACGTCTTTAAGACGATACTTCGCACCAGCACACGACGTAAAATAAGACGTCATATTTTGACGTCAATTTTACATCATATTGGTCGGGAAAAAAAAACGTCTTTATGACGTCTTTACGACCCAAAGAAAGCTCACAGACTGGTAAAAATTACATCATAAAGACGTCAAAGCTTATTTATAAAATATTTTAGAATGTTTTCAACATTATGATGTTTTCTCTTTGTTAATGTTCTAGCCTATAGATCGTCCTAGCCCTATATCCTAACATCCTACATCCTATACCTAACTAGTGATGCTTTGTATCGACAATACTATATATATGGACTGTAGTGTAGTACTTGAAAAAAAAACAGTTAGAAATTACAATTTCTTGATAATACCCTGCCCGTGACATTAACTGAATGGTGTTCAACATGGAAGTACATTGTTCATTAAATCAGCAGTGCAATCATTAAATAAAATGTTAAAATTCAAAATTAATGTTATCTTCCTTTTTTCACGAAGTTTAGTCATTTCTGGTCATTCATGAATATTCATGAATCACGATCAACTATTACAGTCATATCACGACGTAAAACTGACGTAAAGACGTCATATTATGGTCTTGAAAAAAGCTGTTATAAAGTGGAAAATCATGGACGTAAAAATACGTCTTATTCTGGTCTTTAAAAAAGGCGTTAAAAAGTGGTAAATATTTGACGTAAAATATATGTCATCTTATGTTCGAACAAAATTTGAGAAAATTTTGGTTATATAAAGACGTCATAAGGTTGTCGTAAAATAGCAGTGTATACGACGTATGACGTGTGGAGCAGTTTATGACCAGTTCTTGACGTCTGAAAGACGTCCGTCTGCTATCAGGGCTATTGCCGACTGCAGTTGCGAACACTCACCTGCAGAAAACGCGGTTGAGCCTGATCGGTTAAAAGTGACATATTTGTTTTGAAACATCAAACAGTTTAATACATTTTTTTTGTTTTACTTATTTTCTAAAGGCCTCCAAACTTTCAAAATTTGTCAAAATTGACAAACTGATCAGGCTCAGGTTGTGGTCATAGCAATGTATTAATCTATTCATTATATGCCATCATCATGATCATCATTCCTATTTCGTGCAGATCATAAACTTTTCGAAGGTGTAACTAGACGACATCATCATATCATGACCTGGAAGCCAGACAAAGTAACCAACGGATGGACCTGCCTAGTCTTCCTCAGCGTTGTGCTGGTGATTCTGTCCTTTGCAGATTCTTCTGCGTTCCTATCAGATGGAATTTCTTCGGATGTTTCAGCTGATACACCAACGGGAAAAATTCCAGAAGAGACTTTGGTCAATGATGGTGATGAAGGAGTCGTCGTTGAAGCTGTGGTTCATCAGGACATGAAGGAGGGCGACTCCGTAGACAAGAGGATACGGCTTTTCCAGTATGATCCCGTTGAGGTTAGTAGGCTACCTTCTTATATAATGACACAAAAAACGAGATGAAAACAGAAAATGTTTAATCAAGATCTGCATGATATGACAAATGCCCCCCCCCCCCCCACACACACACACAAACGGGCATACGCCCACACTGGAAATTTTTAATTCAAACTCTAGGGTTTTGGAGAAGAAAAGCTCGCAGTAAATGTTTCATTTTCTTCTCTGCTTGTCAGAGAGTGTCGGAGGGGTCTGGGGGTGGGGGCTTGAGGGATGCAGCCTCCTAAAAAACACACACAAAGAAACACACAAAGAAAAGAAATGACCTGTTAGTGTTATTTTTTTCCTTTAATTTCAAGTTTTTGTTATCACTGAAAACTTTGTTATACTCTGATATATTTTGTTATATACAGTATCATATTATATTTTGTTATATTCTGTTATGTTCTTGTGAAAATCCTGGTTTACTCTGTTATCTATGCTGTATTTTGTTCTGTTCTGTTATATTTTGTAAAATTTTTGTTGAATTCTGTGGAAAATTGAGAATAATCCAAAATATAAGGATTTAACTCAATAAAATTTGAAACTTGAAACTTGAATAAAAAACTTCCACGCCAAAAGACCTCCCCCCAAGAAAAAAAACCCCGAAGAGATGAATAAAAATCTTCCACGCTAAACTGCTAAAGGAAAAAAACTGGAAAAAAAAGTAAATGAAAAATAACAGAGTACCAATACTAAAAAAAATAATCTCTACAAAAAGGGCGAAAACCTTTGCTTTCTCGCAAGTGCAAAACATCGAAACTTTATACAAGGCATGCAAGAGAGCCCCCACCCCCCAAGAAAACTGTTTGAATTACTCCACTGACAATAGATATGTGTCTTCTCAACGTTTCAAGAGCGAATTTCAGCGATGACAAGATATTAATGATTCAAATATTAATTTTTATAACGAGAATCGCCACCCTATCTGCCTATTCTATCACATAGATACAGCTCTATAAAGGCTCATAGTCAGAATGTTCATGGTTCAATGAAAGTATAATGTTAAATCACCAATTAATATTCTCTCGTCTGAGCAGCTTCCATGCCCCTACTGGGTAAATAGATCAAGTTTTTGCTAAATTCAATAGCTGATATGAGTGTTATCAGTAAAACAGTAATATTAAAAAAAAAAATCTATGATGGGAATATTGTATTCATGTGAGGCTTCAACAATAATTTTTCATTTGCTTTAGAGTAGTTTGAATATGCACACTCGTTAAACGGTTGTTTCAAATCATTAGGTTATTTAACATACGAACCTACTAGCAAGTGTTTTAAAAAAAATCTCCATATGTTTTACATACATTTTTTTTTAAAACAACAGTTGGTAGGTTCATATGTTAGCATGGTTAAACAACCTAATAATCTTAAACAACTGATGCCAAAGTGATACACTTATCGCTTTTTTTTTTCCATTTGTGTTGTCTCTCTTGAGGTTGGACATGTCAGATATGTCCAAATTTCTCCGGGAAGATACGTGCAGCTGAAGACCATTGCTGTCAAACCACCAGCTTTCGGTAATAGCAACCAAATAAAACCAACTCTGGCTTGCAGGAGACATTTCTGATAAGTTAATTATGAATAATGAAAAAAAAAAAGACAAGAGAAAGAACTAAAGAAAAAGCTTGCTTGGAAGAGTTCCATCAAACTCCTTTACTTTTCAATTACTAATTATAAAGAAATGTGCCTTTAAATGGAGTACGCCAGAGTTTGGCTTTCACCTGATTTTTTTCTTCTTCTTCTTCTTGTTTTTTTTTTCTGTTTCTTTTTTGTCGTTTTGTTTTGTTTTGTTTTGTCTTGATTTCTATTCATTCTCTATTTGGTAGGTCTGTTTCCTCATCCTTCTATTTGTGGCTCACAGTTCTACCATTTTGGGTTGCTTCCCAGCGCATTTTTTCCCATTAAATACCTTTTCTCTACCTGGATTTGAATTTCAATATCACGAAATATGAGTAGTAATTCATTTCGTTGCAATTATGGATCATTTGTCGTTGGGTTTTTTAACTTCATTGTTTTCTTTGATCTACCATGATTCCTTTTTAAATGAAATAGTCGGTTTGACAGTTAGCAAACCTAAAATAGTTCTTTCCGGTGAAGTTTTTTTCATTGATATGGGGTTACTGTGCGGTATATGAACATTTTCAGCTTGGTTGCCCAAACAGCAACTTTCAGCAATTTGCATAATTTGCAAAAATATATATGGATACATGTTATGCCACCCAAGACAACTTACACAGAATGTGTGAACTGATCTCCTTATGTTAATGTGTATGTGCGGTGATACGGAACTTTAATAGTGCTGTCCATCTTGTGAATTCAACCTTCAACCCGTGATGAAACGAAACGAGGTACACTGATGTACGATATTTCAATAAAATATGTGTATTGTAGGGGTGTTGAATAAATTGTAAACACATTTTTTGCAGTTACAGGTCAATGCTTAGTACTAAAAATCAAGGAAAATGTCAAATCTATCTATCTATCTATCTATCTATCTATCTTTCCTCTATAAAGGATTGAAAATTTAGTCTTAACATAAATTAAGAATGGTACGGTATATTCTTAATGTACGCTTATTTCTTTCTTAAATTGTTTACTGCAGCCATATTGTAGTCGGAATTAAGTAGCATTCATACACAGAATGACATATCAGTTATTGCAAATAACCTGGGCACTGAGATTAATAATAATTTAGTAATAAATATACATCATTGTATGATTGCAATATTCGTATTTATCACAGAACACCTCAAAAAAGTTTGAGTCGGAAATAGGCTTGTGGCATTAAAGTGTTATTAGGATGTTCAAAAAACGTTGATTCAATCGTTGCGGCTAAAATTACAGGAATATGTAACCCCCCAAAAGAACTTTATAAACTACACGATAGTCTAAAGGCTGTCGAGTTGCTTGGTCACAATTTTAGACATTTTAGGCATTTTTGCAAAAAAATCCTACAAGTGCTCTGGTGAAAGAGTCTAAGTCCTCAGCGCACATATAGACGACAGCCAAGATATCCACCGCATGCATGCATATCATACATTGTTAATGTGCGCGAACGAGCTGAGCCCATAGAGTTCTGTGGCTGAGCCTTGTCTTATCTCAAGGAGAAAAAACAATGAAATACATAAGGAGAGAGAAGAAGCTAGATGGAAGGAAGAACAAATAAAAACACAGGACATGGGAGAGGATAGATGAGAGGAAGAATAAAGAAATACATGAAGAAAGAACAGAGGATATAGAATTCACTATTTCTTCGTGTTTTTTTCTTTTATCTAATACCTTTCCCTTTTCTTTATGGACTTCTAGGCCTATCTTTCTTTTTACATTTCTTTGGGCAATCCTCTCGTCTGTTTCTTCGCCTTCAGTTTCTTGAAGGCCCCTTTCCTTCTGTATTTCTTTGCCGTTTCTTTCATCTATTCTCTCTGTACACACACACGATCGCCGCGTGCACCGCTGCAAGTGCAGTGGTAGGAGAGCTGAATCTCTGGCTTAAACGAAACCTAGACTTTGAAACCAGCACGTTTGATGCAATTAATCGAAAAACTGCCTAGGCTACGGTGTAAAACGGAAACGCGCAACCCGTTAATGGTTGTGTATCCATATCTATTGTGTGTATTAAGGTCGTTTCGTTTATCACCCGGATTATAATTCAAGAGACTGACTACACTATTAGAGTTCCTTATCAGCGCACATACACTAGCTCAGTTTGAACGTCCTGTGTAAGTTGTCTTTGCGCTCCATACCCTGTATGCATACATATTTATGCAAATTATTCAGATCTCTCAAAGTTGCTGTTTGGGCAACCAAGCTTAAAATGTTCATAGACTACATAGGATCATAAATCAGCCAAAAAACTTCAACGAAAAGAACTTTTCTAGGTTACGCTGTGTTGGCTCAATAGCACTGTCAAACCGACTGAAAGTCAATGAAAGTGGTGAATAAACTCAATTCAATTTCCAGCACTTTTGCCGGATTAGATTCTACCTGGATTGATTAAAAGAAACAGGAATATAATGTCCCATTCTTCTTAGATACCAGCATACCCAATCTTTTTAATTTGTATTTAAGTAGGACTATCACAAAATGTGAGAAGTAATTCATTTCCGTTCCAATTATGGATCCTGATTTATTGCTGGGTTTTCATGACTTTCTGATAATCTAATCACTTCGTGGTTTCCTTTTAGTGTTTTCACGAATGCTATCGTCTCTAATTCATTGTATTTTTTGGTTTACCGTGATTTTTCTTTTTTTAATGAAAGTGGTGAATAAATTCATTTCATTCAAATCAATTTCCAGCGCTTTTAATTGGATGCAGGCATGATTGATATAGTAGTAAAATAATTATGAAGGTACCTTCCTGTTGATCGCTTTCGTAAATCACGCTGACTTGATAACAGATCTTTCTTTTCTTTCTTTTCTTCAGCATTTCTTTTTCTCTCTGTCACTCTCTCTCTATCTATCTCTCTTGCACTCTCTCACGCTCTCTCGCTTTCTCTTTCTCTCTCTTTCTCTCTCTCTCTCTTTCAAACCCCTCCCTAAATCTCTATTCTCAATCTAGGCACTAATTTCCCTCTCTCTCTCTTTCTCTCTCTCTCACTCTCTCTCTATCTATCTCTCTTGCACTCTCTCTCTCTCTCTCTTTCTCTCTCTCTTTCTCTCTCTCTTTCAAACCCCTCCCTAAATCTCTGTTCTCAATCTAGGCATTATTTTTCCTCTCTCTCTCTCTCTCTTCTCTCTCTCTCACTCTCTCTCTCTCTATCTATCTCTCTTGCAATCTCTCTCTTTCTCTCTCTCTCTCTCTCTCTCTTTCAAACCCCTCCCTAAATCTCTATTCTCAATCTAGGCATTAATTTTCCTCTCTCTCTCTCTCTCTCTCTCTCCATCTTCGGGTCTGTCTCTTCTCTCTATCTCTTTCACTCTCTAACACCCTTTCGTCCTCTCTCTTTCTCTTCCTCTCTCTCTGTATCTTTAACACCATCTCAATCCCTTTATCTCTCTCTTTCCCACGAACACCCTCGACTCGCTCTTTCTCTCTCTGTCTCTCTCACTATCTCTCACACCACCTTTCTCGATCTCTCACCTTCTTACTGTAAGTAACGTAAAGTAGCTGCGATGAAGGGGGCATTTATGAATGTGTCTCGAATGGGGTATTTCAGATAAGTATAAGCATGGTAATGGTGTCATGTATTCCTTCTCGATACTGTGTGTATATGAACAACCATTTGCGGTATCGTTTCGAAATCATGCTTCACCCATTTTTATCAAAACTGCCTTGCATGCAAATTATGACATCATTTTCAGGAGCTACAGACAAGGACGTCAACACTACAGTACTGACAAATCTGCAAAATTTTATTAATTTCATACTTGGAAATAACAAATTTTAGTTAAAAAAAAAAACCCATGCCACTTCCAATTAAATTTGGTTCCAGAACATGCTGCATCCATAAGGCCAAATGAAAATGAATCCTATTTTCTCGTCCCCCCCCTCCCTTCCCCTTTTTTGGCCTGCCTTATTTTTTTTTGTTATTTATTGTTTCTGTTCTTAAATGAAATAACAATTTATCTGAGTAAATTTACACAATTTGGTGATCATAAACATCAAGGTCATGCATTTTTGCATTGTTCCTAGCCTCTTAAAGGCGTTGGTTAACATTATTTTATTTTTTTTAAAACTCATTTTGCTACTTGAAAATGGGATAAACATAAGGGTTATCATGGTTATAGTGTAAAAATACCAGTCTGGAAGTTTCAAAGTATAATATCCGCAGGAAGTATCTTTAAATATTAGAAATGTGAACCAATGTTTGAAAAATATATAAGGGTCGGTTGCAAAGACTAGACGTAAGGTGTGTGCATGCTCGCATGGCTCACCGGGCCTTGCTGTGTGTATTGGCGTATCACGCTGAGGGAGGCAGATAACGTGGTTTTTGTTGTTGTTGTTTTTTTTTTTTTTTGCTTTTGTTTTTTTTAACTCGTGCAGAACGGTCCTCTTATTTATTGTCTCTGAGACAAAAATAATGAAATCGCGGTTCGCGTCTCACTAACAGTTTTTCATTCCAAATTATGGTTGGTTTCAGGGGGTTTGAGTACAAATACAAGTACTCATACACATGTTTTATCTTAGTTTGAGATTTTTTTTCACAAAGTTAGCTAATACCTTTAAGTGCTTATGAACCAAGGTTAAAGAAATTTTAATAGGAAGTTGTGTTGAAATAGACCGAAAAGGATTTCTATGTATAAGAAAAATATCAAATATCAAACAAAATGACACCCCTCCTTCATTTTTTTTTAATATCCAGACGAGAAACTATATTGTACGTGGCCTTATAAAATGACCTTTCTGACTAACTGCAGAGCAATATGATCGAGCACAGAACTTTTAATATTTTCCTTCACAACAGGTGGTCTACTGCTCCGTTTGTAGGGAGTTTATGATGGATCAAGACTTCCGCTAAAAACGCACTACATCTGCAGATTTTAAGTGCCTTTGATTAATTGCATAAACGAGAAAGAGGTTTTATATAATCGCAATACAAATTAGTAAGAACTTTAAACTTACTTTTAAGAATGTGGTATATTGGAACTGAATTCTTCATTATTGAGCAATTTTCACAAAATCTTGACTTTTCCCCTTTCTAGAAATTCAAAACTTCCTGACACCTAGAGAATGCGAAAGACTCAAGAACTTAGCACTTGATGCTGGACTGCATTCCAGTGGAACCGTGCCCATGACCTTAGCGGAGAGCGGAATCGACGAATCGGAAGTCATCTTTGACCCTGACGAATGGGAGACGAAGGTCGCCGAGTGCGATGTCGACACCGACCAAAAGCTTGATTATACCGAAGTACTGCGGTGCATCCCAGGGCTCGAGGAAGGGGAAGTCGTTCTCCCAGCTGTCCTGGACCATTTATACACGAACCTAACGTTGGACCTGGACTCGGATGCACTCATTGATGCAGAGGAGCTCTGGTTGATGCATCTGGAGAACAAAACGTTGGAGATCAAGCAGTGGCTTTCGCGCTGGCGAGCTGGAGAGCTTCCACCAATTCCTAGGAGAGGACGTTATCGAATCAGTGAACAGACTTGGCTTGATTGGGGATATTCTCAAGATCCTACCGTGGTGGAACTACGTGATAGGTTAGTTGTCGTTCTTGCCTTTCCTCGCACTTATATTGCTGTCTTTTGAAACCCATTTCAAACATCAATCAATATCGTATATCAAGGACAACACTCGTTCATATGCATGTTCATGTATAGGCCTACAATGCATTCCCAGTATTATAGTTCCCAGTACCTTCAGAATTATTTCAGAATGCAGATTTATCGCTGATGCGCAGTGATATTCCAAATTTGCGGAAGACCGTCTTACCACTGATTATCCTTCCCATTTGTCATTTAAAGTCATGTTTTGTCCTATATTCCATTGGTATTAAGTTCAATGTACCATTCGTTCTCCATCCTGTCTCATTGGTGTTAATTCCACCACGTCTTCCACGTCTACCACTAGCGTTGGTTCTACTTCACATTAGCGCTACAACCTTTTATAGCTAGTATTGGCTCAAGTACAACCTGGCATTTGTCATATGAACACGGCCCCACTGACAATTATCCGGGGAATTGTCATGAGGGGTAGGAGGAGATATGCCTGGGGTTACTGTCCTTTGAGGGATAATAGTCTAGGGGTAGATATCATGGGGGTAACTGTCCTCAGGGCGTAATTAATTGGGAATGGTTGCTAGGGTGCACTGTCCTGGGGGTTATTGTCCCAGAATCTGGTTTTCCACCACTCTGCTGCTATGTACCATGGGTTTTGTTCTTTATACTGAAACGATCCCACACTTAAACGACACCTTGAGACCTCGTCAGGTTGTCACGTGGTCTTTATTCGACCTCGGTCAGTCACTCCTCAGTGACAAGACAATGGTCGCCTCCCCAAGCTATACTGACACTTGACCTTATAGACAGGTCATTTCCCTGTCCTTGCCTTGCCATGCCAGAGGCCCGTTGCATAAAACTTATTTTATCCCTCATCGTAAGACTGTCACATTAGGAGTGTACACAACAAGAAATTAATAGCTTTAACCAGAACAGACGTTTCCTCCGCATAGTTCATTTTTCGTTGATGACGTCTCACGCATAGTTCATGTTTTCCCTAGGGAAAAATGAACTATACTTTTTTCTACCCCCCCCCCTCCCTTGCCATGCCAGAGGCCCGTTGCATAAAACTTATTTTATCCCTCATCGTAAGACTGTCACATTAGGAGTGTACACAACAAGAAATAAATAGCTTTAACCAGAACAGACGTTTCCTCCGCATAGTTCATTTTTCGTTGATGACGTCTCACGCATAGTTCATGTTTTCCCTAGGGAAAAATGAACTATACTTTTTTTCTACCCCCCCCCCCCCCTCCCTTGCCATGCCAGAGGCCCGTTGCATAAAACTTATTTTATCCCTCATCGTAAGACTGTCACATTAGGAGTGTATACAACAAGAAATTAATAGCTTTAACCAGAACAGACGTTTCCTCCGCATAGTTCATTTTTTCGTTGATGACGTCTCACGCATAGTTCATGTTTTCCCTAGGGGAAAATGAACTATACTTTTTTTCTACCCCCCCCCCCCCCTCCCCCCCTCCCTCCCTCCCTCGACTCGCGACGCGACGGGAAGGGAAATAAAAGCGGTTGAGCTCCGTGCCTAAGCCAGCCTGCACCTTACCTCACGGGGCGGCACGGGTAACCTAATAGTATGTGGCTAGCTAGCGCTAGCGTTCACAGCTGCGCCGCGGCAATCTTGCTGAATGCGATGCAACTCGCAGAATCATCGAGCTGCGGATACGTCTTCAGAGGTGTTTTCTTCACTTTTCGCCAATTATTTCCTTGAATGTGATGTGAATGTGAGTACATTTAATTACATGAGTGTCCGAGGAACGATTAGGGATATAAAACAAATATACAATGACTCATTCTCGGATCAAGCTCAAACTATTCGCACTCAGGCAGGGGCGTAACAGGTACCTGTTATCAGGGGGGGCAAAGCCCAAAATTTCCCGGTAACTAGTCTATGTCTAGAATCTGTGGGGTAGCTAGGACTGCATTTTAGGAGGACGGTAGTGCTCCACCGGCGTAAATCAAATTTGACGAGTGGGGGAAGAAAACCTTTTTAAACAATCTTTTCCCTCTCACACACATTTTGATACCTATTTTGCGAACGAGCGAAGCGAGCGAGCAGAAAATATGAATGAATCGCATTTTCGAATAAAAATTCAAAAATATGACGAAGAGCAATGCGAGCGAGCCAAAAATAACCACTTTTCTCGATTTAAATCGCATTTTTGGATGGAAATCCTAATGCCAGCCTGACACTTGCACGATTTTGTGTCACGCATTAGCACGACTCAAGTCGTGCCAGTGCGCAAACTAGTCGTGAACTGGCGTGAAGTGTGCGTAAACACGTCGTGACACGTCGTGACTGCGTGCCATGTCGGGACGAGAATTTTGAAATGTTCAAAATTTTGGTCACGACAAAATTTAGCGACCGGGTCGTGAACTATGCGCAAACTGTTCGTTAACTCGTCGTGAACTCGTCGGGACGATGCGGGAGGATGCGTGCCAGTGCGTGGCAGTGCGCGCCATGCTTCTGGAGGCGAGGGGTTAACT
This sequence comes from Echinometra lucunter, assembly GCA_029962745.1. Classification (NCBI taxonomy): domain Eukaryota; kingdom Metazoa; phylum Echinodermata; class Echinoidea; order Camarodonta; family Echinometridae; genus Echinometra; species Echinometra lucunter. The sequence goes on along the minus strand of CM057159.1, from coordinate 9,744,835 downwards.
TCTCAACCATTTCTTGGAACAGGTCAGGTGAGATTCTGAGGTACTTTTTGTAGCCCCTTTGATCTTCCTTGTGGAGTTCAGTCAGTAAACTGTCATACTGTCCAAACTCGTGCCTTCTGGTCAACCATTCCCTGACCCACACTTTCCTTTGTGTCTTTCTTCGAGGTGGGGTTGCCTTTTCTTGCTCTTCTGCCTCTTCCAGCCTTTTCTGCTGCTCTTCAACAATGGCTAGAGCAGCTGCCAGGTATAGGCATCTTCTCTTCCCTGCAATGATTGTGTCTCTGACATTCAGCATGTTGTCTCTTCCACAGCCAATCCAAAAATGACCAGGGGTTGGGGAGGCCCCCTTTTTATATGGCGTGCCCAAGTCGGCACGACACCGTCCGAATTGCGGAAACTCGTCGTGCCAATGCGGGAAGTGCGTAAACTATGCGCAAACTATGCGTGAACTCGTCGTGCCAGTTCGTGTCAATATGGACATTGACGGGCACGCATTCGTGAACTATTCGTGAACTCGTCGTGAACTTGTCGTGAACTATGCGTGAACAAGTCGTAAACAGTGCGGGAGCCTCCCAGTTCGTGCCCCAAAATGGCACGACTTGCCACGACAAAATCGTGGCCAAAAGTCGTGCAAGTGTCAGCCTGGCTTAAGATTTTGACGAGCGAGCGAAGCGAGCGAGCCAAAAATAACCACTTTTTTGTTTTCAATAGAATTTTCAAATAGAAATTCTAAAATATGATTGTTTATGATAGATATATATTCAGAATTTTTACTAATTAATTAATTAAAATATATTTTCTTCATGGCGGGAAATCTGTACACACCACCCCCCCCTCCCTCCCCCAGGTGGGGGTGATAGATCCCCCACCCCCCGGAATTTACGCCAAGAGGGGAGAGTGCAGGGAAGGGGGAGTTTCCCCTCCCGCGCGAAGCGCAGAAGCTCCGACGTTTCTTTGCATTGTTAATTGTCGGTAATTAAGTCTATCTTCTACACGGCGCAACTAGAATTTCATTTTAGGAGGACGGTAGTGCTCCCTAGGAGGGAGGGTGCAGGAGCTCCGACGTTTTTTCGCTGTCAGTTCCCGCTCTTCTTACGCTCTCTGCCTGTTATGGGGGGGGGGGGAGGGGGCATACGCGTAGCCAAAAATTTCCCGGTAATTAAGTTTAGAAGCAATGGTGTAGCTAGGATTTTCTTTTAGGAGAACGATAGGCATGCTAGGGGGAGGGTGCAGGGATGATGATTTTCCCCTCCCGCGCGAAGCGCGGAAGCTCTGACGTTTCTTTGAATTGTTCGTTGTCCGTTCCCGGTCTCATACATTCTCTACCTGTTATCGGGGGGGGGGGGGGGCAGAGCCGAAAATTTCCCGGTAACTAAGTCTAGAAGTAGAATATGCGGAGATAAGCCCGCACCGCGAGTTGCTTGTTGCGAAGCCTTTAGCGGGTGGGGCCCAGGGTTCTGGCTTAGGGCCCCTGATGGGGGTCTACAGGAAAAGCCACTGCGGGGGTCCAGGGAGTGGAGCACCCGGAAACTCCGGGGTTTGGTACTAAATTTTCCCTCATTTCTTTTGTTTCCCTTTGCTTTCTTCTTTTTTCCCCCTTTCCCTCTTTTCCCTCTCTCTCGTCTTCTTTCTCCCCTTTCTCCTTTTTTCTTTCCCGTTCTCCTTCTTCCTTTCCCTTTCTCCTTTCTTTCCCTTTCTCCTTCTTTCTTTTCCTTTCTTCTTCTTTCTTTTCCTTTCTTCTTCTTCCTTTCCCTTTCTCCCTTCCTTTTTCTTCCTTTCCTTCCTCTTCATTTTTTCCCGGTGGTTTGGTGGATTTTCCCGCTGAAATCCTTCAGGGGGGGCACTCTACCCCCCCTGCCCCCCCCCCCCGGCTGTTACGCCACTGCACTCAGGAACATCACGGTGCTAGATGTTCCTTCGATGCGAATAGTTTGAGCAAGATCCTCGAGTGTCATTGTATATTTGTATACTATAATAGTAACTTTGCTATTATAGTAACTCTTCATGGAATACTGGATTTTGATTGGCTGTTGAGCAACATGCCATGCTCACAGCTAATCGAAATCCAGTATTCCGTGAAGACTTACTATAATAGCAAAGTTACTATTATAGTACGTTTTATGCAACGGGGCCCAGGACTGCTTCCACAATGCACAAAACCTACATCCTAGCTCTGCGGAGTCATCAAGCTGCAGCGACGAGATATGCTCAAAATGATACCAATCTCCTCTAAAACCCAATCACCAAAACTGATATCTCTCCACCATAGTTGATAACTAAAAAAGTCTTAATTCCACACTAATTCCATCAACAAAAGTAAACAAAACATTGCTTTCCCTATCATGCCTGTGTGTAACAAATAACCCTCTTGGAGTCAAATCCACCAGAACTACTTTCTGATCATCTGATCCTGTCACTAAACTCTAAACTTGGACACACCTTTATTCACAATTGGGCTGTACAGGCTTTCAAATAGCTGAATGAGCAAACTAAAGGGTACCCAAAGGAAAAGCATTCTCCTGTCTCAAACTCCCCTATTACCATAAATAAACCTTCCAAGGAGACAATAACCTGGCTCCTCCCTACATGCCCTAAGCCAGATGCTTAATAATTGTACATGCATAAAAGAATTCGAGAGTTGCACTTCACCCTTTGACAAACAAGCCCTCTCTCTTTTGGTAAGCACTAAATAGGTACCAATCCTGCAGACGCAAGCTGATAAATATTCTTAAATATTCGTAGGATTAGGATTAGGATTAGGATTAGGGTTAGGATTAGGGTTAGGGTTAGGGTTAGGGTTAGGGTTAGGATTAGGGTTAGGATTAGGATTAGGGTTTCAGCTTGCGTCTGCAGGATTGGTACCTATATAGTGCTTACCCTCTCTTTTTAACCCATTCCTGACAGGAATTATTTAAAGCCTAATTTAATCAGCTTTTATTTTTCAAATTGGCAACACCAACATTTTTATTTTATTGCTATATTTTTCTTATAAAACGTCATGTATCTGAAATGAATATAAATTGACAGAAATTATGATGAGAAGTCAAAAAGTTGCCAATTTGCAGGGGGAAATGGTGATTTCAAACTTTCTATCACATTGCCAATTTAAGGATTTTAATGCTTATTTTCCTTTAAAAAATTTTCAGCATCAATCAACAAATATTGATGCAACCAAAAATGGGCACAGTTTGTGTTAGAATTTTTTGCTCTTTCTGCTCATGTATTTGGTATGATTTGTAGGGGCTTGCATCAGAAGATATTAGGCCAAACCACAAAATGTGGACCTCTGTCACGAATGGGTTAATCCAGAAATTAATGGTAATACAGTACTATTGGTCCTACACCCGTCGCGTGTTACTATATCTACCATATCCTACACGTCTCATTGATTCTATGAGTAAGCCCTCTCTTAACAGACCTTAATTGTACGGACAATGTCGCGCCGGGGTAACATTCCTCAATTCAGCAATAAAAACACGGGTGAGAGCACCACTTACCGTCTTAACAGACACACGCTAAAAACCTTACCTTGGCAGGTTTCCATAGCAACGTATACCTGACTTGACTGTCGCGCGCTCGTACTCGTGCGATCTCGTACTCGTGCCTATACTGAATACGCGTCTTCTCAGCTTCCGGTGTTCGGGCCGAAAATTACCCCGAGAGCGTTTTAACAGGAGGGTTGTCCGGACGTTGTCGGGACACTGTCGGGGTAATTACGGAAAATTACCTTAGGCGTACTAGGGTAGAATTTATGCAAAAGTTGTCGGGACAACGTCCGGACAACACCCCGCGTAAAGTGTCTTAAGGCCCCCTCACACCTAACCGAATTGCCTGAAATATGCCTTGCGATGGCTGGCGAAAGGCATTTTTAAAAAAATCGTTTTCAATGGTAACTGATAGTAAATCATATTTACCCTTCGTGTTTGGGTTCGTACACCTTCTGAACTAACAGCTGCGATTATTCAGATTCGCGCGGAAATTTTGAACATGTTTAAAATTTCCCGACGAATTGAAAAATCGTTGGTCATCTGTTTGAATTCGCATCTCTTATTTAGTCTGCGGTAATCGTTCGTTTATCGTTCGTGTGTTATTGTCGCGCATAGTCCCTCATCGCGCTTTTGCCAAAGTGGACCGATCTCGAAAGAACCCTTAACGAAGCAACACGATGACAAAATATGAGTCGCGCATGGAAACGAAGATACTATGACCAACGGATTTTCGCTTGCCATCTTCTATGCGAAGGGAAACCAATACTAACTTTCACTAAATTTTAACAGCGATACATACACGAAGACAAGGCTAAGAGATACTAAGACAAACTGTGGATTGCGAATGCGAGCTAATGACCAGACGAATAATTTGGCGAGTTCTGAGCTGCTCACTGTGACCTGCCACTCGCCACGCTACTCATATATAAACATTTCACCCCAAAGTTTCAGTTGCGTCCGGATGACTTCTCTGGCCGTACTGAAATCCGGACGGACCTGGTCGCTTTTTTACACCCCGAGGAGAGCACACAAACGTACAAGAACGCCCGATCTATTCTCTCGTCTTCGTTTCTAATCGCACGCCATATCAAACCATTGCTCACTGTTCGTTCGTCTTATTGGGTTAAATGAACCCTTCGCTCGCCTTCGGCTGCAATTTACTCAAAGAGGTGAACCGAAAAATCGATATCCTTTGCATGTCATATTTATCCTTCGCTTACCGTTCGTTGATAAAATTTGACAATAGTTACTGATCGCATGATTTGACGGAAATTTTATTTGAATTCGTTGAATTCGCGTGCATTTCGTGCATTTTCCCCATTCGTCACCCTTCGTCCGCCTACATTCGGTCAGGTGTGAGGGGGCTTTTAACGGACAGGGTAACGAAAAATCGGACAATTCAGTTCCAGAAATGTCTGTTAAAACGGGGCTTTAGGCCACTTTTCAAAGTGTCCCCGACCGGCGTACACGTAGGCTTACACGCAATCGATATTTCGCACGGAACGGCGAACACTTTCGATTGTAGACCATTTTCTTTTTACACTGCACGCTGGAGCGGTTGTAGAGCGGTCTAGCGAGGAACCGCTACAGAAGACCACATCGCGAGGTGGTCTTCTTGACCAGCTTCCTGGAGCGGTTTATCTGTTTACACTTACGTTAGAGCGTTCCAGGTTGGAGCGCTCTAGAAAGTGAGTGTATATGGGGCCTTAGAATAAGATCTGGGTCAAGCACTGATTGGGATTGATTGAATGTAGGACCATTAGAACATAAGACTCTAGACCTGTAACAGCTAGTATCAATGTTCATATTTTGAAAGATAGTACTAATCTTCAACTGAATTATTTTCCCTTTTCCCCACTCGAAATAGAGTAACGGCACTGACGAAACTCGATCAAGATATCATTCTTTCGAGTGAAAGCCTTCAGGTTTGATATATGTTATGAATATATCTTGTTTGGCACTGGGTTGGTGAATTGGTGTTTCGATTTTTCTAATGTTCACACTGCATAAACAATTTTGGAGCTGCATGGGGAAAGTAGTGATTGGTTTTTTGTGATTGGCTGCATGTTTTTCGAGGTTAAATGCTCATGTGACTATGTTTTCAGTTGTACAAAATCAATTTTCTAACAATCAACTGACGAATACCGCCTCATCCATTTGAAAAGGCTAAATAATATTTAAAATCAATAATACACGAATCTACACAAACACCTCATCCGCTGGAAGAGCTGCAGATAAGAATCAATACAACAATCTATATCAGGCGAGTCTTCCCTTTGACAACATACTCATGATACCAGTACCCCTTCCCAATGTTCCCTGGTTCCCCTGTCGGTTAGTATCAGTTTTTAGAGACGTCAGTGAAGTCGATTCTTATCAATTTCGTTCTCTCGCTGCGCTCGCTCACGAGTTCACTATTGTGCCTTGCCTTCTGTCCTTCTCATGGCGCAAACAAATCCCATATTTCAGAATTCCAGATCTATTTATACGTTTGTGTTTGGTAGAGTGTTTCAGTTGTTGTTTGGGTTGGGTTTAAACCTTTATACTTTTGTTGGTAGCTATGCAGTATTCTACATGGTTAGATTGTCGTTGGAGCAGGATGTGTCGTAGGACATTAACGCATCATGGTAATCCCAGGTCGCCGCCACATACCACCTCCCCAGTACCTCCCTCACTAGAGCCCCATTCGAGGTATATTGAGAAAAATGATAAAAATATATAATCGGGCTGCAACATACGTAGAGCACCTGGATATTTTCTTCAATACTGGAAAGAATCACCACGGTGTGCTACAAAATGTGGTTACACTGTATTCACATGGGCATTTCACTCCGACACATTGGAACACTCTTTCACACTGTGGTTCACAGTGTGGTCACACTATGGTGCCAACATTTCAAAGCACTCAAGAAAGTATGCAATTGCTCACTCAAGCATAACATGTTAATAAGATATGTCATAACATAAGCACAGCAAAGAATATCCTTTCATAAATTGTCAGAAAGCCCCCGAAATATGAAAATCCTAAGCATCTACCTTGACATCACTTTCGGCTTCCAAAACTGATCTTGTCAAACTGGAATTGTGCACCCTTTTACAGAAGTTATTTTTGCATGCTCAAACGTAAAATATTCTGGAGATTTTCTTTGTCGTGTTTGTCATGTTTGGAACTGGATAGAAGAAACCCTGGGCTTTCCACAGATATGAACATTTCCATTTTTTGAAATATCAAGTTGCTGAGACTTTTCTACAACTGCAAACTTTTTGAGGGGACAAACTATTCAATTCTGAATTTCTCTTCCAAAGATATCTTCGGCATGACAAACCATCGATGTATGCAAACATGGTGAGACATTTCTAATTTCGTCATATTACAGGTAGTCCGTTATAACCCTAATGGCCATTATCACGCACATTGGGACAGCGGACGGATAGAGTCAGATGTGCCCTGCTTTCATACTCAGCATCAGTTTGGTCTAAATGAATCTCGAATATGCAGGTATTTCTTAAGATGTCATAATTAATTCACAAATATTAACTTGACCCATCGGTTGATTTTTTGTTATTCCGAAAGTTCGTTATTCCGAAACACACAACTTGCGTATACCTATAGATGTTCGTTAGTATGAAAATGAAAAAGAGTTCGTTAATCCGAACAATTGTGGCGTTATTCCGAAGGTTCGTTTGTCCGAAAATGAAATAAGGTTCGTTAATCCGAAAATGAAATATGGTTCGTAAGTCCGAAAATAACTAACGAATAAACGAACCTTATTTCATTTTCGGACCAACGAACCTTCGGAATAACGAACCTTTTTTTTTTTTTTTTTTTTCATTTTCGGCCTAACGAACCTTCGGAATAACGAACTGTAACCTGACCCATCATGCCCATAGCAGTACAGTTTTGCAGTATCGTTTGATTAAGAATGCTAGGAATTAAACATATTACATGAGCAAAAGGAGAACATTTCTCACTGCAAATTTTGAATCCACTTCCAGTGCCGTTTGCCTCATGTTGTTCTGGTTTAGTAATTGCAGTTGTTATTATGAACAGAATTGAATGATGTCATTACTTGGTGATTTTGTTGTTGAATTTTTGTGTCATTTCAGATTCATCACCATTTTGTATTACCTCCACGATGTCGAGGAAGGTGGTGAAACAGCATTCCCTCTTGCTGAATTTGAGAACGCCTCTAAAGAAGTAAATAATAAATTTTCAGGGCCCCGTTTCATAAAGCTTATTATCAATAAAAGGTTGCAATAACTGCTATAAGCTACTGAAATCCTTGCATCTGATTGGCTCAATGACTGAAAGCAAATTAGTCATAGAAATGTGGTAGTTCTTACTGATAAAAAGTTTTATGAAACGGGGTCCTGGTCTTTGTTTTATTTTTAATGAAGTAGTTTAGGTGAGGATGAAAGTAGAGGGAGAGAGAGAGAGAGAGAGAGAGATAGAGCAAAGGATATGGGGTTCAGGAAGAGATGGAGAGAGATAGAGAGAGACTGATGATGACGTTCATGATAATAACAATGACCATTATCATCATCATCATCATCATCATTATCATCCATCATCATCGTCATAATCTTCATGATCATATCTGATGACGTTAATGATTATGACAATAATCACATTATCGATGATAGTATTTTTTTTTTTTTGGTGCTTTTCTTTCTCATGTTTTTTCTTTCTATGTAGTTCACCGATAACTTGGATTATGACCACTTCGACCTGGCACACAACTGCCACAAGAATTTGAACGTGAAACCAGAGTATGGAAAGGCGATTATGTGGTATAACCACTTAATCGACGAGGAAACAGGTTTGAAGCATACATGTACTTTGTAAACGGTTGTGTCGCCAGTTGCTTTTTTACGTAATAAAATAAGCACTTGCTTGCAAGCGCCTTGGCCACCCTTTGAGGTGGATATGCTGCGCAGTTTGAATGTCTTTTATTAGGATCATTATTATTATTATAATTTGTAGCCTGATTCAGTATTAACCCATTCGTGACAGGAAATATTTGAAGCCTAATTTGATCAGCTTTTATTCTTCAAATTGGCAACACCAACATTTTTTCTTTTATTGCTACATTTTTCTTATAAAACACCATGTATCTGAAATAAATATAATTGACAGAATGTATGATGAGAAGTCACAAAGTTGCCAATTTGCAGGGGCAAACAGTCATTTTAACATTTTCATCGCATTGCCAATTTAAGGATTTTAATGCTTATTTTCCTTTAAAAAAATTTCAGCATCAAACAGCAAATATTTATGCAACGAAAATGGGCACAGTGTGTGTAGAATGTTTTGCTCTTTCTGCCCATGTATTTGGTATGATTTTTAGAGCTCTGCATCAAAAGTTATTAGACCAAACCACAAAATGTGGACCTTCTGTCACGAATGGGTTAAGCAGTAAGATGTAAGAGCCTGAAGCAAAGGAGGAAAGAAATACAAAAAAATAATAACCCTCGAAAACTAGCAGATCTGCATTTGCAAAAAATCTTCGCCTGACTCGCGACCCTTAATCGCGATGCTTGAAAATTATTTCATAAACACTGATAAAGTTTGATTATGTATACATGTATGCATGTTTTATTAGTAACTTTTCATATACACATTAATTTTCTTCCACTGAATTGATGGGATTGGACCATCATATTTCAAATTGTGCAATTCGTAGAATAACATAAACGATGTATGGAGGAGGGCGAGGTCCCCGATGGAGATGATTGTGGTGTTTTTAGAATATATTCATGATTCTGTACATTTTGCCATTGTTTCCATTATTTTACTCTTTCTAATCTCTCTCAACCAAGCAGGTTGGTTGTCATCTCTAAACGAACACTCCCTTCACGGTGGATGTAACGTCACCAAGGGAATCAAATGGATTTCAAATAACTGGATAACCGTTGACGATGTATATGAAAGGTAAATCGAAATGGCAACAAATAAAAACATTTTCAAGCAGTCTCAACTTCAAACTTTGTAAAGCTTTTTTGAATAGCTGAATATTTTTACTAATATTATTATAGCGAGCTTTTTTATGCCCTTATTTTTGTTCAGAAAAAAGGGTAATGAAATAAATAATGGATTACATAAAATGCAGTCAAACTGTAACGTGGTTTAGTTGATAACTCGGGTTCGTGGTTCGAGTCTCTGCAACGGCAACCACACCTATGGCAAAACATTTCTTTATATTGCCACTCGTGAATATGCAGATTTACAGAAAGTCATTATGGGTGCCGTTGCCATTTTCATGAGTGTTGATAATACCATTAGCGTAGACAGATCCTCATACCGGGGGGGGGGGGGGATGATTGACCCATTGGTACAATTTTTTGTACACACATACATGAGTCCACTTCAAAATGTGGGGGGTGCATCCCCCATCCCCCCCCCCCGCTATCTACGCCCCTAGATAATAAAAATCACGGTAAGAATATTCCGAGAAAAGTGGAGATGGTGCCCACTAAGTCTTGAATGTTTCTTGATTGTTTATTTATGTACTTATATCACTCTGAATTGTTGATTTCATAATGATTTTGATACGCGAAAGTCAATGTAAAAATTTATTTGCTGTCATTGTGGAAATAAATGAAATAAATGAAATAAATGAAATGCTGGCTGGAAATCCAGTTACTGGAGAGGCAGGTACTAACATGCATAATGTCGTAATATATAATAATGTAAACTTTAGAGTGGCAAGTTGTCGCCACCACAGGTAACCACTTGCAGTTGGTTGCCAGTCTAGTCAGACTTATAAGCAGGGTTATTCAAACTCGATTTACTCGCTTGGTCAAGGGACAACGAGTTGATATTTCGGACTTTTTTAAAAACAACTTTATCTGTGCACTAGCATTATTGTGGACTGTAAGACTTTTACTCTATGATTTTAGTAGGTTAATTTCTCATATTCTTTCTTTTCTAGGCAAATGGCATACCAATCTCGTACACTCGTCCGGAGAAAAACTGAGGAACTACTTGAATATGTTGAATCTCTGTCTCTGGAGGAAACAAATAATGAAAACGGCGATGAGAAAGACCAAATTTTAGGCAAGAAGATCGGCAATGAAACAGATAACGAGGAAAAGGATTCCAGCGAGAAGGATCAAAAGAAGGGTGACCATGGTCATGGAAACAACAACTCAATCTTCAAGGAGAAAAATAGTAAAATTGCGCCATCTACCGACAAGAGTGAAGGAGATCTTCCAAAAGAACATTCCGAATTGTGATTTCAATTTCACATTGTAGTTCCTGTGTTTGTCGCAAAATGCTAACACTGCAAAGAAAAAAAAACCAATAGAATTCAAATATTGATCTTCCACTCTTTTATAACTTTGTGACTTTTTTTTAGGGGGGGGGGTGGTCAATTTAAAAACAGAATGTCTCTGCAAACATGGCAAATTACTAACAACATTCTGAATTGTGATCTCAATTTCACATTGTATTGTTCTTGTGTTTGTGGCTAAAATGTTAACATTGCAAAGAAAAAATACAATACAACTTTGGATATTTTGAATCCCCTCTTTTGTATACTTTTGTGACTATTTTTTTTCTTTTCTTCTTCTTTTCGGGGATAAGTGGTTAATTTGAAAACTGTCTCTGCAAATTACGAAGCCCCGTAGGCACTATCGTGTTTTTAACTGAATGCGTATGGAAATGATGATTTTGGCCTAAAAGGAAGCTAGATGCCTAAAATTTGTTAACAGATTAATCTTTGTCATTTCCCGCAATGCTACGGACCGGCAATTTTGACTGCGACATTCATTTCGTCGAGGGTATAGAGACGGGACTAATGTTAGGTTTGGGTTGTAGGTTCGGTGTAATGTCAGGTTTAGGACAGGGTATTGCGTTTTGTGAAGGGTTAAAAGGTTAAAAGCCAAGAATTGGGTTAGTGTAAGATAAAGCAATTCTTGCCGAATAATAGTCAGACGTTCAACTGTATAGAACCCACAGTGTTGCTATTGACTGTTGTTCGTTTGATTTCTCTGTAAAATTCCGAACTACATGTATTTTATTCACGTAATACTCTGCGAGACAGACTGCAGTGACAATGATTTAAAAATGGTATGTGCTGGAAACTGGAACTTGAATACTTTAATATAATCATGTAGTATAATAAGATAAAGGTGAAAAGGAGCACTGAATGTAGCCAGGTTTTCTTTGTCAGTGAAAAAAATCACAATTCGATGGACATTTACAGTACTCATATATCATGATTTACATGATTAAACCGTCAAAAGTAATATCCACAAAATGCAATAAAACAATGCAAAGCACCGTTGTGTTCTCTCTCTTTTATTTATTTTTTCAAATTACGTGTACTACATAAAAATGAAAACCCTTCTTCTTCTTCAACTATCCCAGGGGCCGCGAAACCCTTTTTTTTTTTTTTTTTTTTTTTTTTGACACCCAAACAGAAGGAGTCCAGTTTTAAAATGGTTTTGGCAGGCCTATGAAATGAGCAATTTACGATATAAATATTGAAGATTTTACAGTTGATAGGGGTGGGGTGGGGCGCTTCCGCAGCCCATGAATCCTATGCGTGACATTAGACTGTTAGATGTAATAAGCAGGGAACAAACCAAAATAAGTGAGAGAGAGAAAGGGAGAAGGAGGGATATGATTAGCATTTGATCGAACTGGAGAGAGAGGGGAGAGAGGTTAGCTAGAGAGAGAGAGAAAGGGGGATAAGAGATTATCATTGTCGTTGTTGTTATTGGTCTTTTATTATTGTTATTATTTTTTAAAGAAAAATCTCTTAAAGGGGTATCTCATTGGCCTGGAGACAAGTTCGCGACTAGTTTGCGACTAGTTCGCGACTGGTCGGGACGTCTCCTGGACGTTTTACTGAGACTATCCGGGTCTCCGGGAAGTTGCGAGAAGTTTAAACATGTTCGAAATTTTTTTTGGAGACTTTTCCCAGTCTCCAGCAGGGCTTGGAGACGTCTCCGCGACGTCACTATCAGTTGTGGAGAATATTTTTTATCCGTGATGTTGCGCGGAGACGTCGCAGGGACGTCGCGGGGATGTCACCGCGATTGAGAAAACGTCTCAGAAACTTCGCTGCGACTGAGAAGACATCTCGGAAACGTTGCGGTGACGTCCCCGCAACTTAGGGCAAAATAGTTGTCACCTTGTTTCTGAGAGGTCTCCGAGGCGTCTCCTAGAAATCGCGCCTTGGTGAGAGCGCAAGCAATTTTTTGCTCGGAGACGTCACCGCGACTGCCGGGACTGATAAGTCGGAGACGTCGCGGCGACGTCTCCGCCAGTGAGATACGGCCTTTATGGATAACGGTTTCGTTTGAGCTCTTATTTATTTGATCGGTGTCTCTGTATGTATGCTTGTCTGCATGGCATTATGCATGAACTTTGTACTCTAAAGATAACATTCATCTTTTGTAGCTAAGAAAATAAATGATGAACGTGTCTGATATGCTATCCTTTTGTTCCAAGTGCATGCATTAAGCACATTAATTCATCGGGGTTTATTGAATTCAGTCTGATTTCGGATACAATGTTAGAACAGTTATTTACAAATCATTGGGTTATTTAAAATACGAACCTACTAGCACTTGTTTTGAAAAAAAAAAAAAACCCCAGATGTTTAACATACATTATTTTAAACAACAGTTGGTTGGTTCATATGTGGAACAACCAAACGATTTTTAAACAACTGTTCCAACAGTGATAAAGGGAGCAAAGGGATAAACTCAGCCGATCGGTGACGCGACGTCAACCCGAAACAGAACACTTAGCAAGCTCTCAAGGTTCGTACAGAGACCTAAGCACTAGGTATGTTTTAGGCCTGACCGTCTCACCAGCGTATAGTCGGTGGAACACAAGTCGCCTATCACGCCTGTATTATTCTTCACCTTTTATTTGCAATGATTCGTTTAATATCTTATGGGGAGCAGCTTATCTCATAATGCATCAGAGATTTTTTTTAAATCCGATAAAAAGATGCTTTTTAGGGGAAGGCTCCGTCATAACTGTCACACCATGCCTATATTTAGGACCAGTTTGTGCACTGTGCGAGCAAGTCTAAATGTTCCTTTCAAATTGAACAAAAATTGAATCTAATTGAATAATAACTAAAATGATATGCCCAGATAAAATTGTTATTATTGTGTCATACGCGTGTAAATGAACCGAATAAAAATCACAACGTGTATGGTGCAGCTGTTGTTTTTCCTATTGATTCATCCATTCGTTAAACAATATGCGTTTTCGAGTGCAATCTTGCACAGATGCAGGCATAACATATAATCGAACACCATTAATAAAGAGCACGGCATTTTTCTACGCAAAGAAGCGCACAGGGAGTTGCAGAAAGCAAATTCACAATAAATGTAAGTTTATCTGTCAATTCTATTATTTTTTTTAACAAGCAAGTTTAATTTCAAACTGCCACGGAGTGCTTTCCTTCTTGTTTTTAACATTCTTGTACAAAGTGGAGGTATACCATGTATACACAGAAAGTTAGTAAGTACTGCATACACATCGGCATAAGTTTGCTTTTTCGTCTAGAGAGGCAAACAAGGGGCTGATGCCTGTGAACCAAATTTCACCTTATAGGTTTCTTTTTTTTTTTCAAGCGAGCGAAGCTAGCCGACAAACATCTACTCGTACAACCGTAAAAGCAAATCAGTGTGCCACCAAAATGAAAGGTTTTTCATGAGGTGGAGGGTATACTGAATGAATGATCTATACCACGACGATTCGATTATTTCAATTTATTGTTCATGTATATCTACGGACTTCTGAACTCGTGGATTTTTATTCATTCAGTTTATTTTGATTAATTTTTACAATGTCCTCATTACCACAACCACAGAATTTAGACTACAACGTGAAGAGGCGGAACTATAGAAAACAATGCACTTAAACATTGGTAAGGGAAAAGGTGAGAAGATAGGCCTGGTATCATTCGCTATTTTGGTGGCGATTCTGACCTCTGGAAATTCTTCTACGGTGCAACCCGATGGAGATACTTTGGATGGTTCAGGCGATGCGACCACGACCACTACCACGGGAAAAACCCATGGAGTGTCCGTGGATGTGGAGAATGATGATAGATTCGTCGTTAATACCGTCGTTGAGGACGGGGACAACTTAGACTTTGCAGAAGAGAGGATACGACTATTCCACTATGACCCTGTCGAGGTATGTACATCACAGAAAGGATCGGAACCAATATCAGGATGATGGGTCGTATGTGGAAACCAATAAAAACATTCTCTAAGATAATACTTGCATGTTCAGATGTTCAATAACAAAAAAGATTTCTACATACACACTAAGAAAAAAAGGTGCAATCTTGCACCCTTCAAATGCAACACTGGGAGCACCTGTTAGGGTGCAAAATTGCACCTTTTACAAGATTTTGCACCTTTAAAGGTGCAATTAGCAGCATTTTGCACCCTAAAGGGTGCAAATTTGCACCTTTTTGTACGCAAAAATCTCTGCACCCTAAAAGGTGCAGAGTTGCACCTTTTAGGGTGCAAACGGGCATTTCAGGGTGCAAACAAGAACAAAAAGGTGCATTTTTGCACCTTCTTTTCGTCCGGGGTGCAAGATTGCACCCACAAAGGTGCAGCCAGTGTTGCATTTAGGGTGCAATTATTTCTTAGTGTGTAGAAGAAGCTTTAAAGTTACCAGTCGTTCCCTAGAAAATATTTGGTTAAATTTCTATTCATATTTTACTCAGAATAAAAAGGAAACGTGCGTTAATTGTATGCAAAGGCTTTTCAGATTATTTAAAAATAGAAAATTGCTTTCATTATTAAACTTTTTTGCATCTTGAATAATTGCAAGTTCCTTTATAACAATTGTCTCAAAGTTTACTTACATGGAATGACCAGTTTTTATTGTTTTTTTTTTATTATAATTATTTTTATGCTTTCACTTACAGTTTACAATTTAAAGCTAGAAGATAGCTGATATATCTCTTAAGTTAACAAAAAAATAATATTTAATGTTTTCTATAGAGCCAGTGTTGCCATGAAGTTAGAAAAATAATAAGCCAGATGACAACACAATTATTTTCATCTCTAAGTACCCTTCAGCCGTCTCCCATATCGTTTTTCATGCCACCATCTGTCCAGCATTGACTTGTTTGAAATATAGGCATCATTGAAAAATGAATATGAACATGTGAGCCCGGACTTTGAATACTATTGTCATATTTCCAATAATACTGAAATATCATTACGACTGGAATACGGATAGCATTTGAGAAATCGATCGTGAAATACAATCTTGGTTGTATTCTGCATATGCATTCCAAAATTATATGACATACTGTAATACTTTGCTTTCATTATATTTATTTCTTTTTAAAAATATATATATATTTAGGTTGGCCATATAAGATATGTGGAAATTTCTCCGGGGAGATATGTGCAGCTGAAAACCATTGCTGTTAAACCACCGGCTTTCGGTAATACATACTAATAGCGTCTCCTTGGACTACTGAGTATTTTTAGAATAAAGTACCAGCAAGAGTTTCTCTTCTTTCTCATTTTTTCTCTTACTCCTTTCCTCTTCGTCTTCTTCTTTTTCTTCTTCTTCTCCTCCTCCTTCTTCTTCTTTTCTTCTTCTTCTTCTTCGTCTTCTTCTTCTTCTTCTTCTCATCCTTCTTCTTCTTCTTCTTTTCTTCTTCTTCTTCTTCTTCTTCTTCTTCTTCTTCTTCTTCTTCTTCTTCTTCTTCTTCTTCTTCTCTTCTTCTCTTCATGGATTAATGTTATTATTGCCGTTTACGCTCTGATTGATTTAAAACTGAGGTTGTGTCGAAGGTTAATGAGGTGCTGCTCGTTATTCCGAAGGTTCATTAATCCGAAAATGAAATAGGGTTCGTTTATCCGAACATTTGCTGCATTAATCTGAAGGTTTGTTATTCCGAAGGTTCATAATTCCGACGGTTCATTGTTCCGAAGGTTCGCTGTTGAGGGAGCGAGTTGGCTTAGTCGGTAAAGCGTCTGCCTGTCGAACCGAAGATCGTGGGTTCCAGTCCAACCCAGGCGGATGACTAAAGCCTACGTTGTGTGTTAACGTGCCCCTCCCCTGTTTCATAGACGCAGGCCATGTTACAGTGGAAAACAATCCGTCCCTCGGATAGGACGTTAAATGGAGGCCCCGTGTAGAGGAGAGTCACAGCCTTTGCACATTAAAGATTCCACTGCACTATTCGTATAAGAGTAGGAAAACCCCTATGTATGTGGTCCACCTGCACACCCCCAATCAGTGATATTGGGAGGGGAGACCTGAGGGTTACAGCGATTCAGTTCGCTTTTCGCCTCCCAGGCACAGGTGACGCCAAACCAAATAATAAGAATGATAATTCCGAAAATGAAATATGATTCGTTAATCCGAAAATGAATTAGGGTTCGTTTATCCGAAAATGCGTTAATCCGGAAATGAACATTATTTTATCAACGAACCTTATTTCATTTTCGGATTAACGAACCTTATTTCATTTTCGGATTAACGACCTTGTTTCATTTTCGGATTAACGAGTCTCATTCCATTTTCGGGTTTATGAACCCTTTTTCATTTCCGGGGAATTGGACCTTCGGAATAACGACCCTTGGGAGTATTCGAACCTTCGGAATAACGAGCTGTAACCGTGTTTTTAATACCAGCACAATGTTCTTATCAAATTGGATTTCAGCAACGTGCATTTTTAGGTGATATTCATTTCGTTCTTAAGTGCAGCTCATAATTTCTTCATCGGTCAGATTTAGTGCCTGATTGCTTTTAGTATCATATGCGGGTATCTTGCCATTCATCATTTCGTCGCTGTCCTCTTTGCCTGTAGATCTGGCCCATCTTTATATGGCTCTGTGAGGGGAATGGAGAAAATAAAAACACAATGGAAATAAAGAATGATTTTTTTTTCCCACGAGGCGTTATACCCTTGTTGTGTGTCTTCATTTTTATTCGCACGAGGGATAAACGCTCCCCCCCCCCCATTCCCCACTGACCTGTGCAATAATAACTTTGAGAAAATGCTTTAAAAAGAACGAGCGGTATTTTTAGAACAGTACATACATCATAGCATTATGTATTCGTTTTCGAATCGGGTGTGCAAAGCCATTTGCGCTTCGTACAACTAGCCTATTTAATAAAGCCTTGCTCTTTCTTTCTTTCTCCTAGAAATTCCACACTTTCTTACACCAGCAGAATGCGAAAGACTCAAAGAGATAGCTGTAGAGGTTGGATTATACACCAGTGCTACCTTGTTCAAGAGCATAGGCGACAGCGGCATTGACGAAACAAAGGTCATCTATGACCCTATCGAATGGGAGCCTAAGTTTGCAGAATGCGACAGCAACACCGACCAGAGACTAGACTTCACCGAAGTACTGCAGTGTCTCCCAGGGCTGGAGGAAGGAGAGGTAGTTCCCCCAGCTATCCTGGACGATTTATACACGAAGCTCACGTTGGACCTGGACTCGAACGGGTTCATCGATGCCAAAGAACTTTGGCTGATACATCTGGAGAACAAGACAATTGAGATCAAGCAGTGGCTTTCCCGCTGGCGTGCAGGAGAGTTGACTGAAGTTGGAGGAAGAGGACGGGGTCGAATAAGTGAGCAGGCTTGGATTACATGGGGAGATTCCACGGATCCTACTGTGATGAAACTTCGAGATAGGTAAACCAAGCTATCAAGTTTTTGACAATGACATCGCCGGGCATGAACCTTGAACATGAGGTCCCCCTTTTCAGCTTGCTGCACTGGTGTCTTTTAAAATATTGTGAGACATTTCAAAAAATCCTAACCAAGGAATGATTTTTAAAGTGACATTTTAGTTTTGTGAGGAAATCATTGCAGAGTAAACATTCATCAAAATGCTGTTAAAACCTAGTAGATGGAATTTTGATATATCCCATCAGACCTCGCAAAACAGTGATGTTGTGTTTTGATTTAGCAAACTTGAAAATGAAAATGATGAAGGGATGGGAAAAGACAAAGCCCTGTAAAGATACAAACTGAACATGTATAACATATTAATGGATATCAGTAGATTAAGCATGAATTATGAACTGTATGAATAAAAAGAAAAAATCAGGCACAATATTCGCTTTACTGCGTGCTTCCCTGCAGCGCAAATGACCATGATCAGGACGATATTTCCTGATGCCACTTTGTTTTGACTATTCGTGTAAATACTGTAGTATCGAAGATGATATTTAAACCAAATCATAAAATTTCAACAAATGGAAAAGGACTGGAAACAAAAATGTCCCGTCACCCCGCCTCCATCCAAGCAAATAGCACCATAATTTTCTTACTTAATATACATGGGTCACCTTCAGCTCGGGTGCTTTACAACTTGGTGTGTCCTCAGAACAGTTTACAAAGCATGTTACGGTTTTATGTACCTGGCCTTGCGGCCGTCGTAAATGCTATTGGTCCCCAGTCGACTGGTTCTACCTGTCCTACTATCCTACATCCCATAGTCTTACGTATTTAATATTGGTCACATTTTACAATCGGTCATACCCTTTGGACCTACATCACATTGGTCCTATATCCGTTCTTGTTCTATGCCCCATTTGTCTTGCCCCAATGGTCATGGATCTCGTTCTTCATCTACGCCTGGGAAGGGGAAAGCGAACTCACTGTGAGTGTGACCCTCGAGTCTGTCATTGCGATATCTAATTGGTATAATTATGCAGCTGAACAGTTATATTGGGGTTTCCCCTATTCTTCTTCAGGTAGTACAGTGGGTTCTTACCGTGCAGTGGTGGTGACTCTCATCTACAGTGAGCCCCCATTTAACGTCCTATCTGAGAAAGTTAGTGTTTTCCAATGTTTTCCACGCCTGGGTCTTTGTCATATGAAACAGAGGATGTCAACGTTAACACATATTGCAGGTTTAAGCCATCCGCCCAGCAATGCCCAGGGTGGATTCAAACCCACGATCTTTGATTCAACGGACAGATGCTTTATCGCCTGCTTCCTAGGTTTAGTTAGATCATAACCAACTGGTTCTGCGTTTCATGAATTCTATATCTAATTGGTTCTGATATTCATTACATTTGATTAAAATCTTTGGAATGAAGGACCAATTAATACCAATAACGACTGATAGATTGTAACCGTATACTCCTGTCTCCACAATTTCGAGTTTAATTTCAAATATCTTTAATTTCTTTTTCTCCTTTCCTACTCGTTAATAGAGTAACAGCGCTTACGAAGCTTCATCGTGATATTATCGATACGAGCGAAAGCATTCAGGTTTGAAAGATTACCATAACTATTATTTTTCTCCCCCCCCCCCCAAGGAACTGCTAGGATTTCTTGGTATTTCTATCCCTTTCATTTTCCGTATGGCTTTAGCAATCATGGTTAGCATGTATGGTATGTATGGCAACGAAAAAAAAGTATCAAGGGTTTCTTTTCCACGTCTTTCTCTTCCTCTCGGGTGCTGCTGTGGCATCAGGCATGTACAGGTTACACACTAGGCGCTCTTTCAATGTCGCTGTTCAAGGGAATTCGTGCCGTGCCGTGAAACATACTGTAGTGCTAGTCATTAACTGAAGAGCTTGGTCCCAAATGGCGCCATACCCATTTTTTTTTAAATCAAAGTTGAGATATAGATGTCATTGCGATATTCAGTTGGAGTAATTTGCTATAAATGAAATTTTGTAGCAAAGACAGTTAACAAGAAATAGAGAAGAAATAGTGCTATGTAGTTTTAAGTTTCCATTGACATGATTGACCCGTGAACAAACTTAGGGCAAAGAAACGCATTTTCTCTTGAGTTACCAAAATGGATTTAGCGCTTTTTGGAAGAAAGCTCTTCAATTTATCATCTCCAAAACCAGAAATAAGCTATTCTCATTCCATCTGTCCATTCGTTTTCTTTTTATTCACGTATTTTTAACATCAAAACAAAGTAAATTTCATTTTTCTAGTGAACAGTGCTTGCATGAGAATAATTATTATCATCCTCCTCATCATCATCATCATTTCATCATCATCATCATCATCATCATCATCATCATCATCATCATCATTATTGTCACTATCCTTTTAAGTTAGGGTTTCAATTATTTTTATCCATTCTGCTGATTTAACATGTTTATATATTTAATAATATTTATTTGAGGTTGCCATATTGTCAAGTGTATTGCTTATAATGACAATCATTCTTCCGCAAATGATTTTATGTTCAATTAATTACAATAATATGACAATTTATCATTTCTTTTTTTTTTTTTTTTGAAAATTGATTGTTACGAATACTTGTGTATTTATGGTTTATTGTAAAAAAAAAAAGTACCTTTTTTGTATATTATGCTACCAAAATGTTAATATGAATGCAGAAGAAAAAAATAAATCAAATCATATCAATTAAAAACCCCCTCAAAAAAAAAAAAAATGGTCCCGCTACTCTACATTGTTAAAATTTGGATAATGGTGGTTTTTATGTCATCTATATTCTCCATTGTTGTGGCTAAAACTTGTCGTCATCCTCTACAATCAAGAAAGTCTTGAAAACCGACAGCAAAGCTTTCCAAGATTTAAACTAATTAGCTTCCATTTATATTGTGAAAATATGAATATGAAATATCAACTAATTCGTATTTACTGTCCAAATTACAGGTAGTGCGTTATTACCCGGGGGGTCACTATCACGCACACTGGGACAGCGAGCAGACAGAACCGGGTGTGCCTTGCACCCACACTCAGGATAAACTTGATCCAACACGGTCATCTCGATCTAGACTCTGCAGGTATTTGAAATTAAATGAGATTCATTTCCTGAAAAGCAAAATCAGATTGAAGTCGTATTCCATCCAACCCCAGAAGTGTACGGCTGCTGTTGTGTATGAATGTTCATGTATTCCTCATAATGTGATGTCAGCTGTTAATTGTGTGATAATAATTCCCTCAAACATGTCGAATGTAATCAGACTTCTACAGAAGAAAGGAATTTTATCCCCCCAAATTGCTACCATGTACGTAACTTTGGGGGAATTGTTAGTCTCAATCGAGAAAGGGCCTTTTTATACGAAATTGGCGCAGATTCCCCTCTCCAGCTGTAGCCGTGTAACCTGTTTCTGCTATAGACCAATTTCACCTCCGGTTTATGTATTTGGCCCTCTATCGGCGACGCCATTGCTGCGGTGGGCAAGCGCGCTGACCGCGATTGGCTCTATGTACAAAATGAATGTAAGATATGAGATATGCCCTAATATTGTTCCATTTACTTTATTCTAGATCAATAAAATAAAGCATGGATACATGGGTACATGTGGTAAGACAATGGCCATATCTGACAGATGAAGGTATGGTGTATTTTTGTACTTTCGATAGTTTTTCAACTTAGTTTTGTCAGTATAAGTTCGATTGCAGCATAGAAGCCGTAGTAAACGGGAGCCCTCAATCTTACCCTGTTTACAAAGTCATGTTTTCACTCATTAAATTTTACGCCAAAGTACATAATGATAATGTTTCTTGACTTCAAAGTCATTTCTGTTGATGTGTTTACCCACTGGCGACGAATTCCTTCACATTGCTTACGGAAACCTGTGTAGGGAGTACGGCTTCTGACCCCACAAACAGGCTTCATGAGTCAAAAGCGGGTGAATTTCGCACTCAGTTGGCTTCCAATTTTTAAATTTTCTCCAATTCTTGTGGCATTCGAGCACCGCACAGCTGCGACCTGAACTTCCCTGACAATTTCTCATTGCAAATATTAAAAGAAATCTGCATATATTGGTCAAAATAGACAAAAAATCGAACGAATGTACATAACGCGCTATTGACTTGTGTACTATAAAAGTTGGAGCGCCCACCGCAGTATGTCGAACTGTGTCGAACAGTCTGCTGCCCTCTTGCGTTGTGAAATTGGTCTATAGGATCTGAACGTATTTGAAATATAGCATCTCTCAAGTACTGGTGGACAACAGTAAGCGCAGTACTATAAGTATTATTGTCTTTAATATTAGAATTGGGAGATTCACTAATCGCTGTGCCCGTATTATAAAGCACTGTTAAAAATAAAAATGAAATGATATGGTAATAATTATGACTGACGATCGTATGAAATTGCACTCTTAAATACTTTGTTTGTTTTCAGATATATTACCATTTTGTATTACCTGCACGATGTTGAGGGGGGAGGTGAAACAGCGTTCCCTTTTGCTGAATTCGAGAACGTCTCTAATGAAGTAAAGTATTATAATTTTCCTGTCTATGCATTGTTCATAATAAAGTGTGGGAATGTAGGAGAGGAAGAAAGAAGCGAAAAGGGGTGCAAGACAGGAGGAAGGGGGGGGGATGTGGGATAGATATAAGCTACGTTTGGATAAGACAGTGTTTGGGGGGGGGGACTCTACTGTTGCCAACCGTCAAAACCACGGTTATTACTTGACAGGAAATACATCTCACCTCGATCCCTAAAATTCTACCAGAGTTTCTCAAATCAATTCATATTGGGGGTGTAAAATATGAGACGGCTTTGAGACACTTTCGAAAAGTCTCGCCGATGCACATGATGATGTGTTAAAATAATGGCTAGAATTTTATTTATGTTTTTTAAAGCGTAATTACATGAATTTAATTGAAATATTGGTTATCATTCAGCTTAAATACACAATCTACTTCTAACAAAATCGACACCAATAGGTATTGTTATTTAGAAACTTATTCTCGAGATTGACCACCTGATCCTCATGACATACATGCAATAATACTTCCATTTTACATTGAAGAGAAACAACATTATTATTTTCTCTCTGTCTCTCTCTCTCTGTCTCTCTGTCTCTCTGTCTCTTTCTCTCTTTCTGTCTAGTACACTAGTAACTTGGGATATGACTACGTTGACTTGAGACATAATTGTCACATGAATTTGAACGTCAAACCAGAGTACGGAAAGGCCATCATGTGGTACAATCACTTAATTGATGAAGAAACAGGTTGGTAATATATTGCCAGGATGTTTATCTAATATCGTAATATCTTAAGTAATGTGTTCGTGCAAATACACCTGTATTCAATAAAACTTATTGAATTTAACTGCATTTGGCATCATGTTGGTACTTTACATATTATTTCTGGAGATTTAATAACTGTGGAATAGATCTGTTGGAGGAGGTCTTGTTTATAAACGGATAGCGCATTGGCTATTTTCCGCGTTAATACGTAAACTATTTTCTTTCGTTTGGTTTTTGGGCAAGGTCTATCGGCGCTTAGAATAGTATAATACACATCTTGGGGATCCTCCTTGGTGAAATATGCCAGAGCTACATATATCAAATGCCTGATACAGCTAGCGTAGAATAGAGAGCTGTAAGAGCTCGGCATCAAGAGTAGCAAAAAAATTGGCGCCATCACAAATCCCCAAAATTCTTTTGCCTGACTAGATCATTAAACAAGTCTGTTTGAAAATCATTTTAAAGTTTCTTTCTAATTTACATAAGAAATGTTAGTATCAGGTTATTTCTTAAATTCAAAATTCATATTGTGTCTATTAAATTTTTTTTTCTCTCTCTCTTTCCTTGTTGTTTATTTGTTTTTGTTTACTTCTTAACGTTGTCCCTTGATATTTCTGTAAACAAATGTGTGAATAGGCTGGATGTCATCTTTAGATAAACATGCGCTTCATGGTGGATGTGACGTCACAAAGGGAACAAAATGGATCGCCAATAATTGGATCACGATAGATGATGTATATGAAAGGTAAAATTCTCCCTCCCCCCCCCTCTCTCTCTCTCTCTCTCTCTCTCTCTCTCTCTTTCTCCCCTATCTCTCTCTCTCTCTCTTTCTCTCTCTCTCTCTCATCTCTCTCTCTCTCTTTAAAAGCAAAGTGCTACTCCCATTTTCTCAAACAATGGAAC
This sequence comes from Echinometra lucunter, assembly GCA_029962745.1. Taxonomy (NCBI): domain Eukaryota; kingdom Metazoa; phylum Echinodermata; class Echinoidea; order Camarodonta; family Echinometridae; genus Echinometra; species Echinometra lucunter. The sequence continues at coordinate 9,720,487 of CM057159.1, read as the reverse complement.
TGTAAAGATAACACATTACTTGCAAGAAAAACCCTTGTTTTCATCTCTCTTGTCTGTGCTAATATAAATGCTAGACGCTTCATTACTGTTCCACAAAAATCTTTATTAAAAATCCGAACATCACAGAAGTATAATGAGTTTCCAATCGTTCTACGGTTTTCAACTTCAACATTTCATCATAAGTTTGAAAGTCGACGGAAAAATACTATACTTCTCCAACAAAAATCTGTACAATGACATATTTTTGTCGTTATGTGCTTGAGTGGAGGTTATGATGTGGAAAGACATTGCCATGTTTATAATTATGTTTCTTTGTTTCTTTATAGGCAGATGGCATTCCATGCCAGTAAACTCCCAGCAGATGTGCACGACGAATCGTCAGAAGCGGAATACGTTACGGACGGCTATGAGCAAGGCAATGTGACAGACGAAACCGACAATGAAGCAGATAAGGGAGATACGGAGGCGGTCGAGAAAAATTCTGACGATAGGGATGATGGTGCACGTGATAACTTAATTCCGACAGAGATGAATAGTGAGAGCACGCCATCTACAGGCAAGACTGAAAAAGAAGATCTCGCGCAGAGGCATTCTGAATTATGATTTCAATTTCTTGTTAATGCTTAATTGCAAGAATAAAATACAAAGTAGGACTGCATGACTGTATAGATAAAATACTTTCATAGATGTTACGCTACATTTATCTTAGGTTTAATTAATTCTGATTTCCATCAACCATTTTCGTTTCTTTTTTTTTTTTTTCCTTTTATTGGTTTAAAAATTGTTAGAAGAGTGAGGTAAACTTATTTGTATCATTTTTTTAATCATTTGATATTTAAATAATATGGACCGGCCTTGATAGAGATATGATATTGCCCAAATTAGATCATATATCCCGAGGCAGGAGAATGAGGGCAATTATATAAAAATCATTTCATATATGAATAATATGGACTGGCCTTGGTAGAGATGTGAATCTATTGAGGGCAATATATCAAAGTCATATCTCGGAAAGGCCAGTCCCTATTATTATCATTATTATCTAAAAGACATCTTGAGCAAATTCATGAAAAAAATGAAAGTTGATTATGTACTTACCATGCCTTCTATTTTTTTCCCCTTTAAGTACTGGTACTACCTTACGGTAAAAAATGCAAGTGCTAAAAAGGGCAAAACAAAATCATTCACAAAATTCGCATTGCAAATATGCAAATTTCATCGCACTCAATCGCGCATTTAAACCAAAATTTGATTGTTTGCGCATGCTCAAAATTTCTTGTACCCGAAAAAACGTGTGATATGAGAAATATGGACCTAGCTTCCTGACTGATATGGACTTTTCTCTAAATTGAGTCAATATGACTTAAAAATTGACCTGCTCAGATGTCTTGTATAGATAATGATCGTTCATATTGTCTGATATATTGTTTATTAGTTTCATTGCTTTACTGCCTTGGAATGACTTTTACATACCAATCTACAACGAATGCTGCGCTATACCATGTCTTGTTCTTATCCGAAGGCGTATTTTGTGCCACTGGAACAGCTGTGTAGCATCTTGTATAGCATAGCTTACACAGTAAAACAAATGATGTTTAAAAGGTTGTTTAAAACTTATACAACCTTTTTGATATTTAAACATATTGTTTACAATACGAACTGTACAGCGGGTTGTTCAGTTCATATTGTAAACAACTATTTGCATTTTTAAACAGCGTTTTCTCTGTGTTCACATAAAGCCTGAGTACAAAATGGAAACGGGTAACTAATTTTTATCTGATTTGTGGAGGACGAGTAAAACACCGCAAATTTCCTTTTACTTGTTTTACTTGAGTTGGATTTCCATAATTTCATCACCCTTCGGTGTATAATAGGTGCTGTTATCTTCAATCATTTTTTTCAGCAAATGGCAAAAAACGTTGTTAAATCTATTTCAAAATACTTTTACACTTTTGCTGTGTAAGAAATTTTACTACACATAATATTTAAGAGGTCAAAGCCGAGAGACTATGGGATAAAACTAATATTTCAGATCAGGTTATTTTGCGTGTTTAAGTCACAACGCTATAAAGAAAACGGTTTTGGCAAACAACAACCAGATAAACTCGACGGTTTTGCCTCGGTAGAGGTCGAATAAATTCCCGAAGATGGTGACAAGCAAGAGCATGTAAAAACATCCGTCAAGGAAAAATCCTTTGATGACATTGCGCCATCTCGCGGTAAGTCGCGCTTCCCAGACAAGATAGCGTTTTGAAAATCGTGTATAGCGTGATACGATGTGATATGATAGGGATAGGAACTTGTGACAATAATAAAAACAATCTTTATTAAGAAAACGGTATTGTTAATTACCCATACCACTGCCTCAATCACTTCTCATATAATGATAGAGATAATGTCGGTCAGCTAAGCGTTATAATAACAATAAAGAATAATATTCCCTTTTTCCTCTTCAATTTTCTTGCACGCTATTAGCTCTTATCGGTTTCTTTCTTTCTGGCTTGACTCCCCCCCCCCCCCCCCCCCCACTCCCCCCCCCCCCCCTCTTTATGTTATTTTTTCATCCTCTTAGCTCCTCTCGCTTTCACTCTCTCCGCGTATTCTTATGATTCAAGTTTTCCACCCATCCTCTTTCTCTCCCTCATCCATCCCCCCCCTCTCTCTCTCTCTCTCTCTCTCTCTCACTCATTCTATATCTTTCTCTTCCTGTATCTCTTTCCTTCCCTCTTTTATGAAATCTTTCATAATTCTTTTGTTTATACACTCTTTCGCATCCTCATTTTATCTTCTTTTTTTTTTTCTTTCTTTTTTCATTCGTGCGATATGACCGCATTCTTCCGGGGAGCGTTTTCATGAAGAGTCTTGTCAGTGCTTTTCACTGACAAATTCGATCTCAGCCACTCAGATGTAAGGATTTCAGTAGCTTATAACAGTTGTCAATGAAAATCACTGACAAAATTCTTCATGAAACGCTCCCCTGGAATGGGCCTCTCTCTTCCGCTTGAGGCAGGTTGGTGGGTATACTTTATTTATTTCCGTCATTTTGATTTGTCCTTTAATTCCCGGAATAAATTGTTAAACTGCAGCAACATTTAAAAAAAAAACAACTATGTTTCTCAAAGAGTAAAACGTGTAAGATTGATTTAAAACTTTATAAATATATTTATTTTCTTCAATAGATAATGTAAACGTGTTTTCTATTCCAAGACTACTTTTAAATAATTACGATGTAATTATTTACAAACTTGATTTTTCTCAAATTCTAAAAAGGGGCAAATTGCAAAACCAAAAAAATCTGAATAAGTTTTCTTCTTCCGTACTATAAGGGAAACCAAAATTATACAGGTTGCAGGAAAAAGTACGATGACCTGGTTAGGTTTCGTTGGTTGTATTAGAAATATGAATCTTTTTTAAATTCAAGTACTTACATACATTTGATATGATAAACAAAACAAAACAAACATTTAAAAATGCCTAGATTGTTAATATTATACATCTTGCTAGAAACAGCAAACGCCTCATTTCTCACCTAAAACATTCCAGTGGCATTACTACCGGTGAAAATTTCTCTGCACATACAAATTTCAAAATTTTAGAATGGCATATCAAACAATCACTGCTCTTTAGTTGTTGTTGTTGTTGTTTATAGAAAAAGAACACGCTTTCTCATTGGAATCCACCGTCAGTACTTTAGGGAAGGAAATTTAAATGAATATGAAAAGACATTTCTAAATCAGGACAGAATATGAATTTTATTTCTATCCCATAACATTTGCTTGTAATCCAACATGTGAGTGAAAAATGCAGCAATTTAAAATAGTAGACATATTGCTTTTAAGCAAGCAAGAATTAAAGACATATTTTTATGTCTTATTGCTTTTACGTGATTTATTAAAACTAGGAATTTATTATGTCTATCATCTCTCGTCGAACATTTGCCGAGTGCATATAGGTTCTACATGTTCTACTTGCTGTTCTTTGTGTTTTGCTTCTCTTTCGGAATTATATGAGGAGTTGGTGTTTTTCTTTAACTTCGGAATAGACGGTGATTTTTGTTGAGTGGTGATCATTCTTTTATGTGCCCTTGACTTTGTGTAGGCTGACGTGGCACGAAGATATGGTCTCAGTCTTTCCATGTATCGCTGTTGTCTGAAATCAAGTAGAAATACGATGAAGTTAGTGGGTATGCATTATGCAGAGAAAGATACAAAAATGGAAGTGAAACAGAGGGAAAGAAAGGTGGAAAGAGAGCGAAAGAAGGATAGAGAGAAGAATAGAGAGCAAGAGTGAGAGAGAGAGAGAGAGAGAGAGAGAGAGAGAGAGAGATGGGGAGAAAAAATAATTCTAGCAAGAGGAGGATCAGGCTTTTCAAAAAAGATCGTGATAGATCGGCAGTGATCACGATCCTTTGAACAAGACATAAACTACATATTCATTACCACAGCAACTGCGAAATAATTTTTACTTACAAACTTTTTCGTATTATGTGAACAGTTCCCCTAGTTTGTATTTATTTAGATTATACGGTCAGGATATTATGTTCGTTAAAAGGTCATTTTCAGCAATGTAATTATACTAATGAAAGCAGTTCATTTTCCTGGCCTAGCACTACGTGAATTATTCATATCCTTTTCATGTTTTTATTCCCTTGACTCGACAAACAGTCCAAATCCCTAGTACCCTTGAACATGTTGATTTTGGGGATAAATGTTCAAGATATTTGTAAACACTTTCACTGAATTAGGATTTCGTGTTTCAGAAAAGTGCATTAACCCCAAAAGTACAGAAAGTTTTGAATGAAAGTCTGTGAAAGTAACTCAGCTGTTTTCTTAAATTGGCAACGCTGATCATTATCACATTCCTAAAATGATTTAAGAATATTATGTCAAGTAAATCAAAGTGAAAGAAAATTACAGAATTGCACCGGCGTTAATCCGTTTCGAGGAGTGGGGATGATCGAAATGACGAACTCTTTTGCCGAACTTTCTAGCGCGAAAGCACAAACGAGTACACCCACACACACCCTCACCCGCCCCCCACACACGTCCATTATTGGACCCTTCTAATCCTATATCTGGTTTTGATAGTATTCCAAATAAAGATTTTATTACCATGACCGTCAATTTATACATTCATCAAAATTTTCAATAAGTGACTTATCAAAATATTACTTCTTTGAAAAAAACGGGGATATATTTGTACATGCCAACCCCCCCCCCCCTCTCTCTCTCTCTCTCTCTCTCTCTCTCTCTCTCTCTCTCTCTCTATCTATCTATCTAACTACATTTATCTGCCTCTAAAAGGTGAGGGGCTATGTATTCCCCCCCCCACCCCACCCCCCCCCCCTCGGATTTACGCCAATGTAGAAATGCATCAAAATTTTACAATATCTTAACAAATTTCTCTCCGCGTTGCCACTTTAGAGACTTCATTTCAATCAGATCAGTCTCACCAATTAATTATAATTACAAAGATTAATTCGCATAGCGCAAAATAAACGAAATAGTTTCATTCGGGCATATTTTTCTACTCATGAATGGTAATTTCATAGCATTCTGGATCAGCGAATAATGGAAAATCACTGATATATGACCCTGAACTAATAATGTTGACGGGGTCATATTTGCGACATAGTTACCTGTCGTATACGTCATCCACTGAAATCCAGTTGTTTGCTATCCACTTGACCCCTCGGATGACTTCACAACCTCCGTGAAGGGAGTGACCTCGACTTGTCCCAAGCCAACCTAGATTGAAAAATATTTATCATAAGAAATGGATTGAAATCACCGCTGAATCTAGGGGAGGGGGCACTTCCGACCCGTGAACCCCGCCGCCTCCCCCCCTCCCCACCATGGCTTCACAACCTCAGGGATCAGGGGAGTGACCTCGACTTGTCCCAAGCCAACCTAAATTAGATTCGAAAATATTATTTTATTGTAAGGAATGGATTGAAATCATTGGCGAATCTAGGGGAGGGGGCACATCCGACACATGGAATCCCCCTCGAGATGTCCTTACAACCTCAGCGAATGCATATGTATGTATGTATGTTTTATTTATTTCAATACAGTAATTAAAAAACCTGCTTTTAGCCGCAAGGCTGTTTTTCAGCAAGTCCGTATGTACAAAAAAGAAAAAACATTAGCAAAGAATAACGACAATAATAATTACAAATTATGAACAAAATGATAAATACAAATATGGTGAATAAAGTGACCTTTACTAGTCCCAACACAACCTAGTTTAGAAATATTTATTGGTTGAAATTATTAGTGGATTTGAAGGGGCCTCTCTCTTTCTCTCTCTCTCCCTCTCTCTCTCTCTCTCTCTCTCTCTTTCTCACTCTCTCTCTATCCTCTCTCTTTCTTTCTCCATCTCTCTCTCTCTCTCTCTCTCTCTCTCTCTCTATCTATCTATTTCTTTCTCTCTTTCTTTTTTTTTTTGAAGTAATGAACTTCTCAGAGGATTCTAGAGTAAACAGGCGCCCAAATATTGATGACCTATTTTCAGAATACTGTGCCCCCCCCCATCCCTGGATCCGCCTCTTGGCATGAGTTTTTGATTGAAGTAACAAGTGGTAGTTATGATAAGGCCCTTTGAATTCCCCATCGCCCATCAAAAAAAAAAAAAAAAAGATTTAACGCTGGGGACTTTTGTTATTTGTTACTGGCTGGTCATTTGGGAAGTTATTTAAAGCAATTGTTTTCATACTGCATGGTGAAACACGATGGGGCATATATTTAAAATCCCTTTTTCTTCTACTTCTTCTTCTTCTTCTTCTTCTTCTTCTTCTCCTCCTCCTCCTCCTTCTCCTTCTTCTTCTTCCTCTTCTTCTTCTTCTTCTTTTCTTCTTCTTCTTCTTCTTCTTCTTCTTCTTCTTCTTCTTCTTCTTCTTCTTCTTCTTCTTCTTCTTCTTCTGCTGCTGCTTCTTCTGTTTCTTCTTCTTGGAGGGAGGGGGTCCCTCGAACCCACAACCGGTTCATTTTAACTGACACAGAAAACAACATAGGTCAGCTTTGATCAGTCAATGATGTTCTCAATAATTCTAGTAAAATTCTAATTTAGAAAAATAATTTTTTTAAAAAGATTCCTAATTACATTGACGTCAGCATGGTCAGACTGTCATTGCAATTTGGGACTGGGCGTTGTGTAGTCCACGTCCTGGACGATTTTTACTGATTGGGCAAACCATAACCAACACACACACGCCCGGGCCCGCGCCCTCCACTGATTCACTTACCCCCAGTGATTCACCTTACCCACTGATTCACTTTCCCCGAAAAAATCGTCCAGGGCATCTCGGCAGAGAGAGGAAAGATAATGAAGTTGTGACCTTTGTCTGACCCAGAGGTTACGACCGCCCCTCGCAGATATTGCGCAAGGAGCACATGAATATTCAAGTTGTTTGAACGTACAACATGTGCACAGCAAGCTAGCGCATTGACCGAGGAGAACGCCGTTCTGATTGACAGGGTTTGTCGACCAATCGGAATCGAGAGCGAGGGAGACTGGGCTCAGTGGGCGGAATATCAGTTCCCTTGAATCTGACGGGGAACTTGCCAAGATTCACTGGACTGTTGTTTCATATGACTATTCAGGGTGTGTGTATGCGTGTTATGGGGTTGTAGTGTGTTGGGTGTTTGGTAGTCGTGTCGTACAAAATTAACAACAGTCCAGGAGGTGGACTAGGCGTTGTGGCGTGCGCCTATAATCCAGCTAATAGTGAAAAAGTTATATATAAACTGATTCAGCGGACGTAGGTTCGAGTCTGAGTCACGTCTTTCGGATGGTGACGTAAAAGGTCGGTCCAAGACGTGAATAATCATATCTGATTGATACAAGTCTGTAAAAACCCAATTCAACAATTCATCAACTGCTCGAGCGATTGCCTTGCGATTTGAAGCCGACTGGGTCTTTTGTCCAATAGCTGGAAGAAATGCACTGGCTTTTCCATATGTTCGTATAATTCTTTCGAACCTCACGCTGTAGAGTCTAGAGCTGAGCTCCCTGCTCCCTGCCCCCTCTGACTAATAATGACGCTTATACTTACTTGTTTCAGGATCAAGGTTATGGTTGTACCACATGATCGCCTTTCCTCGCTCCGCCTTGACAACCAGACTGCTATCGTGGCAATGATCGGTCAGGTCCGTGTAGTCGTACTCCAGTTTGGCTTTATACTTTGGTTTACATAGGATTAGGAAAGTGAGAGAAGAAAAGAAAAAAAAGAAGAAAAAGAAAGGCTACCAGGCTGTCAGCATGATCTTATCGTACCTAGTTTGGGCGTTACACTATGATTTTTTACCAAAACATTGGAAATAAAAAGGAAGGGAAAGAAAAGAAAAACCTCCACACTGGGTGTCATTGAAATGATGTTTCATAAAGCTGTTCGTAAAATTACGAATGACTTTACGAACGACTGGAATATGCCAAGCCTAACATGCCTAATGGGATTCTCAATTCTAATTCTAAATAAATAAATAAATCTAATAATTATAAATGGCTTAAAGTGAAAAGTAAAATATGCAGACGTAGATTAACATTGCTATTATTTACAAACATTTTTCTTGCAAAGTATATTTTTTGCCAGAATTTAATTAAGATAATGGGAAAGGCAGTCACATTTTGTTGAAACGTCAGGAAAAAGTGAGCCCCCCATTTAGGAATTTAGGACTTCATATTCTAGTAATTCGTAACGTCATGCGTAACTTTACGAACAGCTTTATGGGCTTTTACTAAACACTCGGGTCGCGTCGCGCTGGAAAACACTCGAGTCGCGGCTCGCTGGGTATGGCGCGTCAAGTGTTAACTAGATTATTCGGTCCAAAACTACAGTTAGTGTACAGTAAAACCAAAATCTTCATAACCACGCCCACAAGCATATTCTGGCAAACTGATCCTCCCGCCCTCTGCCATGCATAAAGCGTTTATAACGAAACAAAGTCAATGCCCGGGCGAAGTAAATATAGCAGGCTTATAATGAGAGATCATAATTATAAATCCTGTCTGTTTATTCACAATGGTGGGAGGTTTTTGTTGCAAAATCGTCTGTTGCATTTCATTTTGTATGGAGATGGTTCACTGTTCGTGAATTCTATAAAGAAATAAAGTTTTGAGTGAACTTTTGACACAAAAATTTTGCAGTTTTGGACCGAATAACTTCGTTAACACTTGGCGCCCCACACCAAGCGAGCCGCGACCCGAGTGTTTAGTAAAAGCCGCTTTATGAAACACCCCCCGGTATCTGTAGTCATAAGCTAGTTTGGCTGTTATCCTGGGTATGAAAGGAGGTAAGAAAAGAGAGATGCAGACAGGGAAGTTTGAAGGAAAACATGATCAAGAAATAACCAGACTACTATCATGCCAATGATCAATCGGGTCCACGTAGTCACACTCCAGTTTGTCTTATATTGTGGTATACATGATCAGATGATAAGTTCAGGATAGAGAACAGTAAATAAAAATCAGAATAAATTGAACTGTTAAGTGCAAGCCTATTATATAGGTCCTAATCTCAAGAGGATAAAATTGGTAACAAATACCCAATTCTTCCCTTCACCCTGCCTCAGGTGGCAAATTAAAGTTTATGGCGGGAATGACGTTTATGGAAATGTATCTATAAACACCATAAATCCTTATCTCTGTTAACAAATTATGTACGAATTGGGGCAAATGCTTAAATTCACCGTCATTAGAATCCCAAAATCATTTTCAGTAAAAGCTTTGAGAAAAAATACCTCTGGCGTGTCTGGATCCATGTCTGCGAAAGGAAATGCTGTTTCTCCTCCTTTATCTACGTCATTGAGATAATAGAGTATTGTGACCATTCTGTGAATTGACAGAAATCCAAATTGAGGATTTTTAAAAAAAATCTTACCCCTCCCATAATAGGAAAAACTGAAACATGTAGCAGTATTACATAACCTTAGAAGTTCTCAAATATGAGGATCAGATTTTAATAACCGGTAATGAAAACAGTCAATGAATTTTACTTTTTCTATCACTTCCAATTTCTTCTTATGTCCATGTTCTGACGAGTATAAATTCCAGCCATATTTAAATTACAACATTTTTTTTATATCACACATCACATTTCAAAATAAAAGCTAAGAATGAAATGAATTCCGGTCAAGTCAAAAGCAATTAATCTGTGTTTCTGCCTTAATCTGTATCATTTAATTCGGATTATTATTGACTGCTTTGAAATAAATCAATCATTTCAAAGATCTTTGTATAATACAGTGAGTAGGGCCTAAGCGATCCCCTATTTGAGGAAACTATTGCATACGGGGTTCCTTACGACTTTGCTGTCTATCCAAAGATACGCATTTCACCGAGTTGCGATCAGAACGCAAAGAGCAAGAGGATTTGGGGGGGGGGGGCTCGCTTTACCCCAGTTACAAACCTGCAGTAGCGGCACCGTTCTTCGTGGAAGGGGGTTCCCCTTGATCGGTTTAAAGATATCGCCGTGTGTCTGCATTCTAAGTCTGAAGTCACCTCGCTGCTGTCGAAGTGGGCGTGGTAATGGCCACCCGGGCGATAGCGAACAACCTGCATGCAGAAGGAGGGAATGGGAGGGGGAGGGCGTTGGACTATTCTAGGTTTGATTCAATATAAATGTTAAGAAATTAGATATGAAGAGCCACATTTTTTTTTTTTTGATTGATGGCAAGTCTTGCAAATTCATATATCTTTAAACATGTCAAACAGAGTTGCGATAATTATTGATAAATTTAAAGCAATTTCAACTGTTTATATATAAATGCAATGCTAGTTTACTTGAACTATATGCAAATGTGATCGTATGTTCAAAATCAAAGCAACCCCAAATCGGTAAGTGTCATTAATCTAAAGTTTACCAGTTGACTTGAAGTGTCTATACCAATACCGGGCCGGTATTCTGAAAATTGTTTTATCTTTTATCTTATTCTAATTGTCATAGCAATCAGAAATACCGTACGCCATTTACTAACATCGCGCACTTTTGTCTTGTGTACTGGTCATTTGCGCAGTTCAAACCAATCATAAGTACGTCTTTGAAAATTGTGAAGATATAAGATAAAAGATTTAAAAAAATCGGAATATGTCTGTAGAGGTCCGAGTTTATCCCTTAATGTTACCCCACAAAACAAAACAGACACAAAAAACAAAAACAAAAAACACACAGAAAACAAAAACAAAATAAGGCTTTCGAATCGCAAAAAACATAATCGAGATGATGACTCATTCAAAACAGAGAAGTAATTGACAAATGTATATGGATTCGATGAATTTCTTTTGAAATGATGAGATGTTTAAAAAGGGGGGTCATGGCCCCTTCAAACTGAGATGGTTCGCTCATAAGTCAACCATTAATGTATGTTCTTTCTATATCGATAGGTTTCCCACCCAAATTAGTTACAATGTTCTCGTTGTGACGAGGTTTACAATCATACACCTGTGGTCAATTTGCCCAACTCGACAACGTTTCGCAGATGCACTGTTTTAAAACATAACTCAGCCAAATATTTCATTTTCTGGAATAGTAGGAAACCTTTACTTCGATAATCATTTTTCCTTCCCAAATCTGAAGCAAAATATCACTTATCTGCCTTTTTTTTATACTAAGATGTAATATGTTTGATCGCAACGAAAAAAATATATATACTTTTCCTTTATTCCGATCAACACACGAATTCATCATGGGTAAAGGTTTTACGAGACTGGGGCATACCGAAAAAAAATCTTTTTCCATCTGATTTATGGATTTAAACAGAATACATAATAGAGTCTTTTGAAACGGCGCTTGAAGTTCAAATTCCAATTGATACACCTGACCCTTGGTAATTATTTCAAGCCTCGGATTTCTCGACTACTCCCCTCTGAAAATAAACAAAGGATGAACTATATCTTCTTCTCTGAAATTCTGTGACGTGATAGGTGACATAGTGCAGGTTTTTATCATCCATCGTTCCTTCTAGTAATATTTCGTTTTCATTTTGGCATTTCGAATTGGACATGGCAGGCAGATTAATAAAACACGAGTATTCATAATTCAGATTGCAAATGTCATGAAACGGTTTGCTTAACTGGACTAGATAGTATTTTAAGGATAGATAAACATTACAATTATTTTCATGCTCGTAACATGCAGGTGTCATTGTATGGTACAACGGCAAAATCCAAAGACGTTGTGGAGAAAAGTAGCAACAACCATATACGGGTACCCTCTACAAATTCTGAGTAATCCCCAATGTTACCACGAGCAACAGTGCATGTTAAATATTTCCGTAATCTTATTATTTTTGTGATTTTGACAGCTTGATAAACTGTAATACTGATCTCAGGAGAGTATTACCCTGATTACAGGTTAGAAAGGGAGACAAACAAGTTCAGTTTCTTGATTTGCCTACAACAGTCTTTGAATTTCTTTTTAAGGCACTCGGGAGACAAATATTTGATTCTTCTTTTTACTTCCTATACTGTAGTTGGTTCCGTGAAGTTTGTACATTGATGATTCACCCAATCTACTCATATTTTTCTACATTTATTTATTCATTTATTCACTCATGTTTTTCATTCATCATCAACTATTTTATTTTGACACGGGACCCACATCAGCCCTCAAACTGGTCTTCCGTAGGTCCGTGTGGTAGATATATGAAAATGAATATAAACTGAATTTTGATAGTACCATGAAAAAACTAAAACCATATATTACTCCCAAAAAGTTAAGCAATGCCTTTAGCAACAAGAAATGAATGTGTTACTTTAAAGATGTTGTTTTACATTACTATTTTTTGTTTCTCACATTAAATAAATATTGGTGTGCAGGTATTAAGATAAATATGTGACACTAACTTGCAATGCTTCACTGGTCTGCACAATTTCTGGAGGAAGTCTTGTAAGTGCTATAACCCTGAGCATTGTGGAAAAGAGGACAGGAGAGAGAGGGACAAAGAGACAGAGACAGAGAGAGAGAGAGAGGGGGGGGGTAAAGTCATGACGGTGCAAAGAGTAAATGGAAGAGAGAATGAGATTAGGGCAGAGGAGAGAAAGGGACAGAGGAAGGGACAGAAGGAAGAAGAGGGGGGGGGGGAGAGAGGGACAGGGAGAGAGATAAAAGGGAAAAAAAAGAATTTGGGGAAGGTAAAAAGAAAGTAATGATATTAACATACAGCAACACGATTGCCCTTTCATCATTTTGATAAGGAATTCATGGAAACGTTTTACATTAAATCGGTTCCTTTGATCATTTACTAGTCTTTTCAATTGGCGTAATAAGATATACTTGTTATAGTCATCGGTAGCTTTTAAATGCCAGTACAGTGTTTCGCTTTTCTCCATTTTTTCGATAAAACTTACTTTTCAAACGTTTAAACTTGCCTGATATTACCGAGGATTGATGACATACCTATCTTGAATCTTTTGAAGAGGATGCCCAAGAACCGTATTGGAGCTTATCCACGTTTGATCGCTGACTCGCGTTCTCCCTTTCCATTTCTTTACCATCCTCCCTTCCTCCCCTTCTCGTCTCCATCGCTCCAACCACGTTCGGATATCTTCGGCAACGCTCGGCACCTCGGATACGTGCCACATCTCCTTCGCGTCGAACCGAGCGTCCGAGTCGTAGTCCAGCTGCAGGTCGCCCATCATCAAATCCAGCATGGCCGCTGTGATGTTCTGTCGCTGGAGATCGGGAAGACACCGAAGAGCTTCGTCCTGGTCGAGCAGGAGATCTTCGTCGGCATCGCACGAAATTATCCGATCTTTCCAATATGTCTCATTGTAACCATCTAAATATAAAGCACGTGACATCCACCAAAGCTCCTCAGTGTTCGTCGGGGTGCCTTTAAAGGCAGTTCGACTGGTTTCGAGTCCGTTCTCGGAAGCTGCTTTCTTGATGTAATTACATTCTCCAGCGGTTAGAAAGTTTGGTATTTCTGAGTAAAAAGGGGTAAAAATCACGAGGAGTAATGAGGGAATTTCATTTCATTTCATGTATTCGATCATTGTAAACAAAAAAGAGCAAACTCTTTTTAATAACTTATAATGGCTTGACAGGTATTCTGCTGTAAGCCCGGCAAAAGACTAGAAATTATGACTAACAATACCTTTACAAAGAATTGAGGAATAGTTAGATAAAGTGTCTGCAGGGTTTTTACTTCAAATCTATCGCCATTACTGCTTCAAATCTATGACCATTTGTTAAAGTTGCACATTGCATTCTTAGCGCAATTTTCTTTACTCCAAAAGGACAATGACGACAATTTGCCAATGAAAATGAACGGTGTGGATGTAACCAGAATAACAGCATCAAAACTGACAATTAAAACTGAGACTTTTGAGTTTATAGTTTTCTTCAAAATTTCATTTAAACATGTTTGAGGGTTTAGCCTCTTGTAATGAAGATCACGATTAAAAGTGAAAGTGAAATGTACATGTACATGTATTTAGAAAATGTACTGAGCTTACTGATCTGTTTTATAAACCCATCAGCATCATTTTCCTAGGGTCATTTTTCATACTCTCTTTTAAAAAAGAGTGAACGCGTTCACTCTGTTAGGAGTGAATTTCAGAAGAGAGTGCATTTGTAGAGTGAATTAAGAATTAATTAAGAGTAAAAATTGTGATATTCCCTCTCTGGGGGGTGACTTCTGTTTAGTGATCACCCAAGACTTTTGAGTGATCACTGAGGTCACCCCTAAAAGAGTGAATAAGGAGTGAACATCAAACTTTTTACTCTTCATTCACTCTTAATTCACTCTTAATTCACTCTAAATTCACTCTCTTCTGAAATTCATCCCTAACAGCGTGAACGCTTTCACCCTTTTTTTTTTCTCTCTTTTTTTTTTCTTTTTTGTTTTTACGAGAGTATAACAAGAATGATTTTATTTTTATCATGATCATATCGTTCATATATGACCAACCCTTTTAAACTAAATTAAGGTTGATATGAAAATGCACTATCTTGACATCTGCTGTCAACTAAATCTTGTTAGTAGGATCCATGGTTAGGAAAAAAGAACACTGACGATGGATTGCGAATGCATCATACATGGACGGAAATATTCGACAAAACTGAATTTAAGCAATCATAATACTGTTATAGCATAATATATTCAAGTTGTCAAATGAAATAGACTAGTTAAGGGAAAGCATGTCTTCAGTCGAAACAGGTGTTTCAATATTTCATTTGAAAACGTCTGTTTCGAACTTCATATTGATTTACACATCGCTGTCATTCCTCATATTTTTGTTTAGAAATAAGTGTTCTCTCTCTCTCTCTCTCCCTTTACTGCATGTGTGCAAATATCCTTGCCTTTACCTGTTTAAATCATTCATCTTTCTTGTTTCAGCCATATTTCCCCCTTTACTCCATAAATCTTCCTCTTCTTTTCTGGCTGTCTATTTTCCTTTCGATAGATTTATTTCTTCTTCTCCCTTTCCTTCTGCTTGTTCTTGTTCTTCTTTTTTCTTCTTCTTCTTCTCCTTCTTCTCCTACACCTTCTTTTCTTCTTCTTCTTCTTCTTCTTCTTCTTCTTCTTCTTCTTCTTCTTCTTCTTCTTCTTCTTCTTCTTCTTCTTCTTCTTCTGTTTCTTCTTCTTCTTCTTCTTCTTCTTCTTCTTCTTCTTCTTCTCCTTCTCCTTCTTCTTGTATTTCATTTTAATTTCAAACTCTGCACACATCCTAGCAACTTTGAATTCTTTGAATTCATAAATGTCATATGACTTTTTTTAAAAATTCAAAGTTCTGTGCATTCAAGTCTCTTAAAACCTGAAGTAATTGGCTTCCATGCCTATTTCAATTGAAGTTATAATACGACTTAAGGATGGATTAACGTGGAAGATTTGGTATATGAATCATGGGGGTGAACGTAACTCGGACATGTCGGAAGGGTGTCATTGGTTTGAGTGAATCTATTTCGAATGCTTGGAGCCAAGTGAAATCAAGGATTTCAAGGTTGATATCTTAAGACATGGTTAGTTGATTTTAACTATAGGTAGGGAGATCATGAAGCATATATCTATGTCACACCTTACCTCCAAATGAATAATCCTTAGATTTACCAATAGAAATGTACAACTGGTCTTTTTTTGTAGAATATGTTAGAATACGTGTATGAAAATACAAATATGACATACTCTCTTTAAAAAAAAAAAGTGAACGCATTCACTCTGTTTAGAGTGAATTTAAGAAAAGAGCGAGCTAAGATCGAATTAAGAGTGAATTAAGAGTAAACATTTTGATATTCACTCTTTATTTACTCTTTAAGGGGTGACCTCAGTGATCACTCAAAATCCGTGTGTGATCACTGAGGTCACCCCTAAAATAGTGAATATCACAATTTTTACTTTTAACTCACTCTTAATTCACTCTAAATGCACTCTTTTCTTAATTCACCCCTAAAATAGTGAATATCACAATTTTTACTTTAAACTCACTATTAATTCACTCTAAACATGCTAAATGCACTTATTTCTTAAATTCACCCCTCACAGAGTGAATGCGTTCACTCTTTTTTTTTAAAAAGAGAGAGAGAGAGAGTATGTCGCATTAAGTGCTGGTCTACAGCTGTATTGTAGAACACTGCTGTCCAGCCGGCATTATTCATGCTACCGTGCGGTAAGTACCTGTATTATGTGAATGAGTGCAAGCTATAAGGAATAATTGCAATGCATTACCGTCCCAAACTTAGTGCAGCTGATCATTGCATGAAGTTAGAACTTGCACGAGACAAAATATCAAGTAAAATTTTACATCAATTTTGATATATTTTCTAGACTTAATTTCGCCAGATTCATCATAACAAATTGGAAATGAACAGATGAAATACCCTAGATTTGCCCAAATAATTTTTGTGCAAACTTGATTATTTGACATTTTTTCTTTATATGTTTTAGTAGCCACTATGTCTTGCCACTGTTCTGTAATTTTATTTCATGATACTCACATCGTAAGCTACCTTGCTGTAAAAAGCTGGATTTTAAATTTGTAAATGTTTAAATAGTTAAACACTGTATAATAATTTTTAAGGATGTGCAATGCTTTAGTTTAACGTTTTGATTTTAAGCCCCGTGCTTCTTCTCTTAACGTTCCTTTCCCTCACTTTGTAGCTCTTTTTCCCTTCTTCCTTTTCTACCTTCCAACACAGTGTACATCTTTCCTCCTCTTCTCCTTCCCCCTCTCTCCGTCACTCTTTCTTTCCCTCTATTTCCACCATCTCTCCCTTTCTCGCCTTTTATCTGCTTCACCGTTCCTACCTTTCCTTTCTCCCTCTTCTTTCTCTCTCTTCTCTCTCTCTCTCTCTCCATCAACTCCCTTGATTGGTTTCTTCCTTCTCTCTCTCTCTCTCTCTCTTTACTACCTCTCTTGCTTTTCACTCACGCCTTCCTTATCCAGTTATCATACATATTTATTTCAAGTAACTATGTGCCTAAATTGTCTTTGATAAAGTTATCACTTCATTGTTCGTTAATTGTTAACTACAATGTATTTGTTTATATACTCTGCCAGTGGAGGCCAATTTTCTATGTTTTTTTTAAAACATCAATAAAGAATGTGAATATGAATATGAATATGAATACTCACCAAATATTGGTGGATGCATTGCCAGAGTTTTCATCTGCACGTACCTGCCCGGCTCAATCTCTACATATCTCACGTGACCAATCTGCAAATTCCAAGAGAGAAATCATGCAAGGGGCTTCGTTTGTGAATCCGTACGATTTTCTGACTTGTTTATGTAGATTGGCCCTACCATGACAACGTCTAAATGTTGGAAGAATAGGGACTGCACTCCCCAAACCAATCCCATGTACTAAGATGATGCTTTATGTATATTCTATGTCCAAATTATAACCATTAATATTCACTATTCTGTTATGATAAGTTCTAATCTAAATCCACAACTGGGCGTGGTGGCGTGCGCCTGTAATCCAGCTAAGAGTGGCAGTTACAAACTGAGTCGAGTCTGCGGACCCAGGTTCGAGTCTGAGTCACGTCTTTCTGATGGTGACGTTAAAGGTCGGTCCCAGACGTAAATAATCATACTTGATTGATACATGTCTGTAAAAACCCAATTCAACAACAACCACTGGTCTGCGCCTCGCTGGTTACACGATTCCATAGTCTACATGCACACAATTCCTTCCGACACATTCAGAAATGATCTTCAAAAATACATGCTTCCTATT
>CM057159.1:9685159-9701811 GCA_029962745.1 Echinometra lucunter | reverse complement strand
GGTACTAACATGCATAATGTCGTAATATATAATAATGTAAACTTTAGAGTGGCAAGTTGTCGCCACCACAGGTAACCACTTGCAGTGGGTAGCCAGTCTAGTCAGACTTATAAGCAGGGTTATTCAAACTCGATTTACTCGCTTGGTCAAGGGACAACGAGTTGATATTTCGGACTTTTTTAAAAGCAACTTTATCTGTGCACTAGCATTTTTGTGGACTGTAAGACTTTTACTCTATGATTTTAGTAGGTTAATTTCTCATATTCTTTCTTTTCTAGGCAAATGGCATACCAATCTCGTACACTCGTCCGGAGAAAAACTGAGGAACTACTTGAATATGTTGAATCTCTGTCTCTGGAGGAAACAAATAATGAAAACGGCGATGAGAAAGACCAAATTTTAGGCAAGAAGATCGGCAATGAAACAGATAACGAGGAAAAGGATTCCAGCGAGAAGGATCAAAAGAAGGGTGACCATGGTCATGGAAACAACAACTCAATCTTCAAGGAGAAAAATAGTAAAATTGCGCCATCTACCGACAAGAGTGAAGGAGATCTTCCAAAAGAACATTCCGAATTGTGATTTCAATTTCACATTGTAGTTCCTGTGTTTGTCGCAAAATGCTAAAACTGCAAAGAAAAAAAAACCCCAATAGAATTCAAATATTTTGATCTTCCACTCTTTTATAACTTTGTGACTTTTTTTGGGGGGGGGGGTGGTCAATTCAAAAACAGAATGTCTCTGCAAACATGGCAAATTACTAACAACATTCTGAATTGTGATCTCAATTTCACATTGTATTGTTCTTGTGTTTGTCGCTAAAATGTTAACATTGCAAAGAAAAAATACAATACAACTTTGGATATTTTGAATCCCCTCTTTTGTACACTTTTGTGACTATTTTTTTTATCTTTTCTTCTTCTTTTCGGGGAGAAGTGGTTAATTTGAAAACTGTCTCTGCAAATTACGAAGCCCCGTAAGCACTATCGTGTTTTTAACTGAATGCGTATGGAAATGATGATTTTGGCCTAAAAGGAAGCTAGATGCCTAAAATTTGTTAACAGATTAATCTTTGTCATTTCCCGCAATGCTCCGGACCGGCAATTTTGACTGCGACATTCATTTCGTCGAGGGTATAGAGACGGGACTAATGTTAGGTTTGGGTTGTAGGTTCGGTGTAATGTCAGGTTTAGGACAGGGTATTGCGTTTTGTGAAGGGTTAAAAGGTTAAAAGCCAAGAATTGGGTTAGTGTAAGATAAAGCAATTCTTGCCGAATAATAGTAGACGTTCAACTGTATAGAACCCACAGTGTTGCTACTAACTGTTGTTCGTTTGATTTCTCTGTAAAATTCCGAACTACATGTATTTTATACACGTAATACTCTACGAGACAGACTGCAATGACAATGATTTAAAAATGGTATGTGCTGGAAACCGGAACTTGAATACTTTAATATAATCATGTAGTATAATAAGATAAAGGTGAAAAGGAGCACTGAATGTAGCCAGGTTTTCTTTGTCAGTGAAAAAAAATCACAATTCCATGAAAATCTACAGTACTCATATATCATGATGAACATGATTAAACCGTCAAAAGTAATATCCACAAAATGCAATAAAACAATGCAAAGCACCGTTGTGTTCTCTCTCTTTTATTTATTTTTTTCAAATTACGTGTACTACATAAAAATGAAAACCCTTCTTCTTCTTCAACTATCCCAGGGACCGCGAAACCCTTTTTTTTCTTCTTTTTTTTTTTTGACACCCAAACAGAAGGAGTCCAGTTTTAAAATGGTTTTGGCAGGCCTATGAAATGAGCAATTTACGATATAAATATTGAAGATTTTACAATTGATAGGGGTGGGGTGGGCGCTTCCGCAGCCCATGAATCCTATGCGTGACATTACTACTGTTAGATGTAATAAGCAGGGAACAAACCAAAATAAGTGAGAGAGAGAAAGGGAGAAGGAGGGATATGATTAGCATTTGATCGAACTGGAGAGGGAGGGGAGAGAGGTTAGCTAGAGAGAGAGAGAAAGGGGGATAAGAGATTATCATTGTCGTTGTTGTTATTGGTCTTTCATTATTGTTGTTATTATTTTTTTAAAGAAAAATCTCTTAAAGGGGTATCTCATTGGCCTGGAGACAAGTTCGCGACTAGTTTGCGACTAGTTCGCGACTGGTCAGGACGTCTCCTGGACGTTTTACTGAGACTATCCGGGTCTCCGGGAAGTTGCGAGAAGTTTAAACATGTTCGAATTTTTTTTTGAGACTTTTCCCAGTCTCCAGCAGGGCTTGGAGACGTCTCCGCGACGTCACTATCAGTTGTGGAGAATATTTTTTATCCGCGATGTTGCGCGGAGACGTCGCAGGGACGTCGCGGGGATGTCACCGCGATTGAGAAAACGTCTCAGAAACTTCGCTGCGACTGAGAAGACATCTCGGAAACGTTGCGGTGACGTCCCCGCAACTTAGGGCAAAATAGTTGTCACCTTGTTTCTGAGAGGTCTCCGAGGCGTCTCCTAGAAATCGCGCCTTGGTGAGAGCGCAAGCAATTGTTTGCTCGGAGACGTCACCGCGACTGCCGGGACTGATAAGTCGGAGACGTCGCGGCGACGTCTCCGCCAGTGAGATACGGCCTTTATGGATGACGGTTTCGTTTGAGCTCTTATTTATTTGATCGGTATCTCTGTATGTATCGGCTAGGGACAGCTTGACAGCTTGTCTGCATGACATTATGCATGAACTTTGTACTCTAAAGATAACATTCATCTTTTGTAGCTAAGAAAATAAATGATGAACGTGTCTGATATGCTATCCTTTTGTTCCAAGTGCATGCATTAAGCACATTAATTCATCGGGGTTTATTGAATTCAGTCTGATTTCGGATACAATGTTAGAACAGTTATTTACAAATCATTGGGTTATTTAAAATACGAACCTACTAGCACTTGTTTTGAAAAAAACAAACCCCAGATGTTTAAAATACATTATTTTAAACAACAGTTGGTTGGTTCATATGTGGAACAACCAAACGATTTTTAAACAACTGTTCCAACAGTGATAAAGGGAGCAAAGGGATAAACTCAGCCGATCGGTGATGCGACGTCAACCCGAAACAGCACACTTAGCAAGCTCTCAAGGTTCGTACAGAGACCTAAGCACTAGCTATGTTTTAGGCCTGACCGTCTCACCAGCGTATAGTCGGCGAAACACAAGTCGCCTATCATGCCTGTATTATTCTTCACCTTTTATTTGCAATGATTCGTTTAATATCTTATGGGGAGCAGCTTATCTCATAATGCATCAGAGATTTTTTTTTAAATCCGATAAAACGATGCTTTTTAGGGGAAGGCTCCGTCGTAACTGTCACACCATGCCTATATTTAGGACCAGTTTGTGCACTGTGCGAGCAAGTCTAAATGTTCCTTTCAAATTGAACAAAAATTGAATCTAATTGAATAATAACTAAAATGATATGCCCTGATAAAATTGTTATTATTGTGTCATACGCGTGTAAATGAACCGAATAAAAATCACAACGTGTATGGTGCAGCTGTTGTTTTTCCTATTGATTCATCCATTCGTTGAACAATATGCGTTTTCGAGTGCAATCTTACACAGATGCAGGCATAACATATAATCGAACACCATTAATAAAGAGCACGGCATTTTTCTACGCAAAGAAGCGCACAGGGAGTTGCAGAAAGCAAATTCACAATAAATGTAAGTTTATCTGTCAATTCTATTATTTTTTTGAACAAGCAAGTTTAATTTCAAACTGCCACGGAGTGCTTTCCTTCTTGTTTTTAACATTCTTGTACAAAGTGGAGATATACCATGTATACACAGAAAGTTAGTAAGTACTGCATACACATCGGCATAAGTTTGCTTTTTCGTCTAGAGAGGCAAACAAGGGGCTGATGCCTGTGAACCAAATTTCACCTTATAGGTTTCTTTTTTTTTTTTTCAAGCGAGCGAAGCTAGCCGACAAACATCTACTCGTACAACCGTAAAAGCAAATCAGTGTGTGCCACCAAAATGAAAGGTTTTTCATTGGGTGGAGGGTATATTGAATGAATGATCTATACCACGACGATTCGATTATTTCAATTTATTGTTCATGTATATCTACGGACTTCCGAACTCGTGGATTTTATTCATTCGGTTTATTTCATTTAATTTTTACAATGTCCTCATTAGTACAACCACAGAATTTAGACTACAACGTGAAGAGGCGGAACTATAGAAAACAATGCACTTAAACATTGGTAAGGGAAAAGGTGGGAAGATAGGCCTGGTATCATTCGCTATTTTGGTGGCGATTCTGACCTCTGGAAATTCTTCTACGGTGCAACCCGATGGAGATACTTTGGATGGTTCAGGCGATGCGACCACGACCACTACCACGGGAAATAACCAAGGAGTGTCTGTGGATGTGGAGAATGATGATAGATTCGTCGTTAATAACGTCGTTGAGGATGGGGACAACTTAGACTTTGCAGAAGAGAGGATACAACTATTCCGCTATGACCCTGTCGAGGTATGTACATCACAGAAAGGATCGGAACCAATATCAGGATGATGGGTCGTATGTGGAAACCAATAAAAACATTCTCTAAGATAATACTTGCATGTGCAGATGTTCCATAACAAAAAAGATTTCTACATACACACTAAGAAAAAGGGGTACAATCTTAGAACCCTTCAAATGCAACACTGGGAGCACCTTTAAGGGTGCAAAATTGCACCTTTTACAAGATTTTGCACCTTTAAAGGTGCAATTAGCGGCATTTTGCATCCTAAAGGATGCAGAGTTGCACCCTTTTAAAAAAGGTACAAATTTGTACCTTTTTGTACGCAAAAATCTCTGCACCCTAAAAGGTGCAAAGTTGCACCTTTTAGGGTGCAAGCGGGCATTTCAGGGTGCAAACAAGAACAAAAAGGTGCATTTTTGCACCTTCTTTTCGTCCGGGGTGCACAAAAAGGTGCAGCCAGTGTTGCATTTAGGGTGCAATCATTTCTTAGTGTGTAGAAGAAGAAGCTTTAAAGCTACCAGTCGTTCCCTAGAAAATATTTGGTTAAATTTCTATTCATATTTTACTCAGAATAAAAAGGAAACGAGTGTTAATTATTGTATGCAAAGGCTTTTCAGATTATCAAAAATAGAAAATTGCTTTCATTATTAAACTTTTTTGCATCTTGAATAATTGCAAGTTCCTTTCTAACAATTGTCTCAAAGTTTACTTACATGGAATGACCAGTTTTTATTGGGTTTTTTTTTTTAATCATTATTTTTATGCTTTCACTTACAGTTTACAATTTAAAGCTAGAAGATAGCTGATATATCTCTTAAGTTAACAAAAAAATAATAATATTTAATGTTTTCCATAGAGCCAGTGTGGCCATGAAGTTAGACAAATAATAAGCCAGATGACAACACAATTATTTTCATCTCTAAGTACCCTTCAGCCGTCTCCCATATCGTTTTTCATGCCACCATCTGTCCAGCATTGACTTGTTTGAAATATAGGCATCATTGAAAAATAAATATGAACATGTGAGCCCGGACTTTGAATACTACTGTCATATTTCCAATAATACTGAAATATCATTACGACTGGAATACGGATTTCATTTGAGAAATCGATCGTGAAATATTATCTTGGTTGTATTCTGCATATGCATTCCAAAATTATATGACATACTGTAATACTTTGCTTTCATTATATCTTTCTTTTTAAAAATATATATATATTTAGGTCGGCCATATAAGATATGTGGAAATTTCTCCGGGGAGATATGTGCAGCTGAAAACCATTGCTGTTAAACCACCGGCTTTCGGTAATACATACTAATAGCGTCTCC
Source organism: Echinometra lucunter (assembly GCA_029962745.1). Lineage (NCBI taxonomy): Eukaryota > Metazoa > Echinodermata > Echinoidea > Camarodonta > Echinometridae > Echinometra > Echinometra lucunter. Next base: position 9,695,942 of record CM057159.1, on the reverse strand, counting down.
TTGGACTGTTGAGTATTTTGAATAAAGTACCAGCAAGAGTTTCTTTTCTTTTTCCTTTATTCTTTTACTCCTTTCTTCTTCTTCTTCTTCTTCTTCTTCTTCTTCTTCTTCTTCTTCTTCTTCTTCTTCTTCTTCTTCTTCTTCTCCTTCTCCTCCTCCTCCTCCTCCTTCTTCTTTCTTCTTCTTCTTCTTCTTCTTCTTCTTCTTCTTCTTCTTCTTCTGCTTCTGCTTCTCCTTCTTCTTCTTCTTCTCTTCTTCTCTTCATGGATTCATGTTATTACTGCAGTTTACGCTCTGATTGATTTAAAACTGAGGTTGTGTCGAAGGTTAATGAGGTGCTGCTCGTTATTCCAAAGGTTCATTAATTCCAAAATGAAATAGGGTTCGTTTATCCGAACATTTCTGCATTAATCTGAAGGTTTGTTATTCCGAAGGTTCATAATTTCGACGGTTCATTGTTCCGAAGGTTCGCTATTGAGGGAGCGAGTTGGCTTAGTCGGTAAAACGTCTACCTGTCGAACCAAAGATCGTGGGTTCGAGTCCAACCCAGGCGGATGACTAAAGCCTACGTTGTGTGTTAACGTACCCCTCCCATGTTTCATAGACGCAGGCCGTATTACAGTGGAAAACACTCCGTCCCTGGGATAGGACGTTAAATGGAGGCCCCGTGTAGAGGAGAGTCACCATCTTTGCACATTAAAGATTCCACTGCACTATTCGTATAAGAGTGGGGAAACCCCGGTGTATGTGGTCCACCTGCACACACCCTCAGTCAGTGATATCGGGAGGAGAGACCTGAGGGTTACAGCGATTCAGTTCGCTTTTCGCCTCCCAAGCACAGGTGACGCCAAACCAAATAATAAGAATGATAATTCTGAAAATGAAATATGATTCGTTAATCCGAAAATGAATTAGGGTCCGTTTATCCAAAAAATGCGTTAATCCGGACTTGAACCTTATTTTATCAACGAACCCTATTTCATTTTCGGATTAACGAACCTTATTTCATTTTCGGATTAACGACCTTGTTTCATTTTCGGATTAACGAGCCTCATTCCATTATGAACCCTATTTTTTTCATTTCCGGGGAATTGCACCTTCGGAATAACGACCCTTTGGAGTATTCGAACCTTCGGAATAACGAGCTGTAACCGTGTTTTTAATACCAGCACAATGTTCTTATAAAATCGGATTTCAGCAACGTGCATTTTTAGGTGATATTCATTTCGTTCTTAAGTGCAGCACATAATTTCTTCATCGGTCAGATTTAGTGCCTGATTGCTTTTAGTATCATATGCGGGTATCTTGCCATTCATCACGTTGTCGCTGTCCTCTTTACCTGTAGATCTGGCCCATCTTTATATGGCTCTGTGAGGGGAATGGAGAAAATAAAAACACAATGGAAATAAAGAATGATTTTTTTTTCCACGAGGCGTTATACCCTTGTTGTGTGTCTTCATTTTTATTCGCACGAGGGATAAACGCCCCACCCCATTCCCCATTGACCTGAGCAATAGTAACTTTGAGAAAATGCTTTAAAAAGAACGAGCGGTATTTTCAGAACAGTACATACATCATAGCATTATTTATTTGTTTTCGAATCGGGTGTGCAAAGCCATTTGCGGTTCATACAACTAGCCTATTTAATAAAGCCTTGCTCTTTCTTTCTCCTAGAAATTCCACACTTTCTTACACCAGCAGAATGCGAAAGACTCAAAGAGATAGCTGTAGAGGTTGGCTTATACACCAGTGCTACCTTGTTCAAGAGCATAGGCGACAGCGGCATTGACGAAACAAAGGTCATCTATGACCCTATCGAATGGGAGCCGAAGTTTGTAGAATGCGACAGCAACACCGACCAGAGACTAGACTTCACGGAAGTACTGCAGTGTCTCCCAGGGCTGGAGGAAGGAGAGGTAGTTCCCCCAGCTATCCTGGACGATTTATACACGAAGCTCACGTTGGACCTGGACTCGAACGGGTTCATCGATGCCAAAGAACTCTGGCTGATACATCTGGAGAACAAGACAATTGAGATCAAGCAGTGGCTTTCCCGCTGGCGTGCAGGAGAGTTGACTGAAGTTGGAGGAAGAGGACGGGGTCGAATAAGTGAACAGGCTTGGATTACATGGGGAGATTCCACGGATCCTACTGTGATGAAACTTCGAGATAGGTAAACCAAGCTATCAAGTTTTTGCCAATGACATCGCTGGGCATGAACCTTGAACATGAGGTCCCCCTTTCAGCTTGCTGCATTGGTGTCTTTTAAAATATTGTGAGACATTGCAAAAAAAATCCAAGGAATGATTTTTAAAGTGATATTTTAGTTTTTGAGGAAATCAATGCAGAGTAAACATTCATCAAATTGCTGTTAAAACCACGTAGATGGAATTTTGATATATCCCATCAGACCTTGCAAAACGGTGATGTTGTGTTTTGATTTAGCAAACTTGAAAATGAAAATGATGAAGGGATGGGAAAAGCCAAGCTCTGTAAAGATACAAACTGAACATGTATAACATATTAATGGATATCAATAGATTAAGCATGAATTATGAACTGTATAAATGAAAAGAAAAAAATCAGTCACAATATTCGCTTTACTGCGTGCTTCCCTGCCTCGCAAATAAGCATGATCAGGACGATTTTTTCCTGATGCCACTTTGTTTTGACTATTCGTGTAAATACTGTAGTATCGAAGATGATATTTAAACCAAATCATAAAATTTCAACAAATTGAAAAGGACTGGAAACAAAAATGTCCCGTCACCCCGCCTCCATCCAAGCAAATGGCACCATAATTTTCTTACTTATATACATGGGTCACCTGCAGCTCGGGTGCTTTACAGCTTGGTGTGTCCTCAGAACAATTTACAGAGCATGTTAAGGGTTTTATGTACCTTGCCTCGCGGCCGTCGTAAATGCTATTGGTCCCCAGTCGACTGGTTTTACCTGTCCTACTATCCTACATCCCATATTCTTACGTATTTAATATTGGTCACATTTTTTACAATCGGTCATACCCTTTGGACCTACATCACATTGGTTCTATATCCGTTCTTGTTCTATGCCCCATTTGTCTTACCCCAATGACCTGGGTCCCAGGTCTCGTTCTTCATCTACGCCTGGGAAGGGAAAAGCGAATCTCACTGTGAGTGTGACCCTCGGGTCCAGGGGCGTAACAGGTACCTTTTATCAGGGGGGGGGCAGAGCCCAAAATTTCCCGGTAACTAGTCTATGTCTAGAATCTGTGGCGTAGCTAGGACTGCATTTTAGGAGGACGGTAGTGCTCCACCGGTGTAAATCCAATTTGAGGAGTGGGGGATAAAAAACTTTTTAAACGATTTTTTTCCCCTGTCACACACATTTTCATATCTATTTTGCGAGCGAGCGAAGCGAGCGAGCCAAAAATAACCACTTTTCTCGATTTTAATAGCATTTTCGGATGGAAATCCTAAGATTTTGATGAGCGAGCAAAGCGAGCGAGCCAAAAATAACCACCTTTTTTGTTTTCAATATCATTTTCAAAAAGAAATTCTATTATAATGGTTGTTTATGATAGATATTCAGAATCTTTACTTACTGATTAAGTGAAATATATTTACTTCCTTAAAAAGTGTCTGCATGGGGGGGGGGGGGATTTGTACACACCCTCCCCCCTCTCCCCCAAGTGGAGGTGATAGATCCCCCTACCCCCTGGAATTTACGCCAATGTAGTGCTCCCTAGAGGGGAGGGTGCAGGGAGGGGGGAGTTTCCCCCCTCCCGCGCGAAGCGCGGAAGCTCCGACGTTTCTTTGAATTATTAGTTGTTGGTAATAAAGTCTATCTTCTGCGGCGTAACTAGGATTTCATTTTAGGAGGACGATAGTGCTCCCTAGGGGGGAGGGTGCAGGGAGGGGGAGGGTTCCCCCTCCCGCGCAAAGCGCGGAAGCTCCGGCGTTTCTGGCGTTTTTGAGCTGTCAGTTCCCGCTCTCTGCCTGTTATGGGGTTGGGGGGGGGGCATATGCATAGCCAAAAATTTCCCGGTAATTAAGTCTAGAATCAGTGGTGTAGTTCTCTGCCTGTTTTCGGGGGGGGGGGGCAGAGCCGAAAATTTCCCGGTAACTAAGTCTTGAAAATAATATGCGGAGGTGAGCCCGCACCGCGAGTTGCTTGTTTTGAAGCCCTTAGCGGGTGGGTCCCAGGTTTTTGGCTTAGGGCCCCTGATGGGGGTCTACAGGGAAAGCCACTGCGGGGGGTTTTGGTACTAAATTTTTCCTCATTTCTTTTGTTTCACTTTGCTTTCTTTTTTTTTCTTTCCCTCTCTCTTCTTCTTTCTCCCTTTCTCCTTTTTTCTTTCCCTTTCTCCTTTTTTCTTTCCCTTTCTCCTTCCTTTCCCTTTCTCCTTCTTTCTTTCCCTTTCTCCTTCTTTCTTTTCCTTTCTTCTTCTTTATTTCCCTTTCTTCTTCTTCCTTTCCCTTTCTCCCTTCCTTTTTCTTCCTTTCCCTTCCTTTCATTTTTTCCCGGTGGTTTGGTGGATTTTCCCGCTGAAATCCTTCAGGGGGGGCACTCTGCCCCCCCCTGCCCCCCCGGCTGTTACGCCACTGCTCGGGTCTGTCATTGCGATATCTAATTGGTATAATTATGCAGCTGAACAGTTACATTGGGGTTTCCCCTATTCTTCTTCAGGTAGTACAGTGGGTTCTTACCGTGCAGTGGTGGTGACTCTCATCTACAGTGAGCCCCCATTTAACGTCCTATCCGAGAAAGTTAGTGTTTTCCAATGTTTTCCACGCCTGTGTCTTTGTCATATGAAACAGAGGATGTCAACGTTAACACATATTGCAGGTTTAAGTCATCCGCCCAGCAGTGCCCAGGGTGGATTCAAACCCACGATCTTTGATTCAGCAGACAGACGCTTTATCGCCTGCTTCCTAGGTTTAGTTAGATCATAACCAACTGGTTCTGCGTTTCATGAATTCTATATCTAATTGGTTCTGATATTCATTACATTTGATTAAAATCTTTGCAATGAAGGACCAATTGATACGTCGGCTTCCCGGAAAAAGGCCGTTATCGACCTTTTCTCAATTTTCCCGTCATTTTTTTTTTCATTGCAGAAATGTAAAAATGTATTATACAAATAACGACTGATAAATTGTAACCGTATACTCCTGTCTCCACAATTTCGAGTTTAATTTCAAATATCTTTAATTTCTTTTTCTTCTTTCCGATTCGTTAATAGAGTAACAGCGCTTACGAAGCTTCATCGTGATATTGTCGATACGAGCGAAAGCATTCAGGTTTGAAAGATTACTATGACCATTATATTTCTCTTTTTTTTCCCAAGGAACTGCTAGGATTTTTTGGTATTTATATCCCTTTCATTTTCTGTATGGCTTTAGCAATCATGGTTAGCATGTATGGTATGTATGGCAACGAAAAAAGTATCAAGGGTTTCTTTTTGCATGAGAATAATGATATCATCCTCCTCCTCATCATCATCATTTCATCATCATCATCATCATCATCATCATCATCATCATCATTATTGTCACTATCCTTTTAAGTTAGGGTTTCAATTATTTTTATCCATTCTGCTGATTTAACATGTTTATATATTTAATAATATTTATTTGGGGTTGCCATATTGTCAAGTATATTGCTTATAATGACAATCCTTCTTCCGCAAATAATTTATGTTTAATTAATTACAATAATATTACAATTTATCATTTCTTATTTTTTTGAAAAATTATTGTTACGAATACTTGTGTATTTATGGTTTATTGTTTAAAAAAGTACTTTTTTGTATACTATGCAACCAAAATGTTAATATGAATGCAGAAGAAAAAGACAAATCAAATCATATCAAATAAAAAAAACCTCAAAACAAAAATTGGTCCCGCTACTCTACATTGTTAAAATTTGGATAATGGTGTTTTTATGTCATCTATACTCTCCATTGTTGTGGCTAAAACTTGTCGTCATCCTCTACAATCAAGAAAGTATTGAAAGCCGACAGCAAAGCTTTCCAAGATTTAAACTAATTAGCTTCCATTTATATTGTGAAAATATGAATATGAAATATTAACCAATTCGTATTTACTGTCCAAATTACAGGTAGTGCGTTATTACCCAGGGGGTCACTATCACGCACACTGGGACAGCGAGCAGACAGAACCAGGTGTGCCTTGCACCCACACTCAGGATAAACTTGATCCAACACGGTCATCTCCATCTAGACTCTGCAGGTATTTGAAATTAAATGAGATTCATTTCCTGAAAAACAAAATCAGATTGAAGTCGTATTCCATCCAACCCCAGAAGTGTACAGCTGCTGTTGTGTATGAATATTCATGATTCCTCATAATGTGATGTCAGCTGTTAATTGTGTGATAATAATTCCCTCGAGCATGTCGAATGTAGTCAGACTTCTACAGAAGAAAGGACATTTTATCCCCCAAACTTGCTACCACGTACGTAACTTTTGGGGGAATTGTTATTCTTAATCGAGAAAGGACCTTTTTATACGAAATTGGCGCAGATTCCCCTCTCCAGCTGTAGCCGTGTAACCTGTTTCTACTATCATGACTATAGGATCTGAACGTATTTCAACTACTGGATCTCACAAGTACTGGTTGACAACAGCCAGTAAGCGCAGTACTATAAGTATTATTTTGTCGGCAGTTCACAAGTCTCTTTAGTATTAGAATTGGGAGATTCACTAATCGAAGCGTGTTCAAATCTTGATCACATGTGCCCGTATTATAAAGCACTGTTAAAAATAAAAATGAAATGATATGGTAATAATTATGACTGACGATCGTATGCAATTGCTTTTTTCAGATATATCACCATTTTGTATTACCTGCATGATGTTGAGGGGGGAGGTGAAACAGCGTTCCCTTTTGCTGAATTCGAGAACGTCTCTAATGAAGTAAAGTATTGTAATTTTCCTGCCTATGCATTGTTCATAATAAAGTGTGGGGGTGTAGGAGAGGAAGAAAGAAGCGAAAAGGGGTGCAAGACAGGAGGAAGGGAGGGGGAAGGGTGTGGGATAAATATAAGCTACGTTTGTGTTTTGGGGGAAAACTCTACTGTTGCCAACCGTCAAAACCACGGTTATTACTTGACAGGAAATATATCTCACCTCGATCCCTAAAATTCTACCAGAGTTTCTCAAATCAATTCATATTGGGGGGGGGGGGGTGTAAAATATGAGACGGCTTTGAGACACTTTCGAAAAGTCTCGCTGATGTACATGATGATGTGTTTAGATAACAGCTAGAATTTTATTTATGTTTTTAAAGCGTAATTACATGAATTTAATTAAAATATTGGCTATCATTCAGCTTAAATACACAATCTACTTCTAACAAAATCGACACCAATAGGTATTATTATTTAGAAACTTATTCTCGAGATTGACCTCCTGATCCTCATGACATACATGCAATAATGCTTCCATTTTACATTGAGGAGAAACGTTATTATTCTCTCTCTCTCCCTCTCTCTGTCTCTTTCTCTCTTTCTGTCTAGTATACCAGTAAGTTGGGATATGACTACGTTGACTTGAGACATAATTGTCACATGAATTTGAACGTCAAACCAGAGTACGGAAAGGCCATCATGTGGTATAATCACTTAATTGATGAAGAAACAGGTTGGTAATATATTACCAGAATGTTTAACCAATATCGTAATATCTTAAGTACTGTGTTCCTGCAAATACACCTGTATGCAATAAAACTTTAATTCAACTGCATTTGGCATCATGTTAGTACTTTACATATTATTTCTGGAGATTTAGTAACTGTGGAATTAGATCTGTTGGAGGAGGTCTTGTTTATAAATGGATAGCGCATTGGCTATTTTCCGCGTTAATACGTAAACTATTTTCTTCCGTTTGGCTTTTGGGCAAGGTCTATCGGCGCTTAGAGTAGTATAATACACATCTTGGAGATCCTCCTTGGTGAAAGATGTCAGAGCTACGTATCAAATGCCTGATACAGCTAGCGTAGAGTAGACAGCTGTAAGAGCTCGGCATCAAGAGTAGCAAAAAAATTGGCGCCATCACAAATCCCCAAAATTCTTTTGCCTGACTAGATCATTAAACAAGTCTGTTTGAAAATCATTTTAAAGTGTCTTTCTAATTTACATAAGAAATGTTAGTATCAGGTTATTTCTTAAATTCAAAATTCATATTGTGTCTATTAATTTTTTTCTCTCTCTCTCTTTCCTTGTTGTTTATTTGTTTTTGTTTACTTCTTAACGTTGTCCCTTGATATTTCTGTAAACAAATGTGTGAATAGACTGGATGTCATCTTTAGATACACATGCGCTTCATGGTGGATGTGACGTCACAAAGGGAACAAAATGGATCGCCAATAATTGGATCACGATAGATGATGTATATGAAAGGTAAAATTCTCCCCTCCCCCCCCCCCTCTCTCTCTCTCCTCTCTCTCTCTCTCTCTCTCTCTCTCTCTCTCTCTCTCTCTCTCTCTCATCTCTCTCTCTCTCTTTAAAAGCAAAGTGCTACTCCCATTTTCTCACACAATGGAACTGTAAAGATAAACACATTATTTGCAAAAAAAACCCTTGTTTTCATCTCTTTTGTCTGTGCTAATATAAATGCTAGACGCTTCATCACTGTTCCGCAAAAATCTTTATTAAAAATTAGAACATCACAGCAGTATAATGAGTTTCCAAACGTTCTACGGTTTTCAACTTCACCATTTCATCATAAGTTTGAAAGTCGACGGAAAAATACTATACTTCTACAAAAATCTGTACAATGACATATTTTTGTCGTTATGTGCTTGAGTGGAGGTTATGATGTGGAAAGACATTGCCATGTTTATAATTATGTTTCTTTGTTTCTTTATAGGCAGATGGCATTCCATGCCAGTAAATCGTCAGAATCGGAATACGTTACGGACGGCTATGAGCAAGGCAATGTGACAGACGAAACCGACAATGAAGCAGATAAGGGAGATACGGAGGCGGTCGAGAAAAATTCTGACGATAGGGGTGATGGTGCACGTGATAACTTAATTCCGACAGAGATGAATAGTGAGAGCACGCCATCTACAGGCAAGACTGAAAAAGAAGATCTCACGCAGAGGCATTCTGAATTATGATTTCAATTTCTTGTTAATGCTTAATTGCAAAAGTAAAATACAAAAGTAGGACTGCATGACTGTATAGATAAAATACTTTCATAGATGTTATGCTATATTTATCTTAGGTTTAACTAATTCTGATTTCCATCAACCATTTTCGTTTTTTTTTTTTTTTTTCCTTTTATTGGTTTGAAAATTGTGATGAGAGTAAGGTAAAACTTATTTGTATCATTTTTTTAATCATTTGATATTTAAATAATATGGACCGGCCTTGATAGAGATATGATATTGCCCAACTTAGATCATATCTCCCGAGGTGGAAGAATGAGGGCAATTATATAAAAGTCATTTGATATTTGAATAATATGGACTGGCCTTGGTAGAGATATGAATCTAATGAGGGCAATATATCAAAGTCATATCTCGGAAAGGCCAGTCCCTATTATTATCATTATTATCTAAAAGACATCTTGAGCAAATTCATGACAAAAATGAAAGTTGATTATATACTTACCATGCCTTCTGTTTTTTCCTTTAAGTACCGGTACTGTTTTACGTTTACCTTACGGTAAAAAATGCAAGTGCTAAAAAGGGCAAAACAAAATCATTCGCATTGCAAATATGCAAATTTCATCGCACTCCATCGCGCATTTAAACCAAATTTGATTGTTTGCGCATCCTCGAAATTTCTTGTTCCCGAAAAAACGTGTGATATGAGAAATATGGACCTAGCTTCCTGACTGATATGGACTTTTCTCTCAATTGAGTCAATATGATTTAAAAATTGACCTGCTCAGATGTCTTGTATAGATAATAATTGTTCATATTGTCTGATATATTGTTTATTAGTTTCATTGCTTTACTGCCTTGGAATGACTTCTACATACCAATCTACAACGAATGCTGCGCTATACTATGTCTTGTGTTTGACACATTGTTCTTATCCGAAGGCGTATTTTGTGCCACTGGAACAGCTGTGTAGCATCTTGTATAGCATAGCTTACACAGTAAAAAAATGATGTTTAAAAGGTTTTTTAAAACTTATACAACCTTTTGATATTCAAACATATTGTTTACAATGTTAACTGTACAGCGGGTTGTTCAGTTCATATTGTAAACAACTGTCTGCATTTTTAAACAGCGTTTTCTCTGTGTACACATAAAGCCCGAGTACAAAATGGGAACGGGTAAATAATTTTTGTCTGATTTGTGGAGGACGAGTAAGACACCACAAATTTCCTTTTACTTGTTTTACTTGAGTTGGATTTCCATAATTTCGTCACCCTTCGGTGTATAATAGGTGCTGTTATCTTCCATCATTTTTTTCAGCAAATGGCAAAACGCTGTTTTAAATCTATTTCAAAATACTTTTACACTTTTGCTGTGTAAGATATTTTACTACACATAATATTTAAGAGGTCAAAGCCGAGAGACTATGGGATAAAACTAATATTTCAGTTCAGGATATTTTGCGTGTTTAAGTCACAACGCTAGAAAGAAAACGGTTTGGCAAACAGCAACCAGATAAGCTCGACGGTTTTGCCTCGGTGGCGGTCGAATAAATTCCCGAAGATGGTGACAAGCTAGAGCATGTAAAGACATCTGTCAAGGAAAAATCCTTTGATGACATCGCGCCATCTCGCGGTAAGTCGCGCTTCCCAGACAAGATAGCGTTT
>CM057159.1:9594431-9684659 GCA_029962745.1 Echinometra lucunter | reverse complement strand
TGACCGCATTCTTCCAGGGAGCGTTTTCATGAAGAGTCTTGTCAGTGATTTTCACTGACAAATTTGATCTCAGCCACTCAGATGCAAGGATTTCAGTAGCTTATAACAGTTGTCAATGAAAATCACTGACAAAACTCTTTCATGAAACGCTCCCCTGGAATGGGCCTCTCTCTTCCGCTTGAGGCAGGTTGGTGGGTAGGCTTCATTTATTTACGTCATTTTGATTTGTCCTTTCATTCCCGGAATAAAACTGCAGCAACATTACAAAAAAAAAAACAAAACCTATGTTTCTCAAAGAGTAAAACGTGTAAGATTGATATAAAACTTTATAAATATATTTATTTTCTTCAATAGATAATGTAAATATGTTTTCTATTCCAAGAATACTTTTAAATAATTACGATGTAATTATTTACAAACTTGATTTTTCTCAAATTCTAAAAAGGGGCAAATTGCAATACCAAAAAATCTGAATAAATTTTCTTCTTCAGTACTATAAGGGAAACCAAAATTAGACAGGTTGCAGGAAAAAGTACGATGACCTGGTTAAGTTTCGTTGGTTGTATTAGAAATATGAATCTTTTTGAAATTTAAATACTTACATACATTTGATATGATAAACAAAACAAAACAAACATTTAGAAATGCCTAGATTGTTAATATTATACATCTTGATAGAAACATCAAACGCCTCATTTCTCACCTAAAACATTCCAAGTGGCATTACTACCGGTGAACATTTCTCTGCACATACAAATTTCAAAATTTTAGAATGACATATCAAACAATCACTGCTCTTTAGTTGTTGTTGTTTATAGAAAAAAGAACACGCTTTCTCATTGGAATCCACCGTCAATACTTTAAGGAAGGAAATTTAAATGAATATGAAAAGACATTTCTAAATTAGGACAGAATATGAATTTTATTTCTATCCCATAACATTTGCTTGTAATCCAACATGTGAGTGAAAAATGCAGCAATTTAAAATGGTAGACATATTGCTTTTAAGCAAGCAAGAATTAAAGACATATTTTTATGTCTTATTGCTTTTACGTGATTTATTAAAACTAGGAATTTATTATGTCTATCATCTCTCGTCGAACATTTGCCGAGTGCATATAGGTTCTACATGTTCTACTTGCTGTTCTTTGTGTTTTGCTTCTCTTTCGGAATTATATGAGGAGTTGGTGTTTTTCTTTAACTTCGGAATAGACGGTGATTTTTGTTGAGTGGTGATCATTCTTTTATGTGCCCTTGACTTTGTGTAGGCTGACGTGGCACGAAGATATGGTCTCAGTCTTTCCATGTATCGCTGTTGTCTGAAATCAAGTAGAAATACGATGAAGTTAGTGGGTATGCATTATGCAGAGAAAGATACAAAAATGGAAGTGAAACAGATGGAAAGAAAGGTGGAAAGAGAGTGAGAGAAGGATAGAGAGAATGATAGAGAGCAGAAGAGAGAGAGAGAGAGATGGGGAGAGAAAATAATTCTAGCAAGAGGAGGATCAGGCTTTTCAAAAAGATCGTGATCGATCGGCAGTGATCACGATCCTTTGAACAAAACATAAACTACATATTCATTACCACAGAAACTGCGAAATAATTTTACTTACAAACTTCTTCGTAAAATGTGAACAGTTTCCCTAGTTTGTATTTATTTAGATTATACGGTCAGGATATTATGTTCGTTATAAGGCCATTTTCAGCAACGTAATTATACTAATGAAAGCAGTTCATTTTCCTGGCCTAGCACTACGTGAATTATTCATATCCTTTTCATGTTTTTATTCCCTTGACTCGACAAACAGTCCAAATCCCTAGTACCCTTGAACATGTTGATTTGGGGATAAAAGTTCAAGATATTTGTAAACACTTTCACTGAATTAGGATTTCGTATTTCAGAAAAGTGCATTAACCCCAAAAGTACAGACAGTTTTGAATGAAAGTCTGTGAAAGTAACTCAGCTGTTTTCTTAAATTGGCAACGCTGATCACTATCACATTCCTAAAATGATTTTAAGAATATTATGTCAAGTAAATCAAAGTGAAAGAAAATGACAGAATTGCACCGGCGTTAATCCGTTCCGAGGAGTGGGGATGATCGAAATGACGAACTCTTTTGCCGAACTTTCTAGCGCGAAAGCACAAACGAGTACACCCACACACACCCTCACCCGCCCCCCCCCCCCCACACACATCCATTATTGGACCCTTCTAATCCTATAATCTGGTTTTGATAGTATTTCAAATAAAGATTTTATTACTATAACCGTCATTTTATACATTTATCAAAATTTTCAATAAGTGACTGATCAAAATATTACTTCTTTGAAAAAACGGGGGTATATTTGTACATGCCAACCCCCCCCCCTCTCTCTCTCTCTATCTATCTATCTACATTTATCTGTCTCTAAAGGTGAGGGGCTATATATCCCCCACCCCCCCCCCCCCCTCGGATTTACGCCAATGTAGAAATGCATCAAAATTTTCCAATATCTTGACAAATTTCACTCTGCGTTGCCACTTTAGAGACTTCATTTCAGTCAGATCAGTCTCACCAATTAATTATAATTACAAAGATTAATTCGTATAGCGCAAAATAATCAAAATAGTTTCATTCGGGCATGTTTTTCTACTCATGAATGGTAATTTTATAGCATTCTGGATCAGCGAATAATGGAAAATCACTTATATATGACCCTGAACTAATAATGTTGACGGGGTCATATTTGCGACATAGTTACCTGTCGTAGACGTCATCCACTGAAATCCAGTTGTTTGCTATCCACTTGACCCCTCGGATGACTTCACAACCTCCGTGAAGGGAGTGACCTCGACTTGTCCCAAGCCAACCTAGATTGAAAAATATTTATCATAAGAAATGGATTGAAATCACCGCTGAATCTAGGAGAGAGGGCACTTCCGACCCGTGAACCCAGCCGCCCCCCCCCCCCATGACTTCACAACCTCAGGGATCAGGGGAGTGACCTCGACTTGTCCTAAGCCAACCTAAATTGGATTCGAAAATATTATTTTATTGTAAGGAATGGATTGAAATCATCGGCGAATCTAGGGGAGGGGGCACATCCGACACGTGAAATCCCCCTCCAGATGTCCTTACAACCTCCGCGAATGTATATGTATGTGTGTATGTTTTATTTGTTTCAGTACAGTCATTAAAATACCTGCTTTTAGCCGCAAGGCTGTTTTTCTGCAAGTCCGTATGTACAAAAAAGAAAAAAACATTAACAAAGAATAACGACAATAATAATTACGAATTATGAACAAAATGATACATACAAATATGGTGAAGAAAGTGACCTTTACTAGTCCCAACACAACCTAGTTTAGAAATATTTATTGGTTGAAATTATTAGCGGATTTGAAGGGTCCTCTCTCTCTCTCTCTCTCTCTCTCTCTCTCTCTCTCTCTCTTTCTCACTCTCTCTCTATCCTCTCTCTATCTTTCTCCATCTCTCTATCTATCTATCTATCTATCTATCTATCTCTCTTTCTCTCTTTCTTTTTGTTTTTAAGTGATGAACTTCTCAGAGGATTTTAGAGTAAACAGGCGCCCAAATATTGATGACCTATTTTCAGAATGCTGTGCCCCCCCCCCCCCCCATCCCTGGATCCGCCTCTTGGCATGAGTTTTGATTGAAGTAACAAGTGGTAGTTATGATCAGGCCTTTTGAATTCCCCATCGCCCATTCAAAAAAAATAAAAGATTTAACCCTGGGGACTTTTGTTATTTGTTACTGGCTGGTCATTTTGAGAAGTTATTTAAAGCAATTGTTTTCATACTGCATGGTGAAACACGATGGGGCATATTTAAAATCCCTTTTTCCTTTTTCCTTCTACTTCTTCTTCTTCTTCTTCTCCTCCTCCTCCTTCTTCTTCTTTTTCTTCTTCTTCTTCTTCTTCTTCTTCTTCTTCTTCTTCTTCTTCTTCTTCTTCTTCTTCTTCTTCTTCTTCTTCTTCTTCTTCTTCTTCTTTCTTCTTCTTCTTCTTCTTCTTCTTCTTCTTCTTCTTCTTTTTCTTCTCCTTCTTCTTCTTCTTCTTCTGCTTCTTCTTCTTGGAGGGAGGAGTCCCTCGAACCCACAACCGGTTCATTTTAACTGACACAGAAACAACGTAGGTCAGTATGATCAGTCAGTGATGTTCTCAATAATTCTAGTAAAATTCTAATTTTAAAAATATATATATATATTCCTAATTACATTGACGTCAGCATGGTCAGACTGTCATTGCAATTTGGGACTGGGCGTTGTGGCGTGCGCCTATAATCCAGCTAATAGTGGAAAGTTATATATAAACTGATTCAGCGGACCCAGGTTCGAGTCTGAGTCACGTCTTTCGGATGGTGACGTAAAAGGTCGGTCCCAGACGTGAATAATCATATCTCATTGATACAAGTCTATAAAAACCCAATTCAACAATTCATCAACTGCTCGAGCGATTGCCTTGCGATTTGAAGCCGACTGGGTCTTTTGTCCAATAGCTGGAAGAAATGCACTGGCTTTTCCATATGTTCGTATAATTCTTTCGAACCTCACGCCGTAGAGTCTACAGCTGAGCTCCCTGCTCCTTGCCCCCTCTGACTAATAATGACGGCTTATACTTACTTGTTTCAGGATCAAGGTTATGGTTGTACCACATGATCGCCTTCCCTCGCTCCGCCTTGACAACCAGACTGCTATCATGGCAATGATCGGTCAGGTCCGTGTAGTCGTACTCCAGTTTGGCTTTATACTTTGGTTTACATAGGATTAGGAAAGTGAGAGAAGAAAAGAAAAAATTAAGAAAAAGAAATACTACCAGGCTGTCAGCATGATCTTATCGTACCTAGTTTGGGCGTTACCCTATGATTTTTACCAAAACATGGGAGATAAAAAGGAAGGGAAAGAAAAGAAAAACCTCCACAATGGTGTCATTGAAATGATGTTTCATAAAGCTGTTCGTAAAATTACGAATGACTTTACGAACGACTGGAATATGCCAAGCCTAACATGCCTAATGGGATTCTCAATCTAATTCTAAATTATAAATCGCTTAAGTGAAAAGTAAAATATGCAGACGTAGATTAATATTGCTATTATTTACAAACATTTTTTCTTGCAAAGTATATTTTTTGCCAGAATTTAATTGAGATAATGGGGAAAGGCAGTCACACTTTGTTGAAACGTCAGGAAAAAGTGAGCCTCCCATTTAGGAATTTAGGACTTCATATTCTAGTCATTCGTACCGTCATGCGTAACTTTACGAACAGCTTTATGAAAAACCCCCGGTATCTGTAGTCATAAGCTAGTTGGCTGTTATCCTGGAAATGAAAGGAGGTAAGAAAAGAGAGATGCAGAAAGGGAAGAAATAACCAGACTACTATCATGCCAATAATCAATCGGGTCCACGTAGTCACACTCCAGTTTGTCTTATATTGTGGTTTACATGATCAGATGATAAGTTTAGGATAGAGAACAGTAAATAAAAATCAGAATAAATTGAACTGTTAAGTGCAAGCCTATTATATAGGTCCTAATCTCAAGAGGATAAAATTGGTAACAAATACCCAATTCTTCCCTTCACCCTGCCTCAGGTGGCAAATTAAAGTTTATGGCGGGAATGACGTTTATGGAAATGTATCTATAAACACCATAAATCCTTATCTCTGTTAACAAAGTATGTACGAATTGGGGCAAATGCTTAAATTCACTGTCACTAGAATCCCAAAATCATCAACTTTGAGGGAAAAAAATACCTCTGGCGTGTCTGGATCCATGTCTGCGAAAGGAAATGCTGTTTCTCCTCCTTTATCTACGTCATTGAGATAATAGAGTATTGTGACCATTCTGTGAATTGACAGAAATCCAAATTGAGGATTTTAAAAAACAAAAATCTTACCCCTCCCATAATAGGAAAAACTGAAACATGTAGCAGTATTTCAAATTTTTACATAACCTTAGAAGTTCCCAAATATGAGGATCATATTTTAATAACCGGTAATGAAAACAGTCAATGAATTTTACTTTTTTAATCACTTTCAACTTCTTCCCATGTCCATGTTCTGACGAGTATAAATTCCAGCCCTATTTAATTACAACATTTTTTTATATCACACATCACATTTCAAAATAAAAGCTATGAATGAAATGAATTCCGGTCAAGTCAAAAACAATTAATCTGTATTTCTGCCTTAATCTGTATCATTTAATTCGGATTATCACTGACTGCTTTGAAATAAATCAATCATTTCAAAGATCTTTGTACAATACAGTGAGTAAGCGATCCCCTATTTGAGGAAACGGTAGCATATGGGGTTCCTTACGACTTTGCTGTCTATCCAAAGATAAGCATTTCACCGAGTTGCGATCAGAACGCAAAGAGCAAGAGGATGGGGGGGGGGGGGTCGCTTTATCCCAGCTACAAACCTGCAGTAGCGGCAGCGTTCTTCATGGAAGGGGGTTCCCCTTGATCGGTTCAAAGATATCGCCGTGTGTCTGCATTCTAAGTCTGACGTCACCTCGCTGCTGTCGAAGTGGGCGTGGTAATGGCCACCTGGGCGATAGCGAACAACCTGCATGCAGAAGGAGGGAATGGGAGGGGGAGGGCGTTGGACTATTCTAGGTTTGATTCAGTATAAATGTTCAGAAATTAAATACGAAGAGCCACATTTTTTTTTTTTTTTTTGATTGATGGCAAATCTTGCAAATTCATATATCTTTAAACATGTGAAACAGAGTTGCGATAATTATTGATAAATCTAAAGCAATCTCAACTGTATATATATATAAATGCAGTGCTAGTTTACTTGGGCCGGGCCGGTATTCTGAAAATGGTTTTATCTTTATCTTATTCTAATTGTCATAGCAATCAGAAATAGCGTACGCCATTTGCTAACATCGCGCACTTTTGTCTTGTGTACTGGTCATTTGCGCAGTTCAAACCAATCATAAGTACGCCTTTGAAAATTGTGAAGATATAAGATAAAAGATAAAACAATTTTCGGAATATGTCTGTCCTAGTTTATCTCTTAATGTTACCCAAACAAAGAAAACAAAAACAAAAACAAAAACAAAAACAAAAAACACACAGAAAACAAAAACAAAATAAGGCTTTCGAATCGCAAAAAACATAATTGACATGATGACTCATTCAAAACAGAGAAGTAATTGACAAATGTATATGGATTCGATGAATTTCTTTTGAAATGATGAGATGTTTAAAAAGGGGGGTCATGGCCCCTCCAAACTGAGATGGTTCGCTCATAAGTTAACCATTAATGTATGTTCTTTCTTCGGGATATCTATAGGTTTCCCCACCCAAATTAGTTACAATGTTCTCATTGTGACGAGGTTTACAATCATACACCTGTGGTCCATTTGCCCAACTCGACAACGTTTCGCAGATGCACTGTTTTAAAACATAACTCAGCCAAATATTTCATTTTCTGGAATAGTAGGAAACCTTTACTTCGATAATCATTTTTCCTTTCCAAATCTGAAGCAAAATATCACTTATCTGCCTTTTTTATACTCAGATGTAATATGTTTGATCGCAAGGAAAAAATATACTTTCCTCTTTATTCCGATCAGCACACGAATTTATCATGGGTAAAGGTTTTACGAGACTGGGGCATACCGAAAAAAAAAAATCTTTTTTCCATCTGATTTATGGATTTAAACAGAATACATAATAGAGTCTTTTGAAACGGCGCTTGAAGTTCAAATTCCAATTGATACACCTGACCCTTGGTAATTATTTCAAGCCTCGGATTTCTCGACTACTCCCCTCTGAAAATAAACAAAGGATGAACTATATCTTCTTCTCTGAAATTCTGTGACGTGATAGGTGACATAGTGCAGGTTTTTATCATCCATCGTTCCTTCTGCTAATATTTCGTTTTCATTTTGACATTTCGAATTGGACATGGCAGGCAGATTAATAAAACACGAGTATTCATAATTCAGATTGCAAATGTCATGAAACGGTTTTCTTAACTGGACTAATAGTATTTCAAGCATAGATAAACATTATTATGTTCATGCTCGTAACATACAGGTGTCATTGTATGGTACAACGCAAAATCCAAAGACGTTGTGAAGAAAAGTAGCAACAACCATATACGAGTACCCTCTACAAATTCTGAGTAATCCCTAATGTTACCACGAGCAACAGTGTATGTTAAATATTTCGTAATTTTGTTATTTTTGTGATTTTGACAGCTTGATAAATTGTAATACTGATCTCAGGAGTGTATTACAGGTTAGAAAGGGAGACAAACAAGTTCAGTTTCTTGATTTGCCTACAACATTCTTGGAATTTCTTTTGAAGGCACTCGAGAGACAAATATTTGATTCTTCTTTTCACCTCCTATACTGTAGTTGGTTCCGTGAAGTTTGTACACTGATGATTCACCCAATCTACTCATATATTTCCACATTTATTTATTCATTTATTCATTCATGTTTTTCATTCATCATTAACTATGTTATTTTGACACGGGACCCACATCAGCCCTCAAACTGGTCTTCCGTAGGTCCGTGTGGTACATATATGAAAATGAATATAAACTGAATCTTGATAGTACCATGAAAAACTAAAACCATATATTACTCACAAAAAGTTAAGCATTGCCTTTAGCAACAAGAAATGAATGTGTTACTTTGAAGATGTTGTTTTACATTACTGTTTTTTATTTCTCACATTAAATAAATATTGCTGTGTAGGTATTAAGAGAAATATGTGACACTAACTTGCAATGCTTCACTGGTCTGCACAATTTCTGGAGGAAGTCTTGTAAGTGCTATAACCCTGAGCATTGTGGAAAAGAGGGCAGGAGAGAGAGGGGGCAAAGAGACAGAGACAGAGACAGACAAAGAGAGAGAGGGGGGGGTAAAGTCATGACGGTGCAAAGAGTAAATGGAAGAGAGAATGAGATAAGGGCAGAGGAGAGAAAGGGACAGAGGAAGGGACAGAAGGAAGAAGAGGGGAGAGAGGGACAGGGAGAGAGATAAAAGGGAAAAAAGAAGAATTTGGGGAAGGTAAAAAGAAAGTAATGATATTAATATACAGCAACACGATTGCCCTTTCATCATTTTGATAAGGAATTCATGGAAATGTTTTACATTAAATCAGTTCCTTTGATCATTTACTAGTCTTATTCAACATGTTCGATAAGATTTACTTGTTATAGTCATCAGTAACTTTTAAATGCCAGTACAGTGTTCCGCTTTTCTCCATTTTTTTGTATAAAACTTACGTTTCAAACGTTTAAACTTGCCTGATATTACCGAGGATTGATGACATACCTATCTTGAATCTTTTGAAGAGGATGTCCAAGAACGGTATTGGAGCTTATCCACGTTTGATCGCTGACTCGCGTTCTCCCTTTCCATTTCTTTACCATCCTCCCTTCCTCCCCTTCTCGTCTCCATCGCTCCAACCACGTTCGGATATCTTCGGCAACGCTCGGCACCTCGGACACGTGCCATATCTCCTTCGCGTCGAACCGAGCGTCCGAATCGTAGTCCAGCTGCAGGTCGCCCATCATCAAATCCAGCATGGCCGCTGTGATGTTCTGGCGCTGGAGATCGGGAAGACACCGAAGAGCTTCGTCCTGGTCGAGCAGGAGATCTTCGTCGGCATCGCACGAAATTATCCGATCTTTCCAATATGTCTCATTGTAACCATCTAAATATAAAGCACGTGACATCCACCAAAGCTCCTCAGTGTTCGTCGGGGTGCCTTTAAAGGCAGTTCGACTGGTTTCGAGTCCGTTCTCGGAAGCTGCTTTCTTGATGTAATTACATTCTCCAGCGGTTAGAAAGTTTGGTATTTCTGAGAAAAAAAGGGGTAAAAATCACGAGGAGTATTGAGGAAATTTCATTTCATTTCACGTATTCGATCATTGTAAACAAAAAAGAGCAAACTCTTTTTAATAACTTTTAATGGCTTGACAGGTATTCTGCTGTAAGCCCGGCAAAAGACTAGAAATTATGACTAACAATACCTTTACAAAGAATTGAGGAATAGCTAGATAAAGTGTCTGCAGGGTTTTTACTTCAAATCTATCGCCATTACTGCTTCAAATCTATGACCATTTGTTAAAGTTGCACATTGCATTCTTAGCGCAATTTTCTTTACTCCAAAAGGACAATGACGACAATTTGCCAATGAAAATGAACGGTGTGGATGTAACCAGAATAACAGCATCAGAACTGACAATTAAAACTGAGACTTTTGAGTTTATAGTTTTCTTCAAAATTTCATTTAAACATGTTTGAGGGTTTAGCCTCTTGTAATGAAGATCACGATTAAAAATGAAAGTGAAATACACATGTACATGTATTTAGAAAATGTACTGAGCTTACTGATCTGTTTTATAAACCCATCAGCATCATTTTCCTAGGGTCATTTTTCATACTCTCTTTAAAAAAAGAGTGAACGCGTTCACTCTGTTAGGAGTGAATTTCAGAAGAGAGTGCATTTGTAGAGTGAATTAAGAATTAATTAAGAGTAAAAGTTGTAATATTCCCTCTCTGGGGGTGATTTCGGCTTAGTGATCACCCAAGACTTTTGAGTGATCACTGAGGTCACCCCTAAAAGAGTGAATAAGGAGTGAATATCAAACTTTTTACTCTTTATTCACTCTTAATTCACTCTAAGTTCATTCTCTTCTGAAATTCATCCCTAACAGCGTGAACGCGTTCACTCTTTTTTTTTCTTTTTTTTTTTACGAGAGTATACCAAGACCGATTCTATTGTTATCATGATCATATCGTTCATATATGACCAACCCGCTTAAACTAAATTAAGGTTGATATGAAAATGCACTATCTCGACATCTGCTGTCAACTAAATCTTGTTAGTAGGATCCATGGTTAGGAAAAAGAACACTGACAATGGATTGCGAACGCATCATACATGGATGGAAATATTCGACAAAACTGAATTTAAGCAATCATAATACTGTTATAGCATAATATATTCGAGTGGTCAAATGAAATAGACTAGTTGAGGGAAAGCATGTCTTCAGTCGAAACAGGTGTTTCAATATTTCATTTGAAAACGTCTGTTTCGAACTTCATATTGATTTAGGCATCGTTGTCATTCCTCATATTTTTGTTTTGAAATAAGTGTTTTCTCTCTCTCGCTCTCTCTCTCTCTCTCTCTCTCCCTTTACTGCATGTGTGCAAATATCATTGCCTTTACCTGTTTAAATCATTCATCTTTCTTGTTTCAGCCATATTTCCCCCTTTATTCCATAAATTTTCCTCTTCTTTTCTGGCTGTCTATTTTCCTTTCGATAGACTTATTTCTTCTTCTCCCTTTTCTTCTGCTTGTTATTGTTCTTCTTCTTTTTTTCTTTTTCTTCTCCTTCTTCTCCTACACCTTATTTTTCTCCTTCTTCTCCTTCTTCTTCTTCTTCTTCTTCTTCTTCTTCTTCTTCTTCTTCTTCTTCTCCTTCTTCTTGTCTTTCATTTCAATTTCAAACTCTGCACACATCCTAGCAACTATGAATTCTTTGAATTCATAAATGTCATATGATTTTTTTTTAAATTCAAAGTTCTGTGCAGCATATATCATTCAAGTCTCTTAAAACCTGAAGTAATTGGCTTCCATGCCTATTTCAATTTGAGTTATAATACGACTTAAGGATAGATTAACGTGGAAGATTTGGTATATGAATCATGGGGGTGAACGTAACTCGGACATGTCGGAAGGGTGTCATTGGTTTGAGTGAATCTATTTCGAATGCTTGGAGCCAAGTGAAATCAAGGATTTCAAGGTTGATATCTTAAGACATTGTTAGTTGATTTTAACTATAGGTAGGGAGATCATGAAGCATATATCTATGTCACACCTTACCTCCAAATGAATAATCCTTAGATTTACCAATAAAAATGTACAACTGGTCTTTTTTGTAGAATATGTTAGAATACGTGTATGAAAATACAAATATGACATACTCTCTTTTAAAAAAAAAGTGAACGCATTCACTCTGTTTAGAGTGAATTTAAGAAAAGAGCAGCTAAGATCGAATTAAGAGTGAATTAAGAGTAAACATTTTGATATTCACTCTTTATTTACTCTTTAAGGGGTGACCTCAGTGATCACTCAAAATCCGTGTGTGATCACTGAGGTCACCCCTAAAATAGTGAATATCACAATTTTTACTTTTAACTCACTCTTAATTCACTCTAAATGCACTCTTTTCTTAATTCACCCCTAAAATAGTGAATATCACAATTTTTACTTTTAACTCACTCTTAATTCACTCTAAATGCACTCTTTTCTTAAATTCACCCCTAACAGAGTGAATGCGTTCACTCTTTTTTTTTTAAAAGAGAGAGAGAGTATGTAGCATTAAGACTGGTCTACAGCTGTATTGTAGAACACTGCTGTCAAGCCGGCATTATTCATGCTACCGTGCGGTAAGTACCTGTATTATGTGAATGAGTGCAAAGCCATAAGGAATAATTGCCATGCATTACCGTCCCAAACTTAGTGCAGCTGATCATTGCATGAAGTTAGAATTTGCACGAGACAAAATCAAGTAAAATTTTACATCAATTTTGATATATTTTCAAGTCTTAATTTCGCCAGATTCATCATAACATATTGGAAATGAACAGATGAAATACCCTAGATTTGCCCAAATAATTTTTGTGCAAACTTGATTATTTGACATTT
Organism: Echinometra lucunter; assembly: GCA_029962745.1. Classification (NCBI taxonomy): domain Eukaryota; kingdom Metazoa; phylum Echinodermata; class Echinoidea; order Camarodonta; family Echinometridae; genus Echinometra; species Echinometra lucunter. The sequence continues at coordinate 9,671,971 of CM057159.1, read as the reverse complement.
TTGTTTTCATATGTTTTAGTAACCACTATGTCTTGCCACTGTTTTGTAATGTTATTTCATGATACTCACATCGTAAGCTACCCTGCTGTAAAAAGCTGGTTTTTAAATTTGTAAATGTTTAAATAGTTGAAACAATGTATAATATTTTTTTACGGATGTGCGATGCTTTAATTTTTTATTTTTAAGCCCCGTGCTTCTTCTTTTAACGTTCCTTTCCCTCACTTTACAGCTCTTTTCCCTTCTTCCTTTTCTACCTTTCAACACAGTGTACATCTTTCCTCCTCTTCTCTTTCCCCCTATCTCCGTCACTCTTTCTTTCCCTCTATTTCCACCATCTCTCCCTTTCTCGCCTTTTCTCTGCTTCACCGTTCCTACCTTTCCTTTCTCCCTCTTCTTTCTCTCTTTCTTTCTTCTCTCTCTCTCTCTTCTCTCTCTCTCTCTCTCTCCAGCAACTTCCTTGATTGGTTTCTTCCTCTCTCTCTCTCTCTCTCTCTCTTTACTACCTCTCTTGCTTTACACTCACGCCTTCCTTATCCAGTTATCATAGATATTTATTTCAAGTAACTATGTGCCTAAATTGTCTTTGATAAAGTTATCACTTCATTGTTCGTGAATTGTTAACTACAATGTATTTTGTTTATATACTCTGCCAGTGGAGGCCAATTTTCTATGTTTTTAAAACATCAATAAAGAATGTGAATATGAATATGAATATGAATACTCACCAAATATTGGTGGATGCATTGCCAGAGTTTTCATCTGCACGTACCTGCCCGGCTCGATCTCTACATATCTCACGTGACCAATCTGCAAATTCCAAGAGAGAAATCATGCAAGGGGCTTCGTTTGTGAATCCGTACGATTTTCTGACTTGTTTATATAGATTGGCCCTACCATGACAACGTCTAAATTTGGAAGAATAGGGACTGCAATCCCCAAACCAATCCCATGTACTAAGATGATGTCTTATGTATATTCTATGTCCAAATTATAACCATTAATATTCACTATTCTGTTATGTTAAGTTCTAATCTAAATCCACAACTGGGCGTGGTGGCGTGCGCCTGTAATCCAGCTAAGAATGGAAGTTACAAACTGAGTCGAGTCTGCGGACCCAGGTTCGAGTCTGAGTCACGTCTTTCTGATGGTGACGTTAAAGGTCGGTCCCAGACGTAAATAATCATACTTGATTGATACATGTCTGTAAAAACCCAATTCAATAACAACCACTGGTCTGCGCCTCGTGGGTTAGACGATTCCATAGTCTATATGCACACAATTCCTTCTGACACATTCAGAAATGATCTTCAAGTTATGCTTTCTATTTTTTTTTTTTTGCTTTATTTTGTTTTGTTGCTGTTTTGGGGGGGGGGTAGTTTTTGTTGAGAATAATATTTACTTTTCGATCATTTGGAATAACCAAGTGAAGTGGGCCTTCTATGCCTATGGTATAAGCGATAAAGTCTGTCTTTATGATGTAGACTGAAGGCTATGCAACGACATGCGGCACTAACAATCATAAACACTACCATATGCTTAATGCATATCTACTTTACATATTTACTTCTGGAGGTGATAGGTAATGTGCAACACAAAGCCGTGCTCAGTGACGTATAGAAAATTGACAAATGGGGGCGGAATCCTCTCCGGACGAAGGGAGGGGGGGGGGGGGACAAAATCTACCTGGGCCGGCACACTGTGTGACCCACTATATTATGTTTTAAGTCGATTATACAGCCGGATCTTTGGGGGAGTTTGCTCCTTAAGGAGGGGGGGGGGGGGGGGCTCTGAATATACTCTGGGCATTGTACATGTTGTATGCTGGATACCAACGCAGGGACATAGTGGCCAAGGAGAATTTGGGAACCGGCGTTCCCTGTTTCATTTTCACTGGAAAAACAAAACAAAACAAAACAAAACAAAAAAAACAAAACTTGCATGTGCTGAAGGTGACCTTTAACATGCTTCCTGCGTTACATGAGGACACTGCCACTGAACCAAAAAAAAAGGCAAAAAAAATATATCATAACTAAGATGATTGGAATCATTACACATCAAGGACATGAGGTAAAGGGTTAAATACAAAGGATATCACCTCGTAGAGGCGTGAGGGTTCAACTGTAAGGTGAAGACAAAGAGGTGAACAGACAGAAGTATCTTGCATTTACTTCAACAGGGAGGAAAAGATTTGTTATCGGTTACAGACGTAAAATGAATCCCACAAAACAAGTGACAAAACCAACATTACAAATCTTGACTCATCACTATCTTTAGAGTGTCGACTGATTGATAGATATAAAGAAAGATAGACAGGTAGATAGATAGATAGATAGATAGAGAGAAAAAAAAACGATAGATTGATAGATAGATAGATAGATAGATAGATAGATAGATAGATTGACGGACAGATAGATAGACATGAAAAAGTTAACATTTAAATTGAAATGCCTGGAAGTGCAAATACTGAAAAATTATAATAATCATGATAATATTAATAATAATAATAATGATAATAATAATGATAATGTATGGGGGGTGGAATAACATAAAAGCGCATACATTTGTATTACATTATTATTGTATCATTATTTATCTAAGCCAGATAGGGGTCTATACAATACAAGCTCTACTTCTTTAAGGTTATTCTTCTTAATTCCACTTAAGTTAATACTTACAGATATATTTAAAATGTATTATTTCTCATATGCAAACTTGTTTTAAATCTTGTTATTCTAAGAATGAATGCATGTTTATTTAACTGTGTTACTCGCATTATGTGGAAAATAAAAAATAAAGAAAATAAAGAAAGATAATAATATTTATGATGATGATGATAATGATAACAATAATGATAATGATAATAACTATAGTAATGATAATTACAATCATAACACAATAATATAACACCAGTATTTCTGCTTTGATCAATTTATTCATTTTGGCAATAAGAAGGGGGGAATGAGAAATAAAGAGAAACACAATGGTATAAATGTTAGACCCACAGAATGAACAAACCAATAACGAGAGTACAATTTATGTTTCTCAGTTTGGTTCAGAATAAGTTCATGCTAAACTTGCTTGAATATATGAACATGACGAAATAATTAAACTGACCTTAACAGGGTGATACTGAAATAACTCCATCCTAACCGGAACATCTCCCATCGTGCCGAAATTCTGTCCTTCCGCCGAACATACATCATCACATGCCAGCACTACGAAACTGAAGAATACTCCTGAAAACAATGTCAGAATCAGTTCTGCATTCCATTCCATTGTTGTAATATTTAATTAAAGAATTCCAACCGAAGATGGCATAGTTGATTGCGAGTTTGTATTCGTGAAGAGTTGGTTCTTGTGTGGGTTATGCATCCATTATAGCATGTATAGGCCTTCAGGAAAAAAAATATACCGCGTTTGATGGACAGAATATGCAAACTGAAAGGCATCGTCGCATCGGGTATTCCAGTTTATTCCGAATGATCATCAGGATTTGTTCTGCAGAAGTAGGATGGGCGTAGAGATGTCAATTCGATGATTTGAAATGTTGCCAACTGCAGGTGGGCTCTTGTTGACGTTCGCTGAAAAGGAATATAAACACGACCTATTATTGCGCTGGTCTGGGGAAACTTCCCTCTAAATGCGTGGACTGTTGGAGAGGGCGAGCGAGAGCGCTGGTTGTGATTGTTGAAGAACTGCCAATTATTTTGACCAAGTTGAACATCTATTACGAGGAGTTGAAGAGAGATGCGGACGGGAGGATGACGGAGGAAAAATAAAAGTGATGAGAGGGAGAGTCAGAGAAGAAGGAAGGCGGAACAGACAATGATTTATACGAAACAGAGACAGTGAGACGAAAGAGAGAGATATATGAATTCAGAAGTGGAAATGACGACATGATTATGAGAAGATAGTTTTTGGAGGAAGCAGAGTAAGATTATTGTGGGACATGATTTTTTTTTTTAAGAATATTAGGAGAGAAACGAACATAGTGGGAGAGAAGGTAGGAGAAATAGAGCACGAGAGAAAGAGAGATAGAGGGAGGATAAACACTAATAATTATCCATGTAGATTATGGAAATACTACCGAAATGAAGAGAAAGGAGGAAAGAGAGAGAGAGAGAGAGAGAGAAAGAAAGAAAGAGAGATAGATTTGACCAAAAAAGAGCATATGAAACAGACACAGGAAGCTGTGATAGAGAGAGGGAGAGAGAGAAAGAGAAAGAGAGAGGGGAGAGAGAAAGAGAAGAAAGACAGAAGAAAGAAAGAGAGAGGGGGGATAAGCCGATAACGAGATAGGATGGGACGTGAGGGAGTTAGATGCCTCAACTTGGATTTGACAGGCAAAGGGCACAGCTGCTCGCTTCTAATTTATTTTCCGTTTGTCCAAAGCCCCCCCCCCCCCTCAATCGCCCCCTCGACTCATTGGTCGTCAAAATTAGCATTGACAGATTTTAGACCAATGACAATCACAGATATGTAACTATGCTGCAGTACAATACGTATATGACTTGACAGTATACGTCTTTTATTTTGTTATTTCTTTCAGTCAGCAATTTTACAGCGTTTTTGCTAAAAAAAAAAAAAAAACTATTTTGCTATAAAAATTAGACAAAATATATGCCAAACACTAAATTAAAGTAGGGGAAAATTGGGGAGGCAGTAAATTTATTTTCTCAAAGTGGATGCCTTTATCATAAAATGTGAAAACATTGCCTTTGGAGGCTAGCAGTGAGTTTCGTTGTGTATTTTTATTGCTAAGAAATAAATTGGAATTGCAAAGGGGTGAACTCATCATTCTAGTTTTTGCGTAACGCCTGAAGTTCAACGTTGATCGTCATGCATTTTGGGTGTTTCTTTTTTTTTTTTGGGGGGGGGGGGCTTGTTTGTTAGTTTGTTTGTTTGTTGTTTGCTTGTTTTATGTTTGTCGGTTTTGTTTTGTTTTGTTGTTGTAATTGCTTGGGGTTTTTTTTTTTGGGGGGGGGGAGGAAGAATTGGTCTGGTTCGATCTGCCTCACAACTGTTTCATAACAACCATGAAAATATTTTGAAATAAATTACCGCTCATCCGAAATTTAACACCTTCAGTGATCTAGGTCGCTGTTTGCACGTTTGTATCATGATCTTCCCAACAATCACAGCGTGACAATTCATATCAACTTGATAATGGTCAATGTGATATGACACATTATTTTGTGTTGTAGCATGTTTGCGGTGCCTCAATGCAGGCTAAAAACTATTTGATAGAAAGTTGATTTTATTTTATACAGTGAATTGCCTCCTACAGAGGCAGAAGAATGGGGGAGGTCGTACCCAAAAGTATTCAGCTTCAGTATTGCAGATTTTTCAAAGTAGGTTAATCGGGTTCCCGAGAGCAAGAAAACATTATAACATAGACACGCGCATCAAAAAAAAAAAAAAAAAAAAAAAAAAAAAAAAAAAGGAGAGAGAGAGAGAGAGAGAGAGAGAGACTCAAAATCGGAGTCGGCAGACACATTAGCGATTATAATGCATTACACAAAATGTTTCTTCTTGCTCAGGTTCAACACAGAACAAAAGTAGATTATGAGACTGCCCTCCCCCTCCTTTCTCTCTCTCTCTCTCTGTCTCTTTCTCTTTATTTCTCTCAGAATATTCGTATCTCTTCCTCCTCTTTGTTGTCGTTGTCTTCCCTCTATCCCTCTTTCTCTCCCCTTCTCTCTCTCTCTATCTATCTAGCTTGTGTCTCCTCCTTTTCATTCATTTATTTCCCTGCCTCACATACTACTCCTCTCTTCATATTTCCCACTTATTCGATATGTTTAAAGCTGCTTTCATTTATTTCATTCCATTGTTCATAACTAAAAAAAAAGAGACTTAACCGGACCCCTACCGAGTTGGTCGTATCGGTTTAGGACCGAATACCGCAACAAGAACTCATTTATCAGGCCCCTTACTGAGCTCTAACTAGAGAGTATAGTCAGGAGTATCTGCCAGCACCAGTGCCGTATAGCTTTGGAGGACATGGGGCACCCCTCCCACCGCCCTAGAGGAAAAAGTAAAAAAGGAAAATGAAAATGGGAAAGGAAATACAAGAAAAAGAGGGAAAGGAGGAAATCCTACAGACATGATAGATATGAACTCCTAAAAAGACTCTCTCTTTACACGGTGGCCTTGTAAATGCGCATTAGTAGAACCTACAAAATTGCTCCCTTCCCCATGATTCGGGTGCCTCCTCGATGCATGGACCCACGCCACGCCCCCAACCATCATCGAAACCAGTCCTATGGCGTCTCCGATCTGGTTCCATTTTCGTGTTACTTCATAAATAGATTTTCGTCATAACCGTAACCAAAATCAAAACCCCCCAGGCTCCTAGAATGATGACAAAATGCAAGACAACAAAATAATAATAATAATAATAATAATAATAATAATAATAATAATAATAATAATAATAATAATAATAATAATAATAATAATAATAATAATAATAATAATAATAATAATAATAATAATAACCGCGCCCTTTCATTATAGAGTGGGTAAGTTTGGACACCAATATTTTTTTCACAAAGAACGACTATAATGGTGTTTCTTCCTCCTACCATACCTACGCACCCCGTCCCTAGATTATTCCAGGCCAACTATATATATATATATTTTTTTGTTTCTGCAGTTGTCTGATTTTAGTTTTTCTTGTGAAATACTAAGGAATGAATTATCGACACAATAGACATCTATTACCGCTATTCCAAGCACTGTCCACAGAACTGAGGAATTTGAGACTAACGATTTGCACGCAAACTCTTCTCATTTCTACATTATTTCTTTCTCTCTTTCAGCCAAACATTCTATCAATGATTTATTCCATTCCATGTCCTATTATCCCAAAGATAAACCAGTGCACTGTAAAAATATACACCGGGGCATAATGTACACATATCGCAGATAATATCCCCGGGCCAGTCAGACCAAAGTGAAAGAGACCATCCACAGATCGCAACATTACATCACCCCCTATGGGCCAGTAAGTTGTCTGTTAGCTATCGATCGTGAGTCGGCTTGGCAGTGTAATATGGTGTACAACTGCGTAAACATTCAGATGCACTCACATACATGCAGCCATTCATCACTGAAATCATTGTCAGTTCGTGCATGAGACATTAGTCCAAACATCATGATGAATTATTTTCATTTTAAAGGCCAAGTCCACAGCAAGATGAAGTTCATTTTGATAAAAAGAAAACAAAACAGTGCAAATTGGATGAAAATTGGATGCAAAATAAGGAAGTTATGCGGTTTTTTTTTTAATTTTTGCTATTTTTTCGCAAAACACTTCTTGAACAGTCGATATGAATACTTAGTGAGTTGATGATGTCATATACTCACAATTTTCCACACATTATGTATACAGAAATGACAAAAAATACATATTTTAGCTATAAAAATGTAAAATTTGTCCTAAATACTCCTTACAGAATAGTATTTAGTCTAATATGTGTAGACATGATGGATGACTTTTCAGTTTTAGAGCAAAAAAAGTGAACATTTTCTGAAATTTTTGTACAGATTGATATGGAGAATAGTAAGTGGAGACATCATCAACTCATTCGTTGAATATTCCTGATATGTATATCGACTGTTCAAGAACTGTTTTTGAGAAAAAAAAAATTGAAACTTTGAAAAGTCATAACTTCCTTATTTTGCATCCGATTTTTCAAATTTTCACTGTTTTGTTTGAAATTTTGTATTCTTTTTGTTGAGATGAACTTCATTTTGATGTTGACTTGACCTTTAAGAGATGACGATATTGCATTTGACAAGGACATATCGGGGCTTCATCATGTGCATGATGTATATTGTTTCAGCGAATGCAGAGGAAAGAGCCGAGGAATCATTCACGGATAAGAAAGATAAAGTAAAGGGAGTGCCATGGGTGCAGCTTGGGGGGACGCCAGGGGATGGGGCAGACGCCCCACCTCAAAAAGAGAGAGAGAGAGAGTGAGAGAGAGAGAGAGAGAGAGAGAGAGAAGGCGGGAAATGCTAAGAAAAAAATGATGATCATGGCCCTATCGCATCCTAAATCTGATTAGTGGACTTGTTAGTCCCCAATCCATTTACCAAGCAAGACGCCCCCCCCCCCCCCTCCCGAGCTATTACACTTTGCCACTAACTACTGTGCTCACATACTGCACTCCTGTCAAGATGATACATGGGCGTGTTCTGAATTATCAGGAGGTTGGGGAGAATCTTTATCAGAGGGTTTTTTTTTCTTTCTCTCTTTCTTTCTTTCTTTCTTTCAAAAGCGGTTGGATTACTTTGCTTCATCCAGCTGTATTTGAAGTGGAACTATGAGCAGTTCACTAGTTATGCTAGTGGGGAAAAGTATAGCATCCGTAGAAGTAGTAATGGAGGTGGTGGTGGTGGGGATGATGGTGGTGGTAGTGATAGTACTAGTATCAATAGCAGTAGTAGCAGCACTAGCAGAAGCAGCAACAACAGCAACAGTAGTAGAAGTAGCAGCAGCGGTAGTATAGTAGAAGTAGTAGTAGTAGTAGTAGTAGTAGTAGTAGTAGTAGTAGTAGTAGTAGTAGTAGTAGTAGTAGTAGTAGTAGTAGTAGTAGTAGCAGTAGTAGTGGCAGTAGTAGAAGCAGTAGTAGTATTGTAGTAGTAGTAGTAGCAGTAGTAGTAGTAGCAGTAGTAGTATTTTGCGAATCACACATTGAACATGGGCCTACATGTCAATAGCTAATCTAAGAATCTAAGAAAATCATCGTCTGCGCCCCCTCTATTTTCAAATCCTGGTAGCAGTATTTAGGCGTTGTCGTAGTAGTAGTAGTAGTAGTAGTAGTAGTAGTAGTAGTAGCAGTAGTAGTAGTAGTAGTAGCAGTAGTAGTAGTAGTAGTAGTAGTAGTAGTAGTAGTAGTAGTAGTAGTAGCAGTAGTAGTAGTAGCAGTAGTAGCGGTAGTAGTAGTAGCAGTAGTAGTAGCAGCAGCAGCAGCAGTAGCAGTAGTAGTAGTAGTAGTAGTAGTAGTAGTAGTAGCAGTAGTAGTAGTAGTAGTAGTAGTAGTAGTAGTAGTAGTAGTAGCAGTAGTAGTAGTAGTAGTAGCAGCAGCAGCAGCAGCAGCAGCAGTAGTAGTAGTAATGGAAAAGGAAAGCTTAACTTATTTCAAAAGTAAGTTAGCAGTATAAGTTTGGAAAAACCTTCATGTACGTTTCATTGTGAGGGAGAACTTTTATCTCACCAAAAGAGTATCTTATGGAGTATATTCTCCTCTACATTTTGTTTAGTAGTAAGCAACATAATGACTCACATATTTATGCGGCTGAGTTCGCGCAAATTAAGGATAGCTAAACAAGTCAAGTACACAGTATAATCACGGTCAAGGCGATGAAGGTAAATGTTATGTTTGGGTGACCCCTCGGTATTCCGTCCGTACAGAGTGGCGTAGTATATATCCAAATAGTGGCAGGGCAGGCCTTCGGCATTATGTTGGGAGGGGGCGGGGAATTGATATTACTCTATGAGTGAAATAAGAATTTACCGGAGCATCGATTAGGAGGAGGGTGCAAGGGGGTCGTATTTCCATCTTTTCACCACTTCCAGCCCGTACTTAATCTCTTTAAATGTGTTCTCCCTTTTCCTGCTCTTTGTTTTTTCTTTTTATTCCCCCATCAGTCCGCTTGGCGTAGTTATAGATACATCCATCTGTTCTCCTTGTTCTCCCGCTAAGGCGCTGTCTTGACACCAAGTCTACTACATGATGTAGTATTGATGTGACGAAGGGAGAGAGGACCGAAGCCCCGTCTTGTGGTTATTTATGAATTCTGTATTCTGTTTTCATATCCAATTTGTTTACTATCGCCCCATCCTTTCTAATAAATTTCACGAAACATTCATCCCCCACCCATGAAAAAGGCTATAATTGCTTGAGAGTGTCCTTCCTATTCTGTCAAAGTAGAGGTGGATGTTAATTACCCCCCCCCCCCTTCCCCCTTCTCTTAACCCACATTAGCATATCTACCTTTTTCATGGTTATTTATAAATTCTGTCTTATAGTTAACATGTTGAACATTTCACTATTGCCCCGTCTTTTTCTAATAAATTTCACGAAACTTTCACTCCCCCATCGAAAATACTAATAATAGTGTCTTATCCTATCTAAGCAGGTTTGGGATAGGCGTTCACCCCCCCCCCCCCTCCCCCTTCTCTTTAAACACATTAGCATACATACGCTTTAGATTTTTTTACCCGTTTTGTTCCAGGGTGTTTCAGGGTTTTTTTTTTTTAATTTCGTAATCTATCATATCTCCAGACTACTTTCACCATAATGTTAACCTAGTAAATATCTTGTTATCTTTATTCATAAACACCAGAAATCGTTAATGGAATACAATACCCTTGGTAAGTATCGTCTAGTGTCCTGACAGGAAGCACCTCGTCCTAATAACAGGATCCGCCAGAAAACCAGGATGGAAATGACATTGGCCAGATTTTTCCGGTTAGCAACTTTGCACTATTTTGATTGGTGAGTGATTTTATTTAGCTTGTTATTACGTGCGTTTGTTTTTTTTTTTCTGGTAAGGTTTCAGTCGGAGCGAAACTTTTTTTCTCGAAATGAAAACGGTGGTAGGTATAGTGATAGCTGAGTTGGCGAAAGGGGATTTATTCCAGTGGTATCTGTATGTGATTGTATATATCAATACATGCCGTTATATATACCATTGTAACTATCCCTAGTTCCTGCTTTCTCACTTCTACCCTTGTTAGTACTTTCCCCCTCCCCCTCCCCCTTCTCCATCTCTCTCTCTCTCTCTCTCTCTCTCTCTCTCATTCTTTCTCTCTAACTCTCTCCTTTTCTGTCTCTCTCTCACTCTTTTTTTCTCTCTCCATCTCTGTCTCTGCCCTCCTCTCACCCCCTCTTTCTCTATTCCTCTGTCCTCCATCCGTTGTGTGCCTGCGTTCTCTGTCCTCTGTGCTATCACATGTGGGAGAAATTGGCACTTCGATAGTTTGGTCATTATGATCGTCCTCCATATTTCGAATTCCCACGTATGTTTTGACGGTTACGCTTTTAGAATATTGGGCAGCTGATATATGGAACCTGTGCAAAGAATTTTTATCTCACATGTCTCATGTAGAACTGAGTCTCGTTAATTAACAATAAATAGAATCTTACAACAGTAACATCAACAAGAAATCAAAATCAAGATCAATGATGTCCGGAAGTCATATTCTAGTTAAAAAATGATTGAAAATGGCCAAAAGTTAAGCCATAATGATCATCTTTCTGGGCCTAGCTCAGAAGCATTTTTATGGCCTTTGCCAATTTCCTAACTTTCCAAAAACCGAGCAAAGAAAAATGAAATGGATTTTCAAGCCTCTCAATCAAGGCAGTCACAAATGTTGTACTGCGCCCTCTCTGTTCATCAAGTTGATGTCGAGCACGCTGCTGGAACTTTTTTCAGGTTTAACGAGAAGCACATTGCTTTTTAGGTTTTGTGGTTTATCCTTTCACTTTAATTCACATTTTCACCACTCATCCGCATTTTGCTTGCCTTTTTTCCATCTTTACTTTCTTCTTAAATATACTCTGCTTGAAGTGCTGGTTGAAATTATTCTGACACACAGGAATTTATGCGAAAAAAAGATGGTACACTGATCACAAACCGTTTATTATCATTATCATAAATCATTTCCCACAGGTGTTTACCGCGAGACCTGTGCATAATCCATAAATATCAATAATGAAAAACGGATGATAATTTTCGTCTTCCCTTATGATTTTGTAATACATTTTCGTGTATTTTACATAATAGTACTTATTTCTTGTAAAAGGTGATGGCGATGGAGAGTGTTTTAAAAATTTACATTTTCAGGAAAAACTCGCTAATTTCATATTTTGACATCTAAATCATTATCGGTATAATGTTCTGCATCCTTCAATTCTTTAATGCCCCTCTAGACAGGTCATTGTGGTTAACGTTCTTCAAGTAATTTTAGGCTTTAGGAAATCCGAACTAAAATAAATGGGGGGGGGGGGGATAGAGCAGAACATACATAAAAATGTACATTTTTAAAACGCTCTCTGGTGCATAAGCAGCTCCTTAGTGGAACGTACAAGTTAATCTTTTCTCTTCAAACTGCCGGTACCCTTCCAACTTTCAAAATCAGCCTTAAAGCTCACCTATTGCTTAATCATGTTAATACGTACTGTTCTACTTTCTACTTCTCATCAGGTTTTATTTCAACCTTTATTTAACCTCAAGTAATAAAAACATTAAAAATAATAACACCGTTTTCATATAGGGCGCTTTAACAGTACAAACTGACCAAACTTCTTTCAGTATTATTATATTACCCCCCCCCCCCCCCCCCCGGTCACTGGATTCAATTACTACTCTGCACATTAATGTGAACATTTCCCGCTTCCTACGGAGTATTTCAGTCATGAACCATCTTTAGCATCTATAGAAATGGCTACTTTGCGCTTTATGAATATTGTGTGTATTATTAGGCTAAAAGTTCACATTTTCAAATGTGTTTTATTTCAGATTACTTGGAATATTTTATCCAGATCCCTCACATCATACTATTGTAAAGTGTAAAATACATGATATAAATGTATCTTGGGATGAGGATCATACATAACTACACAGTTTATCCGGTGAAAAATGTACGTATCCGCAAATACCCAACGAAATAATAATACTCATTAAATAAGGGTATCTTCTACACGTATGTTCATGGGGGAAAGAGAAACGAAGAAAACAAAAAGAAATCTAAGAGAGGCATTTATACTTGAGAAAAATTATGTTAGGCCCAGCTTCCGATTCACGAAACGAACACGGTAAAACAAAAAACGTAAAAAAAGTTGAAGAGAACAAGATAGCAAACTGTGTAGCTTATCTTTAAGCTAGCTTAGAAAAGGACACAGTAGGCTACTGCATACCCTAATAATCTGTATTTGTGATACGTTATGGTTAGGGTAGCCACCTTAACCGATGTTGGGGTCAGGGGCATGGTCAGGGGCAGGGGGCGGAGGGGCGGAGGGGCGGAGGGGCGATCCCCTTCCATGGTGCTGAAATGTATATTTATGCACATTGTATCATGTATGTGAGCTTTGCGACGGAAATCAGGCATGAAGAGAGATGTGATATACATGTATATTCATGTGCTTCTATGTAATCTCATTTGAGATTATAAAGGTGCGCAGTAGCCTATTATACTTTTCTAAACTAGCGTAAAGATCATATAAGCAATACAGTTTGCTATCTTTTTAATTTCATAACTTTTCACGATTGTTACCGTGTCCGCTATGTGAATCAATGTTCACATAGGCCTGTAGGTTCTCTTATCATGCTTATCGCGCCAAGATCTCAGTGCGTGGCGTCCAGTCTAATATGCGAACTAGCAGGTCACCGTCTTCTGTTGAATGCATTAGCTGGTGCAATCGGCGCCACAACTTGAAGAGATGGGCAGCATGGGCGAAAAATCATGTACTGGTGCATAGGAAAGGGAAACAGCCCCCCCCCCCAACCCAAATGGTATTCCTTGAGTACAATACTTGAAAATATGCCCCTCTGTTTTGTTTATTCATTTTCATGCATTTATTCATCTATACATCAGCTCGACGGATTTATCAAAGTTAATAGTTCAGGTTTTCGAATTTGTTAAGGGTTTTTTTTTTTTGTCATTATAAAATTTACTTTACTTGTTCTTACCATCTAAGAAGAATTTTGGAGTAAACAGGAATTAGAAAAATCTGATTTATTTTTTTTTCGGGGGGGGGATGCTTGGGCATTTGTTATTTTCAGTCAGAAATTTATGGGTATTATATCCCCTTATTTTGCCAAATCCTGGATGTGCCCCTGAGGCCTGCGAGCAGACTTCTTGGACATGCAATTTTTTTTCGATATTCAACTGATAAAGCGGAAAAAGTCGCTCCACATATCCGCGTCACGTAATAGTATCCAGTTTCGGTCTTTCATACTAATGCGAGACAATAGTAATTTGCCTGGAAGAAATCGATTTTTTTGGGGGGGGGAGTGATCTTGAAGAAGATACTTTGCCCTTCATGATCATTCATGGATAAGAAAGGGTGTACATTATTGCCTTTCACCATCCTTCGTTAACAGAGGATGTTGCCTGTTTCATTTAGAGTCTAATTAATACTGAATATCATTCAAACATGAACGTAAAGAATGGGTTTGTCAAGAACTAAAAGAATTTTTCATAAGATATCAGTTTTGATCATACACGTATGTGGGACAACCAAAATTATTTTTATTGGAAATTAACTACAAGAAACTACATGCTTTAAATCCACATGCTACAAATCGTTGTCGTCGAGAAATCTCTAATGAATATTCATTAGAGATTTCTCGACGAAAACGATTTGTAGCATATGTGGATTTAAAGAATACGTTCATGTATCGAAAACTATTGCTATATGATCCATATATCATGTATATGCATAATTTTGATATTTAAAACTTCCTAAAATTAGAATTACGAACAGTAGATTAATGAGTGCACAGGGCGCCACGGATGTCTGTAGAAGTAAATAAACCTTTGTATTCACATGCCATTCAGACACAAAAACCGAATTCCACTTCGTTAAGTGTTTTCCGTCTTAAAAACAAAGAAGAAAGAGAAAACTTAATATTTCATAACAAATATAACGTAGAACGCTCATCGGAATTATGACGGGCGAGATTCAGGTTTTCTTTTGTTCCGAATGTAATTCACCTGTACAACAGTTCAACCCTAAGGCGATAGATGGGGGGGGGGGATAGTTATATAATACACAAATTTTCTTTTTTACATTCTCCGTCTTTATTGTAATTGGAGGGCGTCAGTATGAGGTAAATTTCATTTCCTGGGTTACTTTACTGTTCAACATGGGTTTGTAATTTTTTTTCTGATATCTGATTCATATTGTCACTGACTGTTGCGAATATTTGTACACCTGATTGTTGTGTACAATTTCTGTTTTTGAAATTTCTTATATATGTTTTTAAAACCAATGGAAGAAGAATTTCTGGGGGGGGGGGGTTGTATGACAGATGCATCAAAAAATTCAGATTCAAATTCAATACAGTGCTGAAGTGAAAACTTTGAATATACCTGTAGAATGCCATGTAATGACTATGACACAAGAAAGATCAACGTAACTTGCATCAACAATATGTATATTGAATAAAACAAGTGCAGAAACAATTTTATTTTTTGTTTATTTTGTATTATTCAGAAGAAGGAAGCGTTTTGCAGGTGAGGTAAATGTATAATACTACACACCTTACCTGGCAATATCTGTATAATGTTTATATAACGTTGCATTGTTTTTACAAGTGTCTTTTGTTTGTTGTTTGTTCATGTGAACAATTCATTGGTTAAATTGTCTTCGATGCATAGATGATAATCCAAAGCAAAGGATTTTATTTCAGTAAATTTGATTAGATTTGATTTGTTCTTCCTGTTTCCTCTGCATGGCATCTTCCAGCTATCTGTCTGTCTCTCTCTCTCCTTCTTTCTCTCTATCTCTCCCTCTCCCTCTGTGTATCTCTTTCAGACACTCACAAAAACACACCCTTATGCAATTTTTTTTCTGTCTCTGTTTTCCCTCCCTTTTTCCTTCTCTCTCCCCCTCTTCGCCCCCCCCCCCCTCTCTCTCTCTCTCTTCATCTTTGCTCTCTCTCTTTCTTTCGAACCCCTCTGCATCTTTCCTTTTTCTTTCCCTTCTGTTCCTCTCTCTCGCCAATTATTTTTCTATATCCCTTTGTGTATCTCTCACATACACAACGCACACACAAAAACACACACACTTAAACAACTTGTTTTTGTCTCTGCCCCTCCCCTCTCACGTCCCCTTCTCTCTCTGTCTCTCTCTCTCTCTCTGTCTCTCTCTCTCTATCTATCTATATATCTTCTCTTTCCCCTCTCTTCCTCCATCTCTCTCTCTCACTCTCTCACGCGCTCTCTCTCTCTCTCTCTATCTCTATCTCTCTCTCTCTCTCTCTCTCTCTCTCTCTCTCTCTCTCTCTCTCTCTCGCTCTCTCCACCCCTATACTCATTAAACATGTTAAATGATTTCGTGTCCTCCTTTCAGAGCTACGGGGTATGTTAGTCATCCAGGTGTTGTTTTCAAGCCAGCGATTCGATTACCCTTTTCGCTGTTACAGTTTATTGGAAGAAAATAAGGCATCAATGTCTCATTTATTCAACTTAACATTCAACTGGCTACGACCTTGAAAATTTGATGGACCGCCACGCCGACACCAATCCAACGTGTTTTGATACAATTGAGGGACGGTGTGCTCATCATCTGTTTGCGCGTCTTCAATAACTTTCTGGCAGTTTGGTTCAGTAATACGACTTCGCTGATTATCATGATATTTCATACGGGTAGGAGGATGTCGGGTTATTGCTATCGAAAATTTAAGCAATTATCTTGAAAATAGCCCATAAATGAGGCTTGAAATGTGCTGTGAAATGCTATGAAGGTCGTGGCACAGAGGCACTCGATCTTTACCACTTTCATCGAGGAAAAGGACAGATAAGAGGAAAATAGAAGGAAAAAGGAGCCGAAAAGGAGAAGAAGAATAGAAGAAGACAATACGTTTATTCACTCCCCTGATCGGTCGCTTGTCTCCCTTGCACTTATGAGCCCCCCTCCCCCCCCCCCCCCCCCCCCAATTTTTTTCACTTCCATTTCATTCAGTGCCCTATGACTCGGAAACGCCCTTGCCACCGTATAAGATGAACTTTGCATCATTGTTATAATTACTGAACAGCAATATTTTTCCTCAGTTAAGGTCTCTGGTATTTTTCATTATTCAAAAATTATTTTCTTTCCATATAATCAATCAAAAGTAAGTCCAACCTCTCGGGAATATTGGGCTCAATTTACAAATCAAATGACAGCTTATAAACTAAAAAAAACGCACACAAAAATATATATATAAAATGAATAATGAAAAGATGAGAAAAACTTGCATACAATGTGCCCACGTAAGTTGCATTATTCAGTGATCTGTCAAGCCAGGAATTGTTAACAGGGAATTAGCAATGACAAAAAATCCTTTAAGTGGAAAATTT
The DNA here is from genome assembly GCA_029962745.1 of Echinometra lucunter. NCBI lineage: Eukaryota > Metazoa > Echinodermata > Echinoidea > Camarodonta > Echinometridae > Echinometra > Echinometra lucunter. The sequence continues at coordinate 9,654,888 of CM057159.1, read as the reverse complement.
CTGTTTATAGTTTCTGTCGTTAGATCTTCAGGAGTGAGACTAAGTCGGGAAGAGGCAAAAGATTAGCAAAAGACCAAAAGAGATGGAAAAGTTCTGTTCCTGCCCACTGGTCTGCAAGGAACAGAAGGAACTAAGAATATAAGTGAGAGGCGTGGTTGAAACAATAGCTCTATAAGTGAAACGCAAAACTGTAGGGCGCACGCCTGTAAATATTTGTCCATATTATGTAGGCTCATGTGTTAAAAACTAGAATTTAAAAAAACATGAAAATAAGTGCTGGTGATCATGGTAATGGCACCATTCAAACTTTGTCTGTAAAAGTTCATACAATATCCTTCACTTCCTGAAAATATGAAGAGGTTTTTTCAGTGGTGTTTTTTTTTCTCTGTACGGTCTGTACGGGGGCTGAAACTTAGACTAACCAAAAACTTGGTCAAAGCTACAGTGGTTGTAAGGTTTCTTGCCACACTAAAAAAAGTCCCCATAAAATCCAACTGGGACCAACTGCTGTACTCTCATGGGACTGATCTGAACCAGTGATTATCCTTCTTTATGCGCATATGAAAAAAAAAAAAAAGGGAAGAAGGGTGTTTGAATATATATGTATCACTGATTTATATCATTTTTTTCCAAAAAATGACATCATCTTTGGCATGGACTGGGGTAATCTCTGAAAATTCCTGGATCAATTACAGGCGTGCTGCCTGTCATGATTGTGCCCCGGGATGAAGTGGAGCCTGTGGAGGGGCATAGTGCAGTCTCTAGATCATCGAGGAGTTATAGTTTTAACCGTGACCCGAAAAATGAGCAGTCAATGTTTGTTTTATATACCGCATCCTGAGTGCGGATTCCCCCAAAGTGGATATTTTATGCTTGTCGAAGTGTATTCTACGGTGGCTGATTTCCTCCAAAAGTGATTTTTTTTTTTAAAATTACGGCGTTATAACGCCCTAACTGGGGTGTTATAACGCCTTATTAATATTACGGCGTTATAACGCTGTAATATTAATAAGGCCTTATATCGCCGTAATAAGGACGATATAACGCCGTAATGAAAAAAAAAAATCACTTTTGGCGGAAATAAGCCACCGTACTATTCATTTGAATGGACATCAACCTGTTAGTAATGTGCACGCTTAAAAGTATGGTGTCCCTGAAGTACGCTCGATGACAGGCCATGTGCGACGCAAACTTTACGACCTAGGCTCGAAATTGGCGATCTGTTACCAATTTCGTGACCCACGACCTGAAATTCATGTCCCGGTACCCGAAATTCGTGACCCGAGGCACGAACTTTGCAACAAGGGTTGCAAACTTCACCCCCTGTAGTAGCGATATTCGTGACTTTGGGTCCTGAATTTCATGACTTTGGGTCGCAAACTTTGCGACTTAGGTCGCATATTTGACGACCTAGGGTCGTGAATTTTTTTGTACATGGCTGAGCGGTGCGAGTGCGAAGGATGTGAATATCCCGTGTACGATGAGCACGTGCACGTCTTTGGTGCACGTGTGTGACTTTGTGTAAGCTGTCAACACATGGCCGCTCAGCCATGTACAAAAAATTCACGACCCGAGGTCGTCAAATATGCGACCTAATTCGCAAAGTTTGCGGCCCAAAGTCATGAAATTCAGGACCCAAAGTCACGAATTTCGCGACTGCAGGGCGTGAAGTCTGCAACCCTTGTCGCAATGTTCGCTCCTCGGGTCGCGAATTTCGGGTACCGGGACATAAATTTCAGGTCGTGGGTCACGAAATATGTGACTGAGATCGCGAATTTCGCCCCTAGGTCGTAAAGTTTACGTCGCACATGGCCTGTTATCGAGCGTACTTCAGGGCCACCATATAAAAGCGTGCACGCGCAAGGAGAACTAGGCCTATGCCCTGTCATTATTATTTTCCGATAATGCCCGGCATTCGGTAGTGAATTCCATGCCTGCAGATTTGACCAATAAGAGGCCTAGAATCTAGGCGGTGTATAATAATTAACGTTTTCACATACGTTTTGTTTTGTTTGAAATGATAAAAAAAAAAGATAATATAGGCCTAATGAAAAGGATACCAGTACTGCCAATGTGAGGTTAAAAGGAAGCAGGTCGAATTAAATCTTAAAACAGCCCTTCCCTTAGGCAGGTAACAAAGAAAATAAACAAGTGGAAGTGGATAGTCTGGGAAAGGGAAATGATGTTAGATAACATGGATAATGGTCTTTTAAATCATGCTTTTTATGGAATTGTGCCCAAGGGGAGCAGAAATCATACCACAAAATCTAGCGGCTCTTTTAAAGTTAGCATTAAATCTTTACATGGGATAATTTGAAAATGATACCTTTCAAATCGAAATGATTACAAGTTATCATGTGTACTTTACCCAGGCAATAATTACAATAAGCTATTGACAATGTCACAGGTATCATTATCTTATTTAAAGTGAATAGTTGAGAGGTATCTCCATTAAAATGTGGGATTTGTCATGTTTGTCATATATTTTTTGCACAACGATTTTCGTCAAATCAGTTAAGACAGAACGAAATGAGTTGAGTAGAGTCCAGAGGCGTATACGGGTGGGTGCAGCGCTATCAAAGGAGCAAAGACCAGGGAATGCAACCAAGAAAGGCGGCCACTGAGGTGAAAAAATTACCTCTCTGACACCTACACATATACCTAGGAATATTTTTGTAGGATAGTAGGATACTCAAATTGAACTTGTCTTTCCAGTGATTATAGTACATATTACTCAACATTACTGTTAGATCATTCTTTGTTATCACCTTGATATATATATATATATATATATATATATATATATATATATATATATATACATATACATATATATATATGGGTATATATATATATATATATATATATATATATATATATATATATATATATATATATAAGTGAAAATTAGTCTGCGTGGCATCTGGAAAATACAGGAATCAGAGTTGGTAGTAGAATGCCATAAAAATAAAATCATAGATTTTAAAAGAAAACGGAGCATAGCTCTCAAAAATGAAAGGCGAAGTCACACTCTTCGTCAGTGCCCACGGTGTGACAAAAAGATGTAAATCAAAATCCGTTTCTGAAACAGACGAAAAAACACGTCTGTTCATCTGTTTCAGAAACGGATTTTGATTTACATCTTTTTGTTACACCGTGGGGACTGACGAAGAGTGTGACTTCGCCTTTCATTTTTGAGAGCTATGCTCCGTTTTCTTTTAAAATCTATGATTTTATTTTTTATGGCATTCTACTACCAACTCTGATTCCTGTATTTTCCAGATGCCACGCAGACTAATTTTCACTTTTATTTAGGTATTTTTTACCTGTTTACTGCTACACTATGACTGTTGGCGGTGAGGCCCTTTTCAGATTTTCCTGTTTTGGAGCCGGAGATTCGCCATTGTCATCTTGCAGTCATGACAACGCGTCTTGGGATGCGTTATTTACTTCGCGCCATCTCCATCTTCAGCGCGTTGATTTCTTTTGAAAGGTGAGTTTCACAATCCATCTGCCCATGAACAGACGTGTTGTTTTCGTCTGTTTCAGAAACGGATTTTGATTTACATCTTTTTGTCACACCGTGGGCACTGACGAAGAGTGTGACTTCGCCTTTCATTTTTGAGAGCTATGCTCCGTTTTCTTTTAAAATCTATGATTTTATTTTTTATGGCATTCTACTACCAACTCTGATTCCTATATATATATATATGCATTGTAAATATATTTCTTGTACATGTATATTCCTTTCTCTTTCCTTCTTCCTTGATTGACTGATTTATTTATTCATTTATTCATTCATTTATTTTATTCTTTATTTTTGGGTTTTGCTTTGGTTGATTTTTTTTCCCTATATTTCCTTCTTCTCAATATATTCACATCTTATATAAATTCCTACGTTGTATATGTTTTCTCTTTGACCTTATCATGGTTCCTTTTCTTTGTCTTTGGGCCTTTTTTTTTATACAACTTCGTCTCTTTTTGTCACATAATCGATAGATTATGACTTCAGTGAAATGCATTATTAACATTCTCTATTTTCCTTTACATTCTGTATTCTGTTGGTTCTATCAATAATGCCGTATGTCCTTAATCTCTGACATGTTCTAAAATTCCCCTTTCCTGATACTTTCTCCTTGAATAGAGATATAAATATATGAGGGGGAAAAATCTTTTATATGTTTTCGGGATTTGAAAATAAAGTAACATGAAATAAAAGAAGCCTTAATGGGGGGTACAGTCAATGGTTTTTCTTTATCCTGAGCTATTGAAAAGATTATGATTTTTTTTATTCACAGATTTTCACAATTTATTCTCTTTTGCATGTTCATCACTGTTTTAAATAAAGAAGCATTTCAGTGTAGAGTTTATACATTCATCTATCCATTTATTTATCTATTTGTTTATTTATTTATCTATTTATTTATCTATACATTCATCCATTCATTCTGTTTTCTTTACACAGCATAGTCTCTTCAGTACATAAAACTGCTTTGCAAGAGAGCCCTGCATGACATATACAATTCAAATACAATTTAAAACAATGAGGGAAGGGTAGAATATTAGAATCAATTAATTTTCCTTTTGATTTTTTCCTAAAAACAAAATATTTAATATCAGCTTTTGCTCCAGTCTGCGAGTCTTATTTCACTGCTGAAAAGGTAACTGAATAATAAATGTTGATGTTCACCCAGTTTTGCATATTTATCACATTTTGCAGTCCCTTCGAAGATTGCTTTCTCTTAAAAATGATATATTATACCAGTTTTTGCTTTGGTCAGTTGATCTTCTCTAGCCTTTAACCGATGACGAGATGAATCCTGTTTTCCTTCGTGTCGCTGCATTCTATTCCCAATACATGTTTTTGTTTTTCAAACTCGAAGAATCGGATCGATTTCTTGACCCGTATTTTCTCACACGTCTGTCGTGTTTATTTCACTTCCGACTCGCCACAGCCAATGAATTCCACGTAATTCAATTTTCATTCGGAGAACCAAACGCCTCCCCCCCCCCCCCCCTCCGCCCGCTCCTTTCCTTCTCCTTTTGCTAATTCTGGCACAACTTGGTGTAATCAGGTTTGTTGCTTGCGTCCAAAAATTGTCATCATGCGCTAGTTTTAAGAACACCATGTTTTGAATGTATTTTTCGACGTTTTGTTATTGCTTCATTGTTTGTGCGATGTTTGACATTATTTTTTTTTTGCTCTGTAACTGTCTGTAGCAAACCGTAAGCATTTGATTAAGGACTGGCAGTGTACATACTAATCAATGCAAAGATACTGCATGCTGGTTTTTCTTAGAACTGTTGTTGTTCCCGTTTCGTATGCATTAAATCCACAATGTTGCAACATTGTTCTCGATTCGGGGAATTCTTAATTTTCGGTGTTTCTTTTTTCTATAGTATTGATTTATAAATTTACAATCAGAGTAAATGTTCATCTGTAGGATGAATGTATAACTGAGGGAAATCCGTAACACAAGATATTGATTAGTGAGTGATCAGTTGCTAGAAAAGCAAAATCCAAACAAGTGATTTCTTGAAACAGCAGGCGTCTATAAAGGAGGAGTGTTCCTATAAAACGTTATCCAAAGTTCTGTCAGGTCGCAAACCTTTTTCAGCTGATTAATTGATTGATTCATTCATTGCTATCTATTTATCTATCCTGTCATTTTTGTTTTTATCGTTGTTTTTTTTTTTTTGTTTTGTTTTTGTTTTTTTGTGTGTTTGTTTTGCTGTTGTTGTTCTCTCCTTATTCATCCATTCCTTTTTGCAAGCGATTCTGTTGCAGGAGTTACATACAATGAAAGATTCTAGAAAATAACAGGGGAGGGGGTAACGTAACAATGACCATGCAAATTGTTTATTCCCACAACACGCTACAACCGTTGCATGCAATTTAATTCCCAAACATGTCACGCGTACTGCAGCAATGAAACAGCGGCTGTTTCCGAGAATGTAGAACCCTTTGAATAGGGGGTGTACATTATATTCTACTTGAATTCGAGAAAAGTTTTGCAGTTGATTAGTTCTTCTTGTTTTGTATTCGACTTTTTCATGTACTTGCTTTGGTAACATTCAAACAGTTTGTTCCGTATCATTTATATATCATTCTTGTATTGTATTATATTGATCAAAGTTGGTGTTTGTATGTTCACGGCCCTAAAGGATATTATAGGCTATTACGGGTACAAAATATAAATACAAATACCAGATTAGATAGATTATTATATAAATATTTAAATTAGTAAATATATAAGAAAATAGATGTACCGATAAATGAATGTTTTATAGAAGTCATGGAAGTCACAGGAGGAGAAGGAGAATGACAGTCCACCATTTGACACTCGGTGAAATGAAGTTTGCATCACTTTTTTACAGCACCTTTGGTGGATCAAAATTTCGGTTCCAAGAATTCTACAACCGAATATTTTTTTCGAAGTAATTGGTTTCTTTTCCACAAAACTCACCTGAATTTGCTAAAGAGTAATCTGATTATAGCATATGACAGCAGGAGTGTAGTATCATATTTCATTTTAATGAGATTAAGAAAAACAGGAGAGTTTAAACAATTTCAGGACACATAGTTCAGTGAATGTGGTGAGTTTAGTAACTAGCGTCCTCAAATACACACTGACCCTTTACCAACTCATGAGCATCATATCAAATGTCGCAAATAATTTGGTTATCTTAAAGGTTAAATGAATGTTTGATGCTTCTAGAATTTCGACTCTGCTACCGGTAATGAGCATTAATTTGTATAATACTTGCAGTCGTATTGAATGTGACTTTAATTCATTATGGACCGCATAAAAGAAAGGTATAAAGTTAAAGGCATGATATAAAAACAAGTAATCAACTCGATCACCGTTATGCGTGGCTGTGGGACTTGTGCGATTCCTGATTGGGTGAAATCATTAGCAAGCAGCAGATTCAAATGCCAGGCAAGGGAGCAAGCCTTTTCCCGTGACCTTAATTTCTATTAGAAACAACGAAGTGTAATACAACTTAATCTGCGGAAATGTATGTTGCCAGTCGCATTAATCAATAAGTAATTCGTTCTAAGGATTCTTGGGAGCACTGCTCTGCGGGGCTGATCTAGCATGTCTAGTCTTTTCACTAAAGCGCAGACAATGCGGAAATAGCTGCAACGTAAGCAATAATATAATCACTTTAATTGACAGAAACGATGGGCATGTATAGGGTTGCCTTTGCCATGTTTGCTATGGTTTATATCGTGTAACTGCTAGAGGGAATTAACATATATTCATTTCCATTCATAAGTGTTCATATACCAAAGTAGGACAGGAATTTAAGAAAAAAAATGTGAATGAATTCTGTTTCCAGGGTGACGACAATAATAGTTTCCTAATTTGTGTCGCTGAGGAAAACGACAAAAGAAAAACTATAGTCAGAATATCAATTGCTATATGGTGTGATGAATATACATCATGTACATGTGGGTAGAAAATTGAACGGAGGAATTTATTATGCCATACGTAGTGAAAAACAGATTGAAAGAATGACGATATCAATAGTATCAATGATTATGACAAAAGTGCTGATGATAATGAAAATAATAATAATGATGATGATGATGATGATGATGATGATAGTAGTAGTAGTAGTAGTAGTAGTAGTAGTAGCAGTAGTAGTAGTAATAATAATAATAGTAGTAGAAGTAGTAGTGTAGTACTACTAGTAGTAATCATATAATGATAATATAATGATTATGTATAAAACAATCTAATTTTTTCTCGTTTCTTTTTTTTTTCTCGTTTCCTTTCTTTTTTTTATTTTAACAAATGACATATACCCGTGTATTCAGAAATTCGTTATCTGCTCCAAGATTTTTTTTTTTTTTAAACACACATACATTAGTATCAATATGCCTATAGCACGTAAATTTAATTGATATACGATATAAGAGCAATGTAGATTTTAAAAAATGCCTATGCTTGCTCAAGGGCATAAGTGCCGTGCCGGGGATCGAACCCCCCGATTCTGGCGTCTCCAGTCAAGCTCCTTAAACCACTGGACCACGGCACCTCCATATGTTGACCGATATCTCGATTGCAATGTTATCGGAAAATGCTTTGTTGACGATAAGTCTTCCATGACGGATACAGTAACGATATCTGTCTAGATCATGGTTCATATTCTGTCTGTGTTTTCATAGGCGTTGATCAATAATGTAATCCAAGTTGTTTTCATCTCTTAATGCTAATCTCAGCTGGCGCCTTTGCGATATTCGATTTCCATTGTCCACCAAATTTCGAAATTCATACTGATGCATGAGGACATCCAGTTTTTCACACGGTTACATCAGAACATGAAATAAAATACGACCAGTTGACCAAATGTATTCCAACATTACCCTACAACCTGATTTAGAGTTTTCTGGAAATTAAAAGAAAAAAACAGGCCCGAAGTTTTCCTACCAGATGGATCACATGCTACCAAATGTTATTAAACTTTTTTTTAAAATGGTAACGAAACCTTTTTTCACTCCCTCGGACTTTAACAAGTAAGAGCATTCCCCCACACCCCCCCCCCCCCCCCCCATCTGGGTTTGGTTCGAGAAGGTGAAAAGGCAAGATTGATTGCTAGATCCCAAAGCTGATCAAATTTTAAACTGCGCGTTACATAATATTTACCACTTGTATTTTGCAACCTACGTTGCTATAAAAAGAATCTTTGAAACAATAGAATGCCTTGTAGAACAAAAAATAAAAGTTTTGGAGTATTACTCTCAAGCATGGAAATGCATTATCTTTTCTGAAATTTATAAATGTTTTTAAAAACGTTTTCAGGAGTTAGATGCATGCCACGCATAACTTAACCCAATTGGATTTGTGCAATATATCCTAACACATCGAAAGTTGTTCACCAACACCTTGTCTGTTTTACCATCTCATTAAGTGGATTTTCCAAATCCCTTATCTCAAGTTAATCTCCGCCATGTACCCTGCGGTTATTCGTTGTATCAGTATTCCATTGTAAACATGTCCAAAGCACAAAGTCTCTTTATTTCAAGTTCAAGTTCAACGGTCAAAGTTTAATTTCAGATCTCCTTAAACAAACATTTAATAAACATAATAAGCATACATGAATTTGTCATCATACATCATCCCTTATCCTAAGTTAAACTCCGCCATGTACCCTGCGTTTAGGCAGCATAACTTAAATTACAATTAGAATAGCATTTTGGGTGGCCAAAATTTTAATTGTAAAATCTGAAATGTTGAACCACAAGGTGATGAACTTAACATGATCAGGATGACGATTAGTTGTTATGTGTCTGAGAAGTAAAGGTCTATGGAACTGTTTGTGCAAAGCATCAGACTTTTTTTTTCAAAATCATTTTTACAGATAAAACAAGAAACCCTTGAATTGCTACGAACCCGCCAAGCGTTAAGTATCATTTTTGACGTGGACAAATAATCTCATCAAGGAAAATTTCCTGTTGTTTCTATTTTCTTTGCACGAAGTCTCTTAACTTGCAGAACAACCTGTTGCTTCCTATTTGGAGTTTCTCATAAATGTTGATGCAAATGGCCTCTTTCCCACCTAGCTTTAATTGTTTAAGAAGGTTTTCATAAAACTCTATTCAATGACATGTACAAAGACTGACAGCTTGCTATTTTTCTTTGTTCTCGATTTATTAGGGCGTTGCATGCGTACAGGCAAAGACTTCTTCAAATCAACCGAGTTCGACCAACTCGGTTTTATTGTGGACACTGCATTGTGCGTTTTATTTCATCATGTACCTTCCTGGCAAAGCGACATGTTCTGTATCATCCTGATTATGTACAAATTCTGATTGAATATGGTCTTTTTATACCCAGGGTAGTCTCATTAGAGTTTACCCTGTTTTTTATCACCCCAGTAGATCAATTTAGCACACCTGGACGAAAGCGACTTTTATGGATAAAACACCCTGTACAAAAAAGTAAGGGCCATACAAGTTTCAAACTAAGGAGCTCTCGTATGATAGTCAACGACATTCAGTTTTTTCAGCAATTATTTAGTGCTGATTAAAGTCCTCCCACCCGACATTCCAACATGTTTTACAGTACGAAGCATCTTCAACCCTTTTATATATTTTCAGGATTAAATCACCATTTGAAATAAAGATTTTCGCAGAGGCACCATGAGTTTGTACCTTTCGTCTATATCAGACGTAAAAGCTCGGTTTGGGATTAAAGTAGCCCTCATGTTCCCTTCATGTCTTGTTAGATTCCCATGTGAATACTGTCCTTTTTGACAGCCACACACTGCTTTTAAAGGTAAATCTCAGGGGTTTGTTCTCTTAATAGCTCCCTCAAAAAGTTACCCCCAAAAAACACGATGCACTGCGCTATATCTTTCCATCTCTCCATCTCTCTCTCACACACGCACACACCCTCACACGCAGTGTCTCTCTCTCTCCCGCTCTCAAGCGCAAAAACACACATACACTACCTCATGTTCTCTTTCTTTCTCTCTCTTTCTCTCCCTTCCTCTCTCTCTCTGTTTGCACATGTCTCTCTTTCTCTTCTCTCTTTCTCCATTCCCCCCCTCTCTCTCTTTCTCTCTCTCATTCTATTTCTCCACCATATATCCACTAACCTGTACTTAACAAAGTGCATAGATCATCAGATGAACTTCAGGATCTGCTATAGCCCTTGACCGGAGCAGATGGTATCTAATTCCTAGGACACCTTAGCTACTCATTAAATTTTAACCCGAAGGAGTTCACAGTTTTCTTAAGGTCTAAATACTCATCTGTCTTTGTTTTTGCTTTTTTTTTCCTTCTCAAATTGGCAACACTTATGGTTTTCCCTCTCTCCCGCATAATTTGAAGAAATTTCAACAAGAATATTGCCAATTTATTGCCATAGAGATTTAATACTTTACACCACGTTGCCAGTTTAGAGACTTTGATAATTACAATTCAGTCGCCCCTATTCGAGAATGGTCTAACATACTGCAATGGAGATCGACTCAAAATTTTCAGTGAATTTGGCTCAAATTTCAGTTTTTGTATAATGTGTATTTCTTATGATTCTGGATCGGAAGATACTGCAAAGCTCATGCAAGAATCTAAACTACTTTTATTTCCAAAGCAATTTCAAACTTCACGACATGAAGAAGTGCAAAACACTAATCTGATACTGTAGGTGCTGTACATTAAAGTAGGTCATGTACAATGAAATTCAAAAGATAAAAAATATTTCACACAGCTGCAGCTAAACTTTTTGCCTTACAATCCATTCGAATAGTAAGCGAAATTGACAGCAGGCATTCGGGTTTGTATCAAATTTCTCTTCAACTATTAAGGTAGCTATATTATCTCTAGATCTGGAATTCTCACCCCCCCCCCCCCCTCCCTATTGTATTCATAGTCTACGTGTGTAGGTCGTACGTGACCAGTTCATAATTTAATGTCTCAAATGTCTACTTTCTTGTGGTAATTCAGTTTTAGCAATTTCCTGTCTTTAATGGCAGATTTTTCCTAATGCCGTTATCATCTCTGTTAAAAGAGCTTTGATTGAAGGCATTCATGTTATATTGTTCCTTTAAACATGTTTTAGAAAGACTTCTTCATTAACTTCTAAAGAAAAGAGGGATTTTATCAACATTACTCTTCCTCATATCAGAGACGCGGGGGTTGTGAAACACCCCCTCCAATTTCTTTTGTGATTTGTTTGTATCAATTTGAATTAATTCAATCCATTGTTTGCTTGATTATATACTGAAGCTGCAAATGAAACAAAGCTAAATATATTATAATTCGTACTACCTGCTGATTATCCAAATCTAGTCGATTCATTGTGTGATAATGGTGTCTGTTCATCTTCCAGTAGATCAATCAGGTTTCTTGTTACCATCTGCAGAGGGCATAAGGACAAACATGTACGATTTTTATTAAGGAATAAGGCACTGTCTTAATTCTTATCATTCGTCAGGTTATTTATTTGAAGAGCTTGCTTCCAAAAGGCGTTATATCCAGTTTGTATCAAAGTTGAGTTTTTAACGTCACAGTTTCATTCAGCTAGAGTAATTTGCTATGAATAACATTTTGAGGCAAATTTATCAACAAATATAGAAGGTATAGTGCTTTGTGATTGTAAACTTGCACTGACACTTGTACAAGCTCGGGACAAAGAAATACATTTTCTCTCGACTTACCAAAATGGATTTAGCGCCTTCTGGGAAAAAATCTCTTCATTTGCATATGAATTTCAAAACAAATTCCACTATGTTGAGAAAGAATTAGGAAATGTGATGAGTTTCTGAGGGTGTGGTCAGTGTCATTGTTTTTGTTTGTTTGTTTGTTTATTTATTTGTTTTTGTATTTTTAAAGTGATTTTATTTTTCTTTTCTTTTTTTAATTTTCATTCATTTATTTTGATTTGTTAAATATATCTTTATGTTTTTGAATTTCATTTCATTGATTCTTTCGGCACTTCCTCCCTTAAACGTGATGAAAACTTCTCAACAATTTGGCGCCATTCGTGATATTCACAAACACATGACAAAGGTTAACAGAAACGCACTCATATCTTTCTTCATAGATTCCTTGTTTTGTTTTCAGAATATTGGCGTACTTTTATGACAGTACTGGTAATACTGCATGTATATGTTCAAAATGAATTCGGACAGAAAATTCTAACTACGACCCACATTTTTTTTGCAGAGCATAACGTTAAAAAAAAATCACTTGCTTCGGCCTTGGCAATCATTTCTACCATATTGAGGACGCAATTTGCAGGAAGCTCGGGTGAAAACTCATAACATATGAAGTAGGAGTTAAAGTGCCAGTTCCTTCAACTTCGTCTCATTTTTCCCTGGACGCCGATTTGCGGTGTTCATCCGGTTTTCTAGGAAATTTTTCAAGCGACCTTCTACAGTTTCATATATTACTCATCAAAGAATAGGAAGCGGTATCATAAAAAAATGTACCAAAGTTAACCCAGTTACTACTGAATTCTTATAATCCATAGCCTTTATAGGGATCATCCCGTTCCAATCACCAAAGTGTTAATATTTCAATCAATTATCATTAACAAGACGTACATATTCGTTCCGCCATGTCCATCTGAACAAAACATCATGTCCACCTGAACAATACAATAAGTACCCTACTAGACACTGTGATGACTTCCATCTGCCCATGCTCAGAACCCTTTTCGCTCAAAATACGTTTATTTTTACCGGCCCCAAATTTTGGAACTCTCTCCACAATGACATCCAACTTGCCCCCTCTCTTAATTCATTTAAGAAGAAATTAAAATTGTTTTTGTTACAGTCTTACAAAACAAATCAATGAATATCTGGGGGTTTTTTTAACCCTCTTCCTCGATCTGTTTATTTCCCCCATCGTATTATCCTGCCCTCCCTGTAGCTCTCATATGGCAACCCACGTTGCAACATGCTTACTTTCATATCGTGCTCTCTCTCCCGCCTCCCCTCCCCCCCCCCCCCCCCCCCCTCCCTTTCTCTCTCTCCGTCTTCTTCTCTTTCTCATGTACACATTTCGTGCAGCAAGTTTTGTTTTTGTTTTTCCACCTTTGTTGGTCTTCTCATTGTGTCTCACAGATTTTATGTGTTTTAATTTTTTGATATTCTTCGATGTATCTTCGCAACTGACATTCGAGTCGTAGCAGGTATATAAATTGTATGAGTTCACATTAGTTTATGTTTTGAAAAAAAAAAGAAATGAAATAGAAATGTCATTAGTAAATTTGTATTTATTTTTTTTTGTTATCTTTTCCTTTTTCTTATATATATATATATGGGTATATATATATATATGTGTGTGTGTGTGTGTGTGTGTGTGTGTTTATATATTTCATTTTAAAATGACATAATTTAAGTTTACTATATTCATTTGAGGGATCCACACTCTACAAGCATTGCTTTTCAGTGGATCCCTCCACTTCCATAAGAGATTATGCGTATAGAGTATATATTTTTTGTCATTGTAAAAAAAAGATACGAATAGTTATGTATGTTTGATTTCTTTCATGATTTGTTATTTGTGTTTTGGAAATGAAAAAAATAAACCCTTGAACTTTTGAAAAAGTGCCTTTTTTTATTTATACAAAAATAATAAACAATAAATAGTGACCATTTGTAAACCGCCATATCCATTACACAGAATGCTCAAGGCGCTGGGGGGGGGGGGGGGAATAATGTAAACCACTAATGACAGCAATACAACTGGCAATTAAATAGTACAGGAAAAAGAATGAGTGACATGAATATACAATAGCGAGAGATACGAAATAACGGAAAAATACACAATGCAATTGAAGAAATGTGCAAATATCCAATCAAACGAAAGCACATTTAAAAAGGTGAGTTTTGGGATAAGCCTTGAATGAATTAATGGGTACCGTTTCCTTAAGATGCTGTACTTGCACTTAGATATAAGTATGATTATCATTAATGAATAATTATGATTCACCCATTTTGATTGCCCAGTGATAGATTACTTCATAATTTCAAAACCCTCATCCTTCATTTCCTTTCCGAATCGAATTTACTGAAGTTCCGTTGAGGTTTATGGTGCGTAAAGTCGTAAAATGAGCGAGCTGATTTGTCACGTTTATTTTGTTAATAAAGACAGCCCATACTTGTCCTGTTCGATAGGGAAGAAATCAGTATTTCATCCTGATTCAACATTCCCCCTTTTTTTTTCCTATTCATATGGTTCTCAGTAACGAAGATATTGATAATCATACGATTTATCCATAGTGTTTACGGCAATAGAAATATCAATTCAACTAGTTGAATAAAATTCTGGTAACAAGCCCAAAATTTAACCACACAACTTACGCATGTCATTGCCGTGTGCCAGTCATGTCTCTTGATTACGGAGTTTCTGTATCAATGTATTTATTACATGTTTGGGAATCTTTGGTACTAGTGTCATATGAAGATATTTGCTTTTTACGAATCTAAATTATTATCATCATGGCCATGACTGATGAATAATTCCGGCAAGTGTACAAAGGGAGAAATATAAACTCATATTTTGACTTCTTAGTCTTATAACATGTTTAAAACTGTATCTTTACCATTAAACAGTTAACAACACTCGGGCGGCATCACCCAGTCCTAAGAATGTACGCCCGCGCACTTACTCGTCGCAAGAGATTTCTCGATTCCACGAGAATGCGTGCGGGATAATAACGTGAAGTACATTACGCACTATACGCGCGGCAGGCGATCGACCACTCTCCCTTTTCTTCTCTCTCCCTCTCTCGTCATTTCGTTCATAATTGTAAGTTCAGTCAGGCCAAGACGCAGTCAGTCCTAAGAAGACATTAGAGACAAACACATCCGCGAAGAACGATACCCTCTTTTTTAATTTCTTGATTAACTGAATCAAACCAAGAAAGACCAGCAAACCAAAGCCAAGATAGTTTGTAAAACCATCCCCGTCCGTATCTGATCGCGACACATTAATGTTCCAGAGAATCGGAACTTTTCTTGGCGCCACATAAGCAGACCAAAAACAAGGAGACGAGTTGGTAGAAACGAGGACCGGTGCGGAGCTTTGCGTTCGTTTTTCTTTTTTCTCCTTCGCCGAATTTCAGGCAACCCGATTTTTATTTCATAATATCTTTCATCATGGACTCCAACATGACGGCGAGATCTTTTGTAATTCTGTCAGTGCTTCTTCTGGCCGTGGTTTCTTCTCATGCACACAATACCTTCTCATTTAAGGGCAGAAGTAGATACTTTCCCGGAAAGAGGGGGACAGACGGCTCAGCGGTAGACAATTCAGCCTCACAAAGATTCGACTCCATAAATTTGGACGATTTTCAGGTGAGCCCGGTGTCATATTTTTTCATGTTACGTGATTTTATGTGACAGAAATGTGATGTTTTTGTTCAAAACATCAGAAAACATGTAATTACGTCCAAGGTGAAGACGCGACGCATCATTGACGAGGTGCCCAATTTCCGTTTTAAAAGGATTCAAGGGAGCAGAGATGATATTTGCTAACTTGAAAGAAATAATCGAATGGAACTGTCTCCAGTATTTTTTGTGGGCCTTAGTCATAAGAACTCTATATTTCCTTCATGTTTCCTTTCTTTAAGCAAAAAAAAAAAAAATCCATTGTCAATGTTGAAGTTAAAAAAAAATCATAGTGTGTGTTAGGTTCAAACAACGCAAAAAAAAAAAAAAAAAATTGCTTCTATGTGATCACCGAAACACTTTTATTTAGTGCTTTGATGCAATTCCGTTCAATATCTTTCTTCTTCTCCTTCTTCTTCTTCCTCTTCTTCTTCTTCTTCTTCTTCTTCTTCTTCTTCTTCTTCTTCTTCTTCTTCTTCTTCTTCTTTCGAATAGAAAGGGTCTAACATTTGTATGTACGTTATCTGTATTACCCTCGAAAGATAGCTGGGAGATGCGCCCACCTTTCCACTCTCCATCTCTCTCTCTCTCTCTCTCTCTCTCTCTCTCTCCCTCTCTCTCTCTCTCTCTCTCTCTCTCTCTCTCAATCTATATCTCTCTCTTTTTGGATTTGCATTTGGTGTTGGCTTTCTCTTTCTTTCTTTCTTTCTCTCTCTCTCTCTCTCTCTCTCTCTCTTCCTGTTCCCTCTTTTTGCATTTTCTCAATATTTGTCACTCGCTCTTTAGCTCAATAAAATCCCAGATATCCCAGTTAAGATATATCCCTATACCTACGAATACCTACAAATACTTAGGGTTACATATGATGATATCCAGGTATACCTATCGCCTGGAGACTGTCTTTATGACCTTCAAATACTTAGTCTATGTGAATGAAGCAAGGATTCGAAAGAATTTCTCGTGGGCTGGAACGTATTATCGTAACATTTTGTCCCCAATTAAGAAACAATGATATTCCATTTTATCTTTTGAAAAATACTTGGTTGAAGCTATTTAAAATTCGTTTTGCGAGGTTATGTTACTATGAATAGAAATGGAAGAAGATAATCACTTGATTGATGTGGAAAAACGACGCATTTTTATGATTCTTTAAAAAGCTCATTGTCACTTCTGCTAAACATGAAAGATAACTTTAACATTGACATATGGTTTCTCACCCGCTAAAGAGAGACTATTCCATAACCTAGTAACATCGCAGGGTTCAAAAACCCCAATCCTTTACACATTGCAGGAGAACTGGAGAATACTTCATAACACCTCTAAGAAAAACATCATGAACGGTAATAAGTGGGCGGAGAAATCACTTTATATAAGTAGACCCGAAAACAAAGTTACAAAAAATCTTTCAAAAAAAAAAAAAATCTTACAAAAAAAAAAAATTGCTTGCGGGAAAAGGTTTGCCAAGTGGATCAAATCTGTCCATCATGCCAACTTACCAGTCTCTAAAACATGAGAAGATTATTCGTTTGCTCGTTTTAAAGTTAAAGCGGTGACAATATTACTTTGTCATGAAAAATGTATCGAATTAGACTTAAAAAAAAAAAAAGGACTAGACCAGTCCACTGCCTGAATGGAAGTGACTGCTGATCAACTTGAGTACTTTTTACCCCTTCGGAGGCTGCAGCCCCCCCCCCCCCCCCGTTTCTTAGGTCGATCTATCTATCTCTTTGTATTTGCCCAATAGCTTTGGGCCTTTGGAGCAACAATATTTTGGGTCTCTACGCCTATGCTATTTTTTTTTTGAAAAATGGCATTTTTAAAAAAATTTATTTATCATTCATCTTGTCCATATATCATTAAATTTCTCTTGTGGCCTGGTGGTCGTATCGCAATATGGGTCTTTGGATAAGTATTATATATCTAAAGATCCATATTGTGATGAAAAATAAAACAAATTTTTAATCATTTTGTAACATAGGTGTAGAGAAACTGGTATTAGACTGTACTGAAAGCGTGTTTTAAAAAAAAGGGAAAAAAATACATGTTTTGCCCTACTTTCTTTGTTACAAACATTTTTAAAATGAAAGAGAAAAGAAATTCGATTAATGTAAAAAACCAGCAATGTTATTATTAATCATCACTCTAAAATCTAGTACCCGCCAAACTATGTGAGAATTGTGATTGGCATTCTGAGTTTCAATTTTTCGGTCATGTCACACAAACAAAAAACTGAGATTTGTTTGCCGACGAATGCCGTTGACTGCGTCGGTCTGTCGTTAGTTCTGCATTTAAATCATCCAATCAGGGCCTTCCGATCAAGAACGACATTAGAAAATGTTAATTTGATTGCCACTTTGGAGGGAAGCCATTTGAGGGTTACAAAATTGCCATCAGTCATTCGGGCATTGGTGACGTAAACGTTATTTACTATTCAAAAAATGTATTACTCGCTGATCCGAATTATTCCATTTGGGGATTGGTATGTTTTGTTTTGTTGTGTTTTGTTTTGGTGTTGTTGCTTTGGTGGGTGTTTTGCATATTGCTTGATACAAACGAGGCGTAATTTGCCTGAGGTACAACTGTGCCTATTACTGGTATGTCCCTTGGAGTGCACGAGTTTCATTGAACAAAAGATTGTTGCAAAGTGACATGGTCATGATGGCGTTACATTATTGGAGTGTGGGATAGCTAACGTTTAACTGTTCAAAGGCTCCATTAATGTCGGTAATAGTGCGATGAAATAACGCATTGGAAGAAAATGGTCTAGACACTTCAGGGGCATTACGTCAACCTCATCAACGCAAATAGAATTCGTATCACCTCGTTTTACGCGATCTTCGTCCGTTAACAATGTGTGGGATTTTTTTTTTTCTTCTTCTTCTTCTTCTTTGGTCGCTCCATGTGAATTGAACAGGTGATACGATGATAACGATTCATCCGTTACCTGTCGCTCTATCGGTAGAAGGTCGATAACAAAAAGACATTTCTTTTACGAGAGGGGTGGGGATCTTGGCGTACATCTGTATGATTATGGCCGCCCACTCGATGTAGATTATCTGTCATGGTAAATGACTGAGATGAATGAACTAGCAACCTTGGTGCCAATTAGGGGGTATCTCACCGGCCTGGAAACTAGTTCGCGACGCGAGTCTCCACTGGTTGCGGAGACGTCTCCGCGACGTCCCCGCGATGTTTCCGCGAGACTAGCCGGGTCTCCGGGGAGTTGCGGGAAATTGAAACATGTTCGATTTTTTGGAGACTTTTTCCAGTCTCCAGCAGGTCTCGAAGACGTCTCCACGACGTATCCATCAGTTTATCCGCGACGTCGCGGCGACGTCTCCGCCGATGAGATAGAACCAGTTGGGGATCTGTAACTTTCTGGTGGGGGCAAAGAGCCCTGACAAGCAAAAATGAACCCTCTTTTCAAGTGTCAAAGTGTATAAGATTGTCGATGGAGAACGATTAGGGATATAGTTATAATTTACTTAATGTGGGCTTTACGAATGTCATATTGGGGTTTGACTTTGGTGCGCCATGCCATGCATCTGGATGCGTCAATTTCATACAACAGTCCATTTGCCAGTAGCAGAATACCAGTTACTTGTGTTATAATGAGCAGCGCCGCCTCAAGTCGCATTCAAAAGTCGCGTCCTTGGGTGTATTGTGTTGTATCCAATATTTCCTTTTCCATATTTTTATTTCAAGTAAACTAGAATCTCCATAAAAGTAAATATAACGAATAAATGAATAAAATGTTTGAATAATCGGATAGCCAGCAGGTTTTTCTTGTCTTGTCTAGTCTGTTATTTGTATTGCTTTGTATTCTACACTGTAAAAAACAATGGGTAAAATTCTAACCTGCACGAGGGTAATTATATGTCCAACCAACTTTGGGCAATATTTTCACCGAATGCGGGAAGCATATTGTCCAGTTAGGATAAAAATAAGCAGTAATTACTTTAGAATGGGCAAAATTTCCATCAAAGTGGATTAAAAGAAATGTCCGGAGAAATGCCCAAAGTTGGTTGGACACCTAATTACCCTCATGGCACATTTTTACCCAATATTTTTAGAGTGTAAGCATCAAAAGCAGTGATAAGGTTGCATTAATATCATTACTGACTTACTGGTGTAGAATCAATCAATATCTCTGACACACATTCTTAACGATCGTTTTCGATTTGCACACGGAGGCCAATATATAAGGATAACAAACTATGCCTACGTCGAATGATGGTATATTTAAAAGTATTACCAATGTGTGTAAACGTACCTTCAATTTTGTCATATAGACAAAAAGTGTGAAATGCTTATTCCGAATTTTAGTAATTTACGATGATTCCAAGCGGTAGTAAGTAAGACATCCCATTTTGAATTGCACTTGTACGTGTCGGATTTTGAGTCCATTTATTCTCTCTTTAATTTTCTTGAAACTCCTATTTTAGATTCCGTTTGTCGTCATTTTTTTTTTTTTTTGAAATTCTTTCATTCATCTTCGTATGATTTAAGATGTATTTTGCTGTTCACTTGCCCAAAAAATAAACCAAACGAAACAAAACCCATGTACTCAACAAGTTGAACATGTTGAAGAGCAGAAATCATGGAAAGTATAAATGCATTGTGAGCATAATCAATCAGTAACAGAAACAAACGCTTAAAGCCAAGCTCACGTAAATACACCCCCCCCCCCCCAAAAAAAAAAAAAAAAAAAAAACGGCGTATATTTAAAGGCATAAAGAATACAGAGCCCGAAATGTTCGTTGCAAAGCAGTGTTCACAAAAGGAATGTGGAAAATCTTGCAAAATCAAAATGGTCATTGAAATCATTTTCTTTATATGATGCTGTGATTCAATTATCTTTAAAAGCATCTGAATGATTAGTCCCATAAAATAGATTTTACATGAAAAAAAAAATTTTGACATGAATATAGACCAATCCCACAACGCAAGAGGGCAGCAGACTGTTCGACACAGTTCGACATACTGCGGTGGGCGCTCCAACTTTTATAGCACACAAGCCAATAGCGCGTTATGTACATTCGTTCGCTTTTCTGTCTATTTTGACCAATATATGTAGATTTCTTTTAATATTTGCAATGAGAAATTATCAGGGAAGTTCATGTTGCAGCTATGCGGTGCTCAAATACCACAAGAATTTGAGAAATTTAAAAAATTGGAAGCTAACTGAGTGCGAAATTCACCCGCTTTTGACTCATGAAGCCTGTTTGTGTGAGAAACCGTACTCCCTACACAAGCTTCCGTAAGCAGTGTGAAGGAATTAGTCGCCAGTGGGTAAAAACATCAACAGAAAGGACTTTGAACTCAAGAAACATTATCATTATGTACTTTGGCGTAAAATTTAATGAGTGAAAACATGACTTTGTAAGCAGGGTAAGATTGAGGGCTCCCGTTTACTACGGCTTCTATGCTGCAATCGAACTTTTACTGACAAAAACCATCGAAAGTACAAAGATGATGGATTTACTGTTGACCAACCATGGCAACGTACTGCTTGATTTTTTTTAACGACACACACACACGTGGGTATCAATATGCGTATAGCACTTTCATTTATTTGATGTACGATAAAAGAGCAATGTAGACAAAATGCCTTGCTCAAGGGCATAAGTGCCGTACCGGGGATCGTACCCTGGATCCTCGCGTCTACAGTCAAGCGCCTTGAACCATTGGACCACGGCGCCTTTACATGAAATGAATTTGTGAACGATTCCCACATCGCTTGGAACGGCGAGGAGCTGATCTCGAGAAATAATTTTTTTTAAAGAAATTATATAAATTGCCATTTCTAACTTCCAAGGGCATTGCGTAGACCTGAACTTGGCTGAGGCAGCGAGAAGGTACACTCCGAAAAGGGTCAAGGGGGTGTTTCACCAAAAGTTTCACCAAAAGTTACGCATGACTTTACGAACGACTGGAATTATGAAGTGCCATATGGGATGCCCTAAGCTTTTCCTGACGTTTAGACTGTGGGGCTGAACACCACCATTCACCCTATTTTGGCCAGACGTGTCAGAATTAAAAGGCAGAACTCCTTCAAGTATAGGCTGATTCCTATGGTCAAAATAGAGTAAATGGTGGTGTCCAGCCCCACAATGGTGACCCCCGACGTGATTAGATCTGAGCTAAAAACGTCACACCCAATATCTCTTACAAATAATAAATTGTAAGCAAGACTACTTTAATTCGCTCCAAAACAATCCCATAATCTCAATTAGACTGTGGCAAAAAAATGTACTTTGCAATAAAAATGTTTGTAAACAATATTGATGTTCATCTAAGTCTGCATATTTCACCTTTAGCTAATGCGATTTATATCCCATCTGGCTTGCCATATTCAAGTTGTTCGTAAAGTTGTTCGTAAGGTCATTCGTAAGTTTACGAACAGCTTTATGAAACATCCCCTGGTGATCTTTACTGAACTGGCTAAAAGAGCATGCACGTTTCGTAAGTTCTGATATTCCTAATGGATTATTCCCATTTAGTTTGAGAAGTATTAGATATGTCATTGATCCGATTAAATCAGTGTCGAAGGCTTCTTACGGGCTTTAATCGGTAGGATGGGACCTGTAACACCAATTTTCTAAGATCGATGGCAAAACAGGCATAATAAAAGACCCGCTTGGGAACGATTTTTCAACAATAGCTATCGTTATCGATAGCACGTAGCTCTGGTGCGCTCTTGTAATAAAAATTACCCTAAAATGATTGTCTTTGATGTTTCCCTACATAATCAGTTTAAGAAAATTTATGGCACTACTACTTGGCGCCATGTGAAGATAGTGGACATTTGAGTGCTGGCTTGAAACCTATTGCCAGTCGCAATATTTTCATTAGTATTAAAGTATACACCTATACTCCGTATATCATTTTTATGATATTTTTTTTATAATTCAGTTTTTTTTTTTTCAATTATAATTCAAAGTGTCTTCATGACAACCAGAATTTTCTTAAAGCCAAGATTTTGTCTTAAATCGGATAGTTCTTTTACATGGCCGAAACTATTATTTGAAAGAATGCTCGCCCTCACAATTTTCTTTTGAAAATCATTCAGCATACATGTCGTACTTTTGTATGGGGTCGTGGTAGACAAATTAATGATATCCTGTAAAGCACACCAGAATATGGAATAAAACATGCGACAAATTTCTCCAACATTTAGTGAATGAATTAAACTAGATACATTTATGATATGCATTAAGAGGAAGGTGAAACACAATAGTTGCGTAGAAGAAATTATCTTCTTCTGTGTCTGTTTTGGCCTTTAAAATGGATATTATTTGGACCTCTTGGTCAAGTGCATTTGAATTATTTACTTCCCAGGATACCAAGTCGTTTCGGCTTCTTTTTAAAATGTCATTCGTAATTCCATCAGAATCTATGAAAATTGAGATTGTCATCCTCGAATCCATGTTGAAAGAGAAAACTCCGTTTTAGAGCGATTTTTCTGGATGACGTGTTTTCCTCTCTTTATTCATACCTTGTAAGGTCAAAGGTCATCAAGGATAAGGATGAACTTGATGAGAAATGAAGTAGCAAATATATGTGGAGGTGTATTTTCGGGACGATATTCTGAAGTTTTAGTTCAGGCAGCACTTACGAAACAATTCATTTTCACTGGGGTTTGAACGGATGAATGCGAATTGTGTTTTACGCAGCTACTCCACAATACCTTCATCCGTTGAAGATTCTTTCAGTGTTGGAGATATGTTGGAGATATGTTGGTTTGTTGTAGGAAATCGTCATTAACTTCAAAATTTCTAAACACTGTCAAAGGGATCCAGTAACTTTGTGGAGGCTTGATTTCATAAACTGGTGAACTTCGATGTCTGCGTTGTATAAAAATGTTCAGAAGGATATATAAACAGCCAGGAATATAAAGGTTTTGAAATGTAAGATGTTATTCTCAAGATATCTATCACTAAATACCGCCACTTTCAAAACCTTCCTGGGTATGCTACTGAATAGTACTGAAGTCTACGAGTAAAACAAGGTCTGGCATTTCCGGTCATTTGTATAATTTTACTTTTTGTGAAGCACATGATGATGCTTTTGAAATGCAGCTTCAGGGCTTCACTTTAATAAAATATTACATACACCGATGTAGGGGCCATGCAGCTGAAATTTGTTAAAAGATACTCAACGGCTTTAATGTTTTTTTTTTTTTTTTTTTTTTTTGCAATTTATTTCAGACAAAAAAGCTATCGTCATCTCGTTATTGCTCCCTGTTCAAATTTTATATACCATCTGACTGTAGGAATTCCTTTACAGTATAGTAGATATATCAGTGGTAAAATGTGAATGCAATATAATCTCCATCTTTAACATATCATTCCTGAAAGAGCTTCGTTACTGCTACTTCATTCTCCTTATCCCTTTTTAAAATCCCATAGTAATTCGCTCAATATCATATGGATCATCGTTGTTGTTGAATTCGGTTTCTACAGACGTGTATCTATCAAATATGATTTTTTTTACGTCTGGGACCGACCTTTAATGTCACCATCCGAAAGACTTGGCAAATGTAGATTCCTATCTTGCCAAAGGATATTAGTGCCGCGGCAGGAATTCAAACCCCGGATCTTGTGGTTCAAAATCCGGAGACTTATCCTCTGAGCCACAACGCCTCTGCGATTATATTCGACAGCATCGATTATTTGCATTTTCTGTAAGAAAAAAAAATCTTCGTTATATTACAAAAACCTACAATTTTGTTACCGAAACCCTGGGTTGTCGAGAGGGTACATCATTGAACAAAGTATGCATTGCCATAAATTTGGTTTTCAGTTATTGTAATTAGTTTATGACTTAATGATGCAAGTTGTCAGAATGATCCACGATGTCACCGTGACCAGTCACGATTCGAAGACATTACTTATAAACGGAAAACCTAGAAATTCAGAAGAAGCCTATTACAATTTTTGATAAGGGTGTTGATGATGCTGGCATTTCTGTTTGATTTTAATTTCAAGTTGAATACTTCATGGCATGGCTAATGTAAACATTGTCTGTGGAACATCGGAATGGTGTTGGGGTCAGTACTTTCATGAGTTTCACTTGGGTGTTCATACCCGGCGGCGACAATACGGGGATGGCAAAGAATAAAGGAGGCATGAGAGAGGGGAAAAGACGGGGGAAAGGAGTTGATGACATGTATCATTTCCTCACCTTCCCCTTTGGTCGCTTTGCTACCTCGCTGTTCATCCACTAAACATGCCTAGGGAGCCCCGTTGGCCACCCCCGGGTCAGTGCCCCCCATCAATGAAACGATCCTCGTTACGCCATTCCCAAATGCTCTGCAAGGGGATGCTCCATAGGATAGTACAAAGGGTTCCCAAGAGGCGCATTCATCATCGCCCTATCAACGAACTCCGCATCGTCTTTCATGCATGGACTTCAGTTTGGGGATCTTTTGTTTGACTTTATTTCATCTCTGGACTGTCCTAAGGAGAGGGGTATTAATAGGTAATATGACAACCTGTCTGCGGTGAAATCAAATGGAAAACGAATTCCTTAGATTCCATTATCTCTAACGCGAAGGTCAAGGCGAGAGATAAAAACGTAGAGCAAGATAAGCCAAGTTTTCATCTCCGTTCGTAATCTTTGCACGTTGGCGTTTCCTGTTTTACGGAGTTGGGGTTATTTAAAGAGCCAGTTCCTCTTCCTACCGGGTACGGCCATTTTGAAATCTTTCATTCCTTCATTCCTGAAGACTTCAGTATGAAATATGCATCAAAAACTAGCAAACTCCACATGAAATTTGAATTGTATATGACTACAGTATCTTGCAAATTGAATTTGTACTGCCATTTAATTTGATAAATTCTAGAGGAAACGTCGCGTATTCTTCAGCTCGTGATGCCGTAGTAATTTCATCAAGACGCAATGGAAAGTTTTCTTATGTAGACTACACGTCAACAGTTCTTTGTACGGAAACCATGGATCCTGTCAAATTTACCAAGCCAAAAAAAAAAAAGGAAAAAAGAAAAAAAGAAATAGGTATCAAGATTCATAAGCACTTCTTGCAAGTAGAATGACTGCATGCGTGCTTCACAATACGTGTATTATACTCTAAAAACAAGAGTCACATTTGACTAGATTACCGGATCAAATGGGCACCAGCTAAAATCTAGTTAAATTCATGTAAATTGGAAAATGATTCGGTCCTTTAATGATGATTTCCACACCATCTCCCTTTCAATGCTTTCTCTTCTGTTGGTAATGGGTAGATTCAAGCATAACTACTGTCCTGTAGACATGGTAGAATCGCAATGGGAATGACTCTAATTAATTTTTGTCCCTGGCAGTATTACGGTTGCGCTGATGTCAGCCCTCGGTCACGGTCATTCTGCCCCGTGACTTTTCGCTTCGCTCGGTGGATTGCTGCGTGAAATGCCCTTCAGCATGTTCAGCAAAAAAGGGGAGTGTTCCTTTTGTTATCGTTGTGGCCTTCCTTGTATTTTGAGAAGACCCCTCCCCTTTCGAATTCCTACAAAATCTAGGGAATCTGTGCCACACCAACAACCATATCCCCGTCCCTTTGAAGGCCTTGAAAGTAAAACATGAATTACTACGCATACGGGCCACTGCGTTTAGGTTGATCCCTTTATCATTTTCTCTATGAATTCGCCTCTTTCATGTGAATGGCGACATAGAGTGGACGTGACGTCTGTTCGCTGCTTTCCTTTTAAATGCTTCATACCGCAGTTCATACTCATTCAGAAAGACGAAAATTGAATAAATTGAATAAGGGAGATGAAATAGTTCTTCTTCGTCCCTTCTGTACAAAGTTTTTGAGAGATAAATGATATCCATTGTATATGTAAATTCATCCGTATTTCTCTGTGTGTGAGTGTGGGTGTAGGTGTGGGTGATTTTTAAGGGTTTTTGTTATTGTTTTTTTCTAATGTGTTCTTCTCTTTTTGAAGCTCATTTTAAAGAAAGTTTAAAAGGTGTGGAAGGAGAATGGAGTGATAATCATTAATGGAGTGAGTAACAAATGTTCCCTTGACAATGGGTGTAGATTAGCGATGAAAAGAGATGCAGAGAAGCAGGGAAAGGAGTGAAGAGATTGAAAGAGGATGATGAGAGAGGGAGAGGGTATGGAGAGAGTGTGTAAAAGAAAGCACGCAATATGCTCAATGAAGTTGTGGGCAAGGGAGTTGGAGGAGAAAGGAATAAAGGGACTGAAATAGAATGATAAGACAGGGGGAGGGAAGAAGAGAGAGAGAGTAAACAGGTAGATGCTCAATGAAGTTGTGGGTGAGCGAGTTGGAGGAGAGGGACTTTGTGAATGATGACCCTCTGGATGAATGAAGCGAGGATTAAGAGGGGAGAAAGGTAGAATGAAGGAGGAGAAACGGAAGAGAAGTATCAACAAGAAGCAAAAGGATGCGATCCCGTGGTTGAGAAGATCGCTTAATGAACATTTTCAACGCCATCCTATTTCTCATATTCATGACGGGAAACACATCCCGGCAAATAATGCGAACGGGAAACAGGTGTAATGAGCGAACTGTCATTCTTTCTACACTCCTCCCTTTGGCCACGAGCCTCAAGAAATACTTTTAATCCCATTACACGATGAGGCCCCTTCTTTAAATTACACCTCATGGCGTTCACTCACTTGCTCATAAATACCAACTGATATCTTAATCAGATTCAAGCTTTCTTTTAGACTGTTAACATCGATGAGCTTATGAGATATTTACCACTTCACTGCTGACTTTCCCACCCAGGGCAACCGATCCTTCGCCGGTCTTTCTTCTTTACCAGATCAGTCTAAACTTAGGCATTATAATAGCAACCATCGTACTATCTGGTACAGTTTAAGGCTATAGGTTGGTAAGCTATTACCATTTCTTTTAAAGAGTGCATTCATGGGTTGCTATTAAAACAACTCACGTAATTATGGTAATGGTTTAAATCATTTGCCTAGGAAGGGAACTTTATTGATTTTATCAAGATAATGTTTTTGTACATCCTGTTATCTTGATAGTATTTTAATCAACGCTTATTTTGTTCTAATGGCATTATTTATGAACTTGCACATGCCTTCAAAGAAAGAAAGATTACTTTTCAACAGAATTCCTTCTACTTAAATTGAGAACAAAAATACATAACGCATAGGTTGAAAGGTAGTAAAGATAATTACCATCTACAACTGCACCATTTGTAAATGGCATAAAGAGTATCCTTTTTTTCTAGATGTCACTTTCTAACCTCAAAATTGGCTGACCAGAATACAATCATCTGTTTGTATGTTTTGGTTTTTTTTATGGGGGACATACCCTGCTGTGTCCCCCACCCTTAAAAATTCTGGGAGACATACTTTCCTCCCCCCCCCCCCTCGACTGACTCTCATGAATAAGAATGATGACTTGTTCGTGTATTATACATGTTATAGGCAGATCCATGAGAGGCACGTAGAACATTTTTATACCGTGCTTCTGTCACAAAAATTTTGACAGTTCCTCGTATTTTGGACCAGTGGCCACATTAGGATGATGATAGCAATAATAGTGTGATCAGCGCTCATGTCCGCCAGAATTGACGCTCCTGGCGCTCCACTGTTATTACCCCCTGCGCGCTAGCATTTCAAGGAAATTCTTCGTACAGGGTACCCATTTACTACACCTGGGTCAAGAGTGGCGATTGTAGAGTAATGTCTTGCCTAAAGACAATGGTGCAAGGGCGGGACTCGAACCGCCAACCTTGTGATCTATAATCCGAGATACATAAAAGAATAAGTATTGCTCATTCTCGGTTTTTGCTTTTTTTTCTGTTGAACTGCAGCTTCAGCATCTCTTTGATACCTTTGTTTTAATTCCTCGAAGAAAATACTCTTTCTTGCCATGCTTGCACTCAACAATACCGGGATGTATTCATTCCTCTGTGGCTGTCGGAAGTTCGGAAGAAATGTTCTTTCGGGTGCATTTAAACAAGACACTTTTATTGCTTTCCTAGAGTAGCTTTTCATTAGCCAAATCCCACATCTAAAAGTCATGAAAGTGTAAATGCGCGACCACTTTCAATCTTCCAGCCAATCATTTACTGCTTAAAACGAAGAAAATCAAAGCGAGCAGAGGAAATCGCGTGACCCTGTTGATGTTATCTACATCCCAAAAGAGCCCGAATTGAAATGAAAGGAGCGATGACGTGATAAGGCCATAGGTCCCGCAAGTTAGAAAGCCGTTTAATTAAGAAATGAAGCAATTGGAAATGGCAGGAATGTAGAGAGCAATGGGGTATTCAGTGTACCGCCTAGAGTTTTGCTTAGAGAGCGTTACTTTTTCATGACCAAAGAATGGTAGTTACAGTGAAATGATCAAAATAAGATGGTTTATAAGTCTAGAGAAGAGGCCTATTGGCACAGATTAACTAAATTCTGGTCGAATATTTCATCTATGCTCCCTGGCTGTACGTTACTAGATAGCTAGATGTAAAGAACATGTCTTGAGGGATATGGTATGATCTGCACCCTGCATGCCGAGCTCAGTTGAAAACATTAATCAAGCTGTTTATACCTTTTAAAAAATCCTTCTTTTAAGTCATTCAGTGTGAGACAACGCGTATTGTTGAGCGGGTTAAGGAACAGATAACATTAAGAGATGATTATTTTTATAGGGGGGTCTAAACAGTGGAGAGTGTAATGACATTATTTTATATTAATGCACTAGTACTCGATAACTTAACCCCCCTTTTTTTCCTGATTATTTTAGTATATGATGTTGTCCGCCTCTGGTGCTTTCATTTTGTGATTTTAGTATATGATTTTGTCCTCCTCGTATATAAGTTTTTGCATATTTGTGTATATTTATTGTAAATGTTCTTTTTTGTTAGATGTTGATGCTGAAGATGTTGTCTATATATTTTGTATTTTAATATGTGCTTTGTCAAGAACCGAATAAGTAATTAAAAAAATGAAAACAAAATAATATCGTAACATTGCCAGGTGGAGGAAACTGCTTAATATGTAGTCAATTTGTAAAATGTAAATACACAACCAACACCTAAAACCTACACTCTAAGAACAAAAGGTGCAATTTTGTATCCCAAATGCTACAGTAGCAGCACCTTTTGGGGTGCAATCCTGCACCATACGTAAAAAACGTGCAATGATGTACCCTTTTGTACTTGTATATGGAAATGCCCATCTGCACACTTAAAGGTGCAATTATGCACCCTAAAGGGTGCAGAAATTTTTGCGTCCAAAAATTGCGCAAATTTGCACCTTCCATAAAAGGGTACAACTCTGCACCCTTAAGGGTGCAAAGTGTAGCTCACTACACCCTTAATGGTGCATAATACTTCTTTGGGTGCAAAGTTGCACCCTTCAAGAAGCTCCTGGTATACTATTTTGAAGGGGGCATAACTGATCCCTTTTTTCTTAGTGTGCAAATTGAATTTATAACTTCAAACTGAGTTATCTTTGGCGAAGTAAGGCCAGAAAGGATGTTCAGCCATGTCAAAGGGGCCCAGTATTGGACCTTATAGGTGAAATTCGACGATCGACCAAACTCTGTAAGGTGGGGTGTATTCAAGCGCATTCCATGTATCCCACTGTAAATGTGTTTTTTTTCTTTTCATGATGCTTAATTTGTTCATCTACCATGTTTCACCCACAGTAGGTTGTTTTTCGTACTTTCGTTTTACTGTTGTTGTTGGTGGTGGTGTTGTCATTTGTGTTTTTATCTGTTTTGTTTTTGTTTTTGTTTTGTTTTTTGTTCGACTGATTATATAATTTGTTTATCAGTCAGATGAGATGGTTTATGAGTGCGTCAAATTGTCAGAGAAAGGAACCAAGTCCGCACCAGGATAGGTTGTGATTTATTAAAGAGAGGATCGTTGTCAGGTTTTAACGTATTCATAAGGATTTATTTGGGTCATATCATTTCAGATGTTGGACATTACCTTTAAAACAACATATATTCCCAATTATTATTTTTCATACATACATGTACAGATGTAAGTAAATATTCGTCTGTTTTTCTACTCATTTGTGTTTTAGTTGTTTGTCTGTATATTCGGGCTGAAATGTCGTTTGTTTGTTTGTTTCTTTCTTTGTTTTAAAATTTTTATCAAATGGTTCGTGTCTGCGTCAAATTGTCAGAGATAGGAACCAAGTCCGAACCAGGATCGGTTGTTATTTATTGCAGAGAGGATCGTTTGTCAGCGTTTAGCATATACGACTGATTTGAGTCGTATAATTTAAAATGTTGAACAGGCCCTTTAAAACAAATCTACACCCTATACTGCCAAAAGAGAAAGGTGTGCAATAATGGTTTATCTGGATGTATTTATTCGTTTCGCCTCACGATGGTTGGAAAAGTGGGCGGAAGAGCAATATAGCAAATCATGAAACGAGTCATATATTTCCCCTCCAACAAAAAATTACTCCACGACCTAATGAATGACAGATAAACATGGCCGGACCATTTTTTTCCACTTCTCCTTCACGAAATGTCCGTTTATTGCATACTTAGCATATCATAATGGCGAGCTGATATGAGCACTTTGCGCCATGTGAGCTGTTAATAAACTCTAGCTTGGGTCGTCGCCTGGCACACCTTTTTTATTAAATCAATTGTCCCGAGGAGGTTCGCTCACAGAAATTGACTCTAATTCATGAATTCTCTTTTTCCCGTCTTACCATCACTATAAAAGCCTGTTATTTTCTCAAGACTCCAACCTGCCCATTTCAAAGGTCGGGCCAAGTTAAAGATTATAATCCTTCCCTGTGTTTTTAGTACAGTGATTGTTCTGCTGCGTGGGATTTTTCCGGGCTTGACTTGTTTGTTCATATATGATATGTGAATTACTAATGCCTCACTTTCATTACATTTGGTGTGGATGTTTTCATCTGTGTATAATATTAGTGTATTTATTTTTCTTCTCGTATTTGTTTCTGCCTACGAATCAGAAATTATCTCTATCACTTGTAAGCCCAACTTAAGACTGAATTCTGGTTATTCACTTTATGTTGCAGTGTTTTAGTTATGGAGGCCGGAAATTTTAATTATCATAATAATTCCAATTGTCGAGGTTGGATATTAAAGTGTATCTCTTCCACTATTTCAGACGAAAAAAAAAAAACTTTTACCCTCACTGTTTTCTTACATGAAGCAACATATTATAGTTATAATCATAATGTAATCTATGTCATAACACATTATTCTAAACACGCCTGACGAATTCTAGACCACAAATCATTGAAGATTAATCCAAGATTTGAACGATTACTTGTCAGAAAAATCATGATACAAAGAAGACATGAACAAATCTCACTGAAAGATGGAATAGTCATAAACGTTACATACCTTGAACAATTT
The DNA here is from genome assembly GCA_029962745.1 of Echinometra lucunter. NCBI lineage: Eukaryota > Metazoa > Echinodermata > Echinoidea > Camarodonta > Echinometridae > Echinometra > Echinometra lucunter. The sequence goes on along the minus strand of CM057159.1, from coordinate 9,622,687 downwards.
GGTTAACACTTCAGTCAAATTTTCTTCCATATTTCATCACCACAATCTTTATATTGGATATGCTTCGTCATAGAAATATGCCATTACCGTTATTCGTATATGCGCACTACACGAGGGGAAAGGTGGTTTAATGCACTTTTTTTCCCATTTAAAAAACAAGCGTGACTTCACATCCGTATTGTCATTCATGCAAATCAGCCCAAATGTCCTTGTATCTGCATCATGCTGTTACGAAATGAGAATATAAGATCTCTCATAACATCTATTCGTATTTCACTCTCATGCATTAATGCAAGAGATATGAACATTTTCTTCCAATCTAAGTAGCATGGTCCTCTCATATTTGTAAACTGTGATTTTTTCCCGAGTGACTCATTTGGATGCTGAAGAGGGCCATATTTCAAGTCAAGGCTAAGTTGCAGACTGCATGCATGGCAGTATCAATAAGATATATCCCGATGACATGGCAAGTAGAATAATTTCTATAATGTCAATTCACGCGACTTCTTCTAACAAAGATCAAAACGCTCTAAAAGGAATAAGGCTGGGTAATTTTCGACAATAACTGTAAATTTCTGTGTAGCTCTTTTCCAACCCGGAGAAGACAAAAGATGAATTATGTAATATAGAAATTTTAAATATAGCCTACATTATGTAATTTCGGCCATTTTCTGATAAATGAATTACATTATAATGGTCAAAATAAGCTATCAAGCACTTACTAAAATAATTATTTTCTTATTCGTATCTTTATCTGTGTCTTGCTGAGTGTAACTTGATCATGATATCTGGTAAGTTTCTGTCCCCCCCCCCCTCTTTCGTTTGTTCGTTCTCTGTCTGTCTCTCTCTCTCTCTCTCTCTCTCTCTCAAACACAATTTCTCCATTTCTCTTATGATCTCCAGCTTCTCTTTCAATTTCTGTATCAAAACATAACCATGATCTCGTGTCGTAAAAGCTCTGAAACCACAAAGCATTTACTTATATTGGAGCTCTAGTACAGTTGTGTTTGTTTCTGATACCGTATGCGTTTTTTTCAAAATCAACGTTGACTTAATTTCGGCAATGTTAATTACGATTCTCCGCCAACGATCAAAATACGAGATTAATTCATTTTGTACCTTACTTCGAGAGTGCAACGACATGCAAGTAGTCTGAATTATATATTCAACATAATATTGCGATAAAAAATATGCATCATAGACCAATAAATACCATACTAGTGTAAAGAAAATTCCGGATTCAATATGGCTCACTTATCACAATGAACTTGTTAAGGTAATTCAGCAATGCTGCTAGGAATACCTTTGAATTCATTGGATATACAGATGAATCAGAGAATTATATTTTTGATAAAGATAATATTCATGTAAATCATAACTTTAACTTGACTTTTAAGCCATTCCTATTTTTGTTTAAGGGGGTTTTATTAGTATCATAATTACTAGAATAGTAGGAGGAGGAGGAGGAGGAGGAGGAGTAAATGTTCTGCTGATTAAATTTCAGAAAACTGCTCTCAACTTCGCTCTATTTTGTAAGATTATTTTCAACTCACTCTGTAAACAGACTAGTTCCTGCTATTATGTTTGTTTTATAATGGTCAAATGATCTGTACATATTCTTCTCCATCGATCAAGTACCTAATGTAAGCTGACTGTTTCTACTGTCAATGCTAACCATTTATAAATAAAACAGCAAACAGTTAAAATCAAGGAAAATTTAATTGATGAAAAGATCAAAATAGAAAAAAATCCGAGAAAATATTATGTAGTGTAGAATGTTCACCCTAACCCTAAAAGGAGGAAGTTACCCCCCCCCCCCCCCGCTCAAAAACCTTTAGTATGTAAACGGCCCGTGAAATACAGGACACGGTTTTCTTTGCGATGCCCCCTTTAGCTTCCCAAAGCTAGAATTGAATATAAAAGAAAATCTTTCGCATATGTCGGACCCAAATTATTTAATGCACTTCCTTCAAATTTACAAGCTTGTACCTCCTTGTTAGTTTTTAAAAAATTATGCAAAGCCTTTCATACGAATTGATAAAGAGCGAAATAATATTCCATTGATTTACAATGCTATGTACTTGTATGTTTAAATTGTCACTTCCCACTCTATATTTTGGTGTTAATTGTTTCTGATGTTAAATATTTTGTATTTTGTATTTTTGACGTTAATTGTTTTTTGATGATATATTTTATAGTTATCTTGACATGTATTTTAAACCGCAGGGCGCCTTTGTAAAGCAGTTTTAAGAACTGAACAGGCCTACCCTGCAGTATAAAATAAATAAAACAAAATAAATAATAAATAAATAAATAAATAAATAAAATGGTAGAAGCAATGGAAGATATACAGAGACAGAAGAGATAGAAGTGGCGATGAAAAGGAGAGGACCCTCCCACACTTTCACACGCCCCCACACTCCATGAAATTGCTCCCTTATTTCACCCACCTATAACATGTATAATGTAGACAGTTGCCGTTCCTCCACCCACACCCACACACGCGCGCACGCGAACATGATGGCTGAATCCACGCAACGCAGGCCAATATGCAAAAAATGTCTCTTCACTCAAAAAAGTCAAGTGCATACAACTATTGCCGCTGATATAGCAGAAGGATTGAGTCTTATGTTAGGCAATTACTACAAGGAAATGGCCTTTTTACGACGAATTTCCAATGCTCTATTATATATTCCAGCCGAAAGGCTTCCTTTTTCATACTGATGAAATTTCAAATGGCCATCTATTTTAGTTGCATCATTCCTTTTGTTTACCCTTTTATTTCTCTTTTCCTTCTCAATTAGTCGTCATCATCAAAGTCGTTGTCCTTCGCTGATGCTCGAATTCACATCAATTACATGCCATGTTAAAGATATCTCGTCATAAGTTGCCACATCTTTCCTTGAATTGGATTAACATCCTGTTTCATAAAACTTGTAATCAATAACAACTTGCAATAACTGTTATAAGCTAGGGAAATCCTTGCATCTGATTGGTTGAGAGCAAATTTGTCAGAGAAACGTGTCAGTTGTGAGTGATAACAAGTTTTGTGAAACGGGGCCTTGGTCCCGATTAATTTAACATATGCATGGGTATGACGGATTATGGACAGTATGCTTCATAGCATAATGAACACTTCTGCATTCTCTCTTTAAGTTCAGTGCTCGCTTGCTTCTAATCACGTTTCCTTCCTTTCAATAATCCAATCGATATGAACATCCCCTCCCTTCTTTCATAACTATGTTTCTTTATCATCTTTGTTTTGTAAGTTTGTGTGTGTGTGGGTGGGTGGGTGGGTAAGGGTGTGTGTGGGGATATGGGTGTGGGAGGGGGGGGGGTTTTGCCATCGTTTCTAATATATATATGAAGGCTGATAATCATACAAATCTAACGAAGAAACTCAGAGTTCCATTCGTTATTTATGATTAATTATAAAAAATGAACACGAGGGGGCCTACGGTGCCTCCTTTCGGTAATCCACATTTTATCAGTAATTTAGTATGCATTATATTTCAGTAAATTTCTACTTTTTTATGATAAATAATAGAATGTATCACTTGAATGATTACCTAAAAACTCGATTTAAGCATAAAGAACATAAATATTTGTTTTCATGAACTTCGATTATTTAGAACCTTGTTGGAATATGAAAAAAAAAAGGTTATTCTGATGGTCTTAATACGTACCATGTTCTTCTTCATGCTCTAGAATCTTTGCAAATACCACATACTACTAGAAAGTGACCGTAAGATGACGTAAAAAAACATGCAAAAGTGAAGATGAAAAACTTAAATTGCTTACTTATACCAGCTGTATCTATTTGACCCAATGATATAAAATTCCAGTTTAATTTAAATCTTCCATGACATTTTGTCGTTGGTCTTGCTATCTTTGAGCTTCATAATTCTCTGACCCGAATGCAAACTATAGACAGGTAGACAGAGAAAATATCAACTGCCACTTGTTGAATTAGGCTAACCAGAATTTTAAGCCATAAATGCTGAAATCATATTTGTCTTGTCTTCCATAAGGTAGGGACCTACAGGGACCTCTTGTCATTTCATACAAGTTTAATGCCACAAGATCCCATTTTGACACTTCCCTGTATAATTTTTTTTTTCAAATTTTCCACCCTGGCCAAAGTTATGATTCTATATCAAGATAAATACGTAAAAATACTAACCCCCTTTTCAAGTCTTTTAAAATTCAAAATTTCTAGGGGTTCTGTAAGAAACATATCGCTCCTTAGAACTTTTTAGGTAAAGGAAGTATCAATGCAAAGGTTTTCTCCATGGCATAATGGCCCCATATGCAATGGTAAGAACCCCAGTGTTCTTTAAAAATGCTTATTTTCATGCCAGTAACGTGAATTGGAATTGCTGCTCATCATGCAAGTTAATGGGGACCAGAAGACTTTTTCTATCTTGATGGCCTGGGTGGGGTGATCAATATCGTGTCTTTCCTTATTCACTCCTCTCTTTAATATTCACTCTATCAGTATAAAAACCAATAGGGTTCCTATTTCTTTAATCATGTGGATTATTCTGTGATGTGCACTAATTATGTATTTTTTAACACGTGCACACGTTGGTATCAGTAATGCCTGTTGCATTTTCATTTATTTGATGTACGATACAAGAGCAATGTAGATAAAAATGCTTTGCTCAAGGGCGTAAGTGCCGTACCGCGGGAATCGAACCCGTATTGAGGTATTTAAAAAGGTCGATCGTCGAGCTACGGAATGTCTATATTTTTCATGAATCATAATCTGGGACTGACACATGTATTTAAAAAAAAATGTAGAGCATGAACACTGCTTGGCAAAAGTTGAATTTGACGAACTACTGTTTCTTGCGTTAGTCGAGAAAAATAGCTTGTCCAGATTTAAGGTTCCGGTGGAGAACGCTTTATGTTATGGTGCTAGATACAAACAGGAGGATCAAGGTGGTATATTAGTGAAGGCTCGGGATTCCCCATACCAGTCCTGTAAACGAGAAGTAATTAGTTCGATCCTAGCTCAGTGTTTGCAATGTTAGAAAGGGTAATTGCCAACATGTCCCTCTCGACCCAGGAGTATAAAATGGATACCTGACAATGCCCGGGTAATACTAATTGCAAGACTCGCAGAATAAACAGTTTCAATACAGGCGTAAAGTTATACAAAACTTATACTCATGTGGTTACTCTGGGTTAAGACCCGATAATTAAATTGATAACGATTTTTATCGGTATATGCACCAACACTATTCTCCATGAGATATCGTAAAGGCGCAGTGTATGAATTTCCCCTCCATCAGGATGCCATGCAATTAAACAGCTGACCCAACCGGTTCGTCCTCCTTTGCCGAAGCGTGAATTGACGCCGGAGAAAGGGCAAAAAATCTGGAAAACGACATTAATTAAATCGAGTGCAAGCAATGAACTGTGATTTGATCTGACGTATTGGGCAGATATCCAGCAGTTAAGGGCAAGATCAACACGGCAAACCTATAAGGCATTAATTGAAGGGACTTGGTCGTGATTTCTCTATCATACGTCATAATGGAGCCTGGATAGAGGATGATTTCTCCATTATGTACGTCACAATGGACTTATTAGCCTTATTAAAGTGAGTCAGCCTGCGCCTTGGATTCATCTGCTGACACGGTAATAGTTATAACCTGATAGAAGGCCTATGACAATCGGACATTAATTTGTTTTAATTCTCAGATGCGCAATACATATCGGGGAAAATCGAATTCTACAAATTACGCCTCCCGTATTTACGGAATGATTATTGTGTCAGTCCGTTCAGAAATTAGACCTCTGCGCGCTAGGAAAGATTAAAGTGCTGATAATGCCCACTGATATGTTTTTGGTGCAGCGCACAAGTTGACGCAAACGAAAAAGAGGTGTTTTATTAACTCAGTTATTCCTTTAGGCGACTGGTCTCAGTAAACATAGCAAAGTACGACATTCAGATTTAAGTGGTTTGTGTAGTTTGCATGATAATCGAAATGTTTTTTGCATAAGACTTTTTAAAGATGTATATTTGTTGGCTGTTTCACGTAGACGCTCTCATTCACTTCACAAAACTTCCCTGGATAAAGAGATTTTACGGTAACCATGGTAACAGTTACGCCTTTAAAGACTGTCCATTTTAAAAAGTACAGGTATTTATCACAACGGGAAGGCTGGATTGCGTTCACAAATAATGAGGTCACAAGCATTTAATAAGAATCACTCACTGTGGGAGTCATTAATCACGGAGCTTTTTATAGCCCATAGAATGACATTGTAGCTTTTCATAAGCTGTCGTCTGCTAATCGAATCGGTTTCCCGCCATCGTTTGCTCTGAAATTGAATTCCTTTACCCGATTCATCAAAATAAGAATGCAAGACTTTTCTCGCCGGCGGTAATTGGAACGAGCAATCATTTTGCTAGCGGGGGGACGGAAAGACGTATTATGTGGCGTTGACACTCTAGGTACTTCTATGGCAATTATGAGTTGTAATGGCTGAGAGATGTTTGGAGGGTGGATAATGATTCTATGAAGCGAGATGACTGAATAAAAAAAAGATTAAAAAGTGAATGGTGATGGATCGACGTTAATACGGAGCCGAAGAAATGACGTGTGTATCCAAGATAAACTTCTAGCCAATTAGCGATTCATGAAGGATGGATTGGTGATAACCAACCAAATTATACAGTGATACAAACAAGCACCGAAGTGAAATTTCGTAAACATAGTAAAGGGCTGCGGTCGTATAAAATTTTCAACTGTTACACTAGCGAAACTGGGTTTAAGTGAAGAAACCTATGAAAAGTTAAGCCGCAAGAATAAGTAACTTTTCAAGATTGCATAATAATAATAATATAACTTTCTTGTATAGCACATATCACATTATTTTCTAACGTCTTCATGTGTTCCAAATGACTTTTGATATTACTACCCCGGAATATGTTGAAAAAAATTACACATCTAATACAAAAAACCCCACGTAAATTATCATTACTATGTTTACCAAATACTCTAGAATGGCTAGCTTTCCCTCCCCTTGTAAATCTTTTTAAAGACACCTTGAGATTTTTCATTTAAAGGGTACAATAGGATTTCACTGTGCATGTCTGGGTAATTGCATGTCTGGGGGCTGCAATCTACAAGCTCGGCTTTTCAGCAGTCCCCTCCATTATCAACCTTTTTTCAGGCTCTTGTACATGGGAACTATTTATATTTAAGAATCCACTGTTAAGTTTCATTTTTTACCTTGTACGATGCATACTTTGTATTCTGTTTATATTATGTTGGAAATGGAAAATAAACGAAATGAAATGAAAAATGAAATTGCTTAAAAAGCATTAAACCTTTGAGAACATTGCTGAAAAGTATCCACTTAACCATTCAAATGTTTCTTTCCTTCATTGAGCTCTTTTCCCTTTCAACTCAGTAAACACCTTTGCTCCTCTTCTCCGCCTCTCTCTCTCTCTCTCTCTCTCTCCCTCTCTCCCTCTTTCTTTCCCTCTTTTTCACCATCTCTCCCTTTCTCGTCTTTCTCCTGCTTCACCATTCCCACCTTTCCTCCCCCTCCCCCCCCCTCTCTCTCTCTCTCCATCAGCTCTCTTGCTACCTCTCTTGCTTTTCACCCACGCCTCCTTATTAAACTGTTATGCATACATGTATTTATTTCAAGTATGTGCCTAAATTATCTTAAAGTTATCACTTTACATTTCATTTTATTGTTAACTACAGTGTATTTTGTTAATATACACTGCCGGTGGAGGCCAATTTTCTTTGTTTTTTTTTTTAATATGGATTGATATAAGAATATGAACTATGAATATGAACTATCGTATAGCATGAATGAGCTTACTTCGAGTAAGTCTCACCAACCCCCAAACAATTCTCATAGTAAGATGTACTCTAACAGATATAAATTCTGGGCTTAAGTTGTTGGATTCAATGCTGCCTTCAAAAGTAACGTTAATTCCCCTCCATCAATTTTAAGAATGGCAGAAAAGCTTTTGGGCCTCTACTCCTAATTTGTCGAATTTACTACAAAACCAACCAGGGACTACTGTTTGATAACCTCAATCAAATGATATACCTTCTTCTTAATGTCTTCTGTCTTGCTCGGATTCTGGTTTTTATCTCAGGGAATAAATGAACGAATTGATTGTGATCGTCCCCTTTTTCACATCAGATTTGGTGTTTGACATTTTTAAGGGCAATATCTGGTTTCTATCATGGTTTTAAGCATGGTGCTTGAAAATAACTGAATATTTCATCAAGTTGCCTTTAATAGTGGACGAGAATTAAACATCCTTGAAATTTTAGAAAATGATAAACCTTTATTTTCAAGGGACTATTTTCACCTTCTACGTGCTGACTGATTCTTGTGTCCTCTCTTGACTGATTTTTGAAAGTTGTATCATATCTTTAAAACGTTTTAAATTCAAAATTGATAAGCTTCCCAGAAATGGTAACACTAAAATGCAATATGTTCGCCGCCTGCTTTTCCCCTTCTTTTTACACTGACGAACCAACTGAACACGAATTATGCTGATCAGCAACTTGCATTGGACTTAATTTTCTAGCACAAATACCGACGTATGTGAGTTGACACTTTAAAAAGAAATAAAGGAGAGGAGTCGCTGAATGTAGCAAACCGAGATGGTTACGAAATGTGGACAATAAGCGCCGTCAGGTATCATATATTTCTCATTACAAAAGATGACAGTTTTTAATGTGGTAACGTGTTACATTGCCTGCTTTGTTATGTTTGGAAATGAAAATATATAAATGAAAGAAATGAATGAACGTAGAAAGCAGTATCATGAACATATGAATGAAAGTGCCAGTAAGGTGGGCAGTACAACAAAATAAAGTCATAACAGCTGGGTCAGTTTAGATTATTTTTCATATCAAAATCCACTTTTGAATTGACTGTCAATGCTCATAGTTTTTATCTCCCTCCTATCCTTCTGAGTTTTCTTTCTACCTGCTCTCTTCTCATTTCATCGACTTATCCAAACGGTAATTCTACTGGGTAACCCAGTGTAACCTGTTGAAACACCCCTCCCCCTCCCCCTCCCTTCCTTCAAACTGCTCTCTCCGAAGCCCGAATATATCAAACTCAGGGGAGGATCCCCCCCCCCCCCGCCCCCGCTGTTCAGTTTTCTTAATACGCCACAAGATTACCCTCCATTCTGTAGGGATATAGATATTGCATAAAATTCAATAATTTGTTAAAGGGTCACCTTCCTTATACACAGAATCAGCTGCATTTGCAGGTTCATTTCATTCTTTCATTTCATTTAGGTTTTATTTCCACATTATCTGCATTACAAACGGTCTTCACCAAGTCAAAACATGTACAAAGTAAGACAACAAATAAGTACATGTTAAGTATGCGGTACAAATAAAGCATTCTATCGGGTTGGGAATAAAATGTATGGAGGGAGATGGATAATTAAAAGAAATGTGGAGGAAACCTTGAAAGCGAAATTGCTTGTAGATACGGTTCCCCTTTAATATTCTACATGTTAGATACCAATTTTTGAATTAACAAACGTGACAAACAAGAAAACGAAAGTAAAGCTGCACAACAGAACACAAACAAAGACAGCTGGACAAAGGGAGAGAAATTAAGAAAAGGAGAGGGAAAGAAAGAAAAAAAGGGGAGAACACAAAACGAAAAAGAGGAGTGTACTGCAGCCAACCAAAAGGATGCGACATACATACATAGCGGTCTCCCATTATGTCCATTACTAAAATTAAAATATTCCAGTGAAATAAGTATTTCATGTTTCTTTAAACTGGAGTAGGAGCTTTTGTTTCAAATGATGCTTAAAAGTACTTAAATTAGACAATTGTTTGTGTGTTACATCCAAGGAATTCCAATAAACAGGACCAGTAGATATCACGGTTCTTTTTCGTAGTACGGTTCTCAGTCTATGCAAATGAAAGAAGGTTGAAAAACAGGAGCACAAAACATTTTCGAAATTGCATTTTAAAGTAGCCAGGGGATCGATTGCTTTAGTCTTCGCTGACCCTACGACGTCAAAATTTACTTTGGAAACTAGTTCTTCGAGCTCTGGAGAGCAAGTAAGTACCAACCGACGACCGTCTCATGTGTTTGTTCTAGTTCAAGTGTTTTGGAGGTGTTGCCATTGCACCGCAATTGACACCACAACTTCCTACCGAATATTGCTTGGTGGCTCTGTCTCAGTTATTACTCTGATCATCTTGTATCAAAGACACGACCTCCTCAATGGATATGTGATACACAATATGTCTATGTGATTATTTGAAGTACATTTTCGCTTAGAAGAAACAGCGAATTTATTGCGAACATATTTAAAAATAGAGCATAACTGATGATTGCGGAAGATATTAATTTTCACTGATCCACCCCATCTCTCACTCTCTCTCTCTCTCTCTCTCTCTCTCTCTTTCTCTCTCTCTCTCTCTCTCTCTGTTCCTTCTATCTTACCTACATCTATTTCTCCCATCTTATATCATGTCCATGTTATTTACCATATGAAACGGTGAGACATTTTAACACCAGTCCACCGGATGTCCTCGCGATCCTAAATGAGGCCAAGTTTATCTACATGAGATATGAACATGTTGGATGGAAAGAGCAGCGCAAGGAAACACACAGTTTGACAAACATGCACACAGATCACCTTATTTTCGTTCTTTTATTTAATGAAAACGTGCCAGAAATCTTAATCAAAAGTGTATTATATCATCAGAAGTTGATTATATCTATATTAGGAGAGGGCATACATGTAGATAGATTAAGATGGTAGTGGAGGTAAGGAGAAAATTAATTAAAATTGTGGTAAAGATGACGAAGGTGATAGAATAAAGGTTTTCAAGATGAACATGCATAGCATTGATAAGAATGTCTTGCAGTGCATAGCTGATTTCCAATTAGAAGGACATCAGTCGCTCACACATCTTGGGAAAGCATTACGATATATCTCAGAAAAGAGGAAAAGCAACAGAAATATGTAAGTATGAGGGTCCTCTTATGACATAAGCCGTAAACGATTTCAACTGACTGCTCAGCTGAACTAACCCTTTTTTTTTGGAGTGCGTCCCTTTTTCAGTACAGATTTAGTCGTTGTGTATCACTTACATTACGTCTATCAAAGGGGGAGTAATTGCCACAGTTCGCTCGTGGGGTACCAAACGTTTGGAGTTCACAGTCGACATCTCTCAAATTGAATCAATTCTCCTGACAAGATGTTCTCACGGGGGATGGGTAAAGAGAACATTTCCAAGTGGCATATAAGCGGGATTGACAGGTGGCTATGATTACTAAACGGCGTAGATAACGGGAGTATAAGAAAAATATTATTACGTCTGGTTATCTCGCCCAAGCTTCTTCCGAGCTGTCCCATGTTGCGCCAGGATGAGGCCTCCAGTGCCTCACTGTAATACATTCAGAATGATTCAACATGCACGAGAAAGGTCATGCGTTTTTTACTCTCAAGGTCAAAACCTCGTATCATTTGCAAGGATTACATGCAACCATTCTTTTTTCACCAATTATGGCGAGTACATATTCGGACTAAGAGGTACTCTTTAGCGATCGTTTGTGGTTTGACGAAGCGTTCACCATGTTCACAACGGTCGGCATGTTTAGGTCATTTAAGTGCAGTGTGCTAATCATATTTGATTTACTCCCTGTTTTTCTTGCCTGGTAAACAGAGCACTCGTGATGCCCAGTCTCTGGGTTCTTTGACCTGTGTTTCATGACTTCCTGTTTCCTTTTGAGCTTGGGGTACTTAGTTCAGTGACTAAACAAAAATGGCGTCAGTTGCTCAACGGCATACGCTGAAGATGGAGGTTTTGCAATTGCAAATATTTCTACAGTAAATAATGGCTATCGAAGGCTAACTCACTGATCTGAAGTTAGGCTGACCACTAAAACCGTTATGCCCATTGAAATCGATTTGTGGTGTAAGGATTGGCAATTCTCTGGGTGACTGTTTCGAATTAAAAAAGAAAGCAGAAAAGGCAAACATTCCCAGCGGGCCTTGGACAAAACAGGCAGAGGGCATTTCAACTGAAGGTGTACACAGTGAAAGTAAAGAGTGTAGGAAAAGCCCTGCTTAACTTGGAGAAAAAAAAACCGTTGGTTTTCAATATGAAATAAGCGGACTTCAAAATGCAATGCACTTATATTGCTACGAGCCTAAAAAGCACATTCATGTTTTATTCATGTATTGGTGGGCATGTGCAGTTCGAGGCGTCGAAAAAAATAGAAAGCATGAAATTGCACAAATTGGTCATTTATTGCTTTATCTTAAGATCCTTTTACTTTTGTATCGGTGTCAGGGCCCCGAATCACCGTGTTGGTGCCCCAACCGTGATATATGTACACACATGAATTATTTTAATCCCTGGGGTTTTTCCTTCTTGTTGCAGTTGTGTTTTGTTTTCGTGGGTGTGTTGGAGTGTGGGGTCAGTGGCGTAATAGGCAAAAAGTGTTGGGGGACAGAAAAGTATAAGTCTCAAAAAAGTGAGGAAAGATCCGTGGAAAATCATATCATTTTAGCAACATTTATAAATCACTGGTATTGAATTAGAAATAAACAACGTTTGAATTTCATTGGGGGGGGGGGGGCAACTGCCCCAACCCCGCCTCCTATCAGTATCTGTTGTATACATAATAGTATTTATATTGATATAAAGTGATATCAGTATACTGTTTACTTAAAACAAGTGTTTGTCGAGTGGGAGGTGTAAGGATAGACATAGTGCTTAATAATTAAGTAAACGACACCTAATGCCGACTCCCAGTTATCTGTGTAGATTCTTTAACTATGCAGTTGCAATAGTCTGTCACGGCCTCGCTGTAAATTCGCTGATACCATCAGCTGTGGTTGAGGTTACGGGCTAATGGTCACTGGCAACACCCAGCGAAAAGCTCTCAATGTTGGTTGTGGGATTTAATGAAGTCCTCAGTGGATGATGATTTCCTCCGATATTTTGCTCATTTTTTCCTCCTTTCAGCAAGTGAAACGGATTTGAAAGGGAATATACGTCATAAGATGATGGCGAATATAAAGTTTCAAAGGCTAAGGTTTCTTTTCGTTAAGTTACAGAGATGAGCGACGACAGGTATTATGGCATCTCTTCATTCCCTTCGTCTGTATATTTCTAATGTCACACTTTATCACCCACTCTCTCTCTCTGTCTCTCTATTTATCTATCTTTCTTTCTTTCTCCTCCTCCTTCCCCTCATCCTCCGCTTCCTCCGCCTCATCCCCTCTGCTCTAATCAAAATGGCACGAAAGCGAAACAGAATACATGTCATGTGACGATGACTAGGTGAACTTTCAAATCACAAGATTTCTCTTGCATAAAATTTCAGAGATGAGATATGCAACATTTATCAAGTCATCTTCCGGAATAATTATGTTTCTCTCCTCTCCTTCTATCCCTCCTTCTCTCTCACTCACCCCCCCCCCCCTCTCTCTCTCTCTCTCTCTCTCTCCCTGTCTCGCTTGCTCTGTCTGGATATTCTCTGTCTTTTGCTCTTATGTCTTTTCCACTAACAATTTAAAAATAATTCATCGATTAAAATGGAAAAGATTTCCTCTGCAGCATTACGTATAACGTGTGTCATGTGCATTGTGTCATCTCTCTCTCTCCCTCTCTCCCTGTCTTTCTCTCTGTGTGTCTCTCTCTCTTTCTCTCCCTGTCTCTCCTTTGTCTCCTCTATCTCCCCTCTTCTATCTCTTCGTCGTCCCTCCTATTTCCATTTTGCTGCTTCATTTACTATATAATAGCCTCTTATTTGAGCTCTGAAATCTGACATCATGATCAAACACTGCGAGTCGTGCCTCATTAAATTGATTTTGCTCCCAGAGTTTAATTCCCAGATTAAATTCCATTATTTAATGTTGTCTTGCTTGAGGTTAATTCTTTAATGAAAAATTTTATCACTCTCTAAGAATTAGATATTTTAACTCCGAATTACTTTATTTTATTCTTAAGCATTCTTTATACAAAAACTAGTCATCGTGTTATCATTTTTTTCTGTGTGCGTGTGGGTGCCCGTGCGTGTGTTTTTGTGAGTGCTTTTTGTTGTCACTTCTTTTTTTTTTTGTTCATTTTATTTCATAATTATACATATTTATCATGTCCTAGGGCACCCTCGACCAAAGCTTTTGCTTTTAGAAGTGTGTCCTTCAATTATTTATGTAAATACGATGATTGTCTATTATGACATATTTTGTTACCATGAATGTCAATTTGTTGTTTCATTATTTTGATGTTTATTTGAATAATAGGAAATAAATGTGTGTCTGAACTGAACTGAACTGAAAATAAACGGAGGTGAGGAATATATTCCTTTTGAGAATTTCCTTACCAGGGATATATCGCTAATCTGATCTTTTCGAACGTGTTAAGCATATGAATGTCCGTCTACCTGAGAGAGAAAAAAAATGATTACCCTGCTTTATTATCATTATATCCATGCACTTGGGTAAGGGTGAGTTAGAAATGGATCGGAAATGAATTACTATAGGTAGCGCAGTAATTCAAATCCCTACCCCTTGAGCGGCTTGCATTTAAGTGATCTCAGTTGACATATCATTGCGGGCGCTCCCATCACCAAAACGACACCGTCCAGTATTAAGCCAAATTGACATGGAAATTTGTTATCCTGCATGCTTTCCTCCCTCTATTCCTTTTTTCTTTTATGCGAGAAGCATGGGAAAACATTGTTTTGATTTTATAGAATTACTGGCGTACTCTGGAGCAGGGTAACTAAATATCACAATTTGTGACTTGGGGATGGTCTTGGCAAAAAAAAAAACAATCATGGCATTGAAGTCCATCTCTCGTGGTACATACGTATCATGTTCACGCTAGCGGGGATGTCGAGGGGTTATGTTGTGTAAGGGTGTCGTACCAAAATTTCACCAATAGGTCACCAAAATGCGGGTTCTTTCTTCGCAAATTTTCAGGAAATTGGCAGAAATAAACGAATGAGAAAGGTTGTATTTTCTTGCAGCTTTTTTTTTTTTGTTCTTGTTCGTATATCTTCGCAAATGCTGACATTGGTCTATGGAAAACTAAGATTTTCAGACAAAATTTAAGAATGTAGGCCCCCCCCCCCGCTCTCCTCCCCTCCCCTGCCAGCTTGTAGTTAATGAAATATATAGTTACGCCCACATAAATTTTCAGAAAAGATGAGGAAAAAGAGCACAATTTCAACGCTAGCATAATCCTGTACTGTGAAGTTATTGGTTCTTTTTGTGCCATAGAGTTTGGACTTCGGGAGTAAATAAGGGTTGCCCCCCCCCCCCGCACCTAGTATTGAAAAACTTTCTACGCCACTGGCCTGATAATATCTGTAAACTTACCATAGTCGAAATTATGGCAATCTATTACCAAGTTAGTTCCTATACACCTCAATAATAATACTTATAGACGTATCAAGAGAGTTTTATTCCAACATGAGCTTGTAACACAATTACCAAAATAGTTTCTTAGCAAAGCTAGTGTATGCATTACTGGAGGGGGAGGAAGCGTAAACAGGTGAGAACCTCACTAAACGGCAGGTGTTACACTGTTACATCAAACAAAGGTAATCGATTTTCGACGTATCGTATCCAACCATTCAGCTACATAGTGTGCCCCTGCTCCTTTATCGATATGGAATAGTATGGGCGGGAAATAAGCAAGAGAGGGTATAAGCAATTGACGTTGGCTAACACATTTTCCTTTCCTTTTGGTCAACGGTATTTTTTCCTGTGATTTTTCACCACACGTGTTTTGAAACGTGGACATCATGGCGGTGTCGAAGTTGAGTTTTCTCTTAACATGACTTTAAGCCTAGAGCTCCAGAGATAATATTTAAATATTAAAAAGCGCCTTAACATTACTAGGTTCTATTTGAAGCACAAAAAAATATATCAGACCTACAAAAAAAAAGTTTCCGGAAAATCAGACAACTAATAAGAAAGTTATGAATTGTTTTAGTGACATCAAAAACTGGGGAAAACCATAAACAATGTGCCAGTTAGACCTTCTTTGTCCCGAATTTAGAACCTCCCGAAAAAGGGGTTCTATAAAGGGTTCTGCATATTTTCAAGAACCTCAAAAGGTTCCTTCTGCAAGCAGTACTGGTTCGAAAGACTTTTTTTAATTTATTTTATTTATTGGTATATGAAAATACTGATCAGCAGCAAAGCTGATAGGATCAGTTTACATACTTAACATAAATAGATAAATATATGACGACAGTCAACATACAAAATAAATAACAGAATTACATAAAAGACATTACAAATAATATGCATACATGTGAACACACAAGCAAACACGTACACACACAACCCTAGCAAAACACAGCACGCACCTTCATCCACGCACACACTCACCCTCACAACAAACAACATGTACACACATACACACACATACACACAAGCTCAAGTTAAAAAAAAAAATAATAAGACCCATTTAGAACCCTGTAGAGAACCTTTATAGACTAGTAATGGTTCACTGAAGAACATTTAAAGGTTCCAAATGTGGGACAATAAAAGGTTCTAATCAGCATCTTTTTTTTTTTCTAAGAGTAAACATGGCATTCCGTTACTGTCGCTTTTTGAGCATGAAAGGAAGGAAAATATATAAGTACGGTAATATTTTTATGGTCTGCTACCATCAAAGCATTTCAAAAGATGTTGGAGATGCTCCTTGCTTCGAATTTAAAACCTGGTGTGGAGGTATTTAGCTGACAATATCCTGACGGGCAACAATCCTCCCGCTTTCATGTCCACTTCAATATATGACACTTCCTCCAGTTCAGTTATACGATATGTACTGTGCAAAAGCTCTGTTTGTTTTCTACACGAATTCCCGCCATAGTGTATTTATTTAGCCTTGTTATGGGCTCCAGTATCCAGGTCAAACATAATATGGGTAATAATATAGACGGACGGGAAAGAGAAATCAATGGGCTTGCATCATTGTATAGCTCTACGCATGGCGGGATGTAAAAGTGCACGACCGGGTTCTTGGGGATGAGGTTGTGCGAAATGGGACCAAGGGTATACGTAGGCGCTTGAATGCTGCATGTCCTTTGTGCCCCACGTGGCGATTGCAACAATTGAAGTTTCTCTGAATATTGGAGGGTATAAATAGGTAAGGTTAGTTTAATTCATAAGAAGAAGTGGGTCAGGTACTACAGCGACGCCACGTTTCGAAGAAAGAGACTCTTATAAGCCCTACCTTAAACAAAATTGCATTCTTACATGACTTGTAAAATTGACTTGGCGTTTGATTCTACGGCACATACTGGGCCCAGTTTCATAAAACTTGTTCAGTAACATATGCCACATATTTCTATGACAAATTTGCTCTCAGCCAATCAGATGCAAGGATTTCACTAGCTTATTGCAACTTGTTATTTTTTTTTTTTTTTTTTTTTTGGCAACTTGTTATTGATAACGGGGCCCTGGTGTATGATGGTCGGAATGATATCGTTACAAGAGTTAACATGTCTGAAGAGTTTTATAGCGATATAATATCACATACCATGCATTCGTTCTTGCTGCTTCCATTACTGCCATTTTGAACACACTACTACAATGTCTCCTTGATAGATATGGGGGATATTTCACAAAGAGTTAAGTTTGACTAATACTGCTTTCACACCAAGGTACGGTCGCTGCGAGCGGTCGCTGCGACCGATCGGACGTGCTTTCACACCTCCGTCAAAATTTGGTCAGGCCCAGAGCGATCGGTCGCTGTATAGCTGACCTAGCCGGAAGCGGAAGTAGAGATAGTGCGTAGGCATGTATGGGGGGTCATTGCATTTCGATCGGTCGCTGAGTACGATGTGCTTTCACATCTAGCTTGCATCGGTTGCGATCGATCGCTGAAGTACCTCACCGACCGTACTCAGCGACCGATCGTTTTTGACCAAAACGATCGGTCGCAGCGACCGATGAAATGCTTTCACACTATGATTTCATCGGTCGCAGCGACCGCTCGCAGCGACCGTACCTAGGTGTGAAAGCAAGAATCATGCATAAGCGCCAATGCGCACCCGGTATTCAACGCGTAATCTCATTGATAGACTTCCCAATAACGCGCGTCCCCCGAGCATGATCTAACCAGGGAGATGGGAGTGGGACAAACTCCCATCTAACCAATGCCGTGATGCGTAATATACACCACGCAAGTAGGAATTTAAGTGCGACTTTAAGTCAAACTTAACTCTTTGTAAAGCACCCCCATGATTATACAATTCAGATGAGTCACAGAAAAATATTTCCATGACTCTCTAAACTGTTTAATTGAAATAAGCCAAATTCAATGTGGATATCAATGGATCATTATTAAATATCTCACTATAAGTGAAGTCATCTTCATGTTATTAGGTTACATTTAGGCATTTAACATTTTGATATCAATTAGTTTGAGGTAACTGTAAAATCTGAACTGAATTTTGTTGAAGCCGAAAGAAGGTGGCAAGGGGCCCGTTGCATAAAACTTACTGTAATAGTAACTTTGCTATTATAGTAACTTGCCTCTGGTGAGTTCTCTCTCTCTCTCTCTCTCTCTCTCTCTCTCTCTCTCTCACTCTCTCTCTTTCTCTGTCCCTCTCTGTCTATCTCTCTCTCTCTTCATCTCTCTCTCTCTTCCTCAACTCACCTCAACTCTCTTTCATTCACCTTTTCTTTCTCTCTCTCTCTCTCTATGTTTCCATATCTCTTGTCTCATCATCCCTCTGCCTCCAAGTCTGCCGCCTTCCCTCCCTTTCTCTCTCTCTCTCTCTTTCATTCTTTCTTTCTTCTTCTTCTTATTCTTCATCATCTTCTTCTTCTTCTTCTTCTTCTTCTTCTTCTTCTTCTTCTTCTCCATCATCCACTGTCTTCTCTCTTTTTCCTTTGTTCTCCTCCATATTATCTTATACGCTTTTTATCTCTATATCAAACTCAGAGCTACATCTTTATGTTTCTTGATAATTGTATTTCTCCGCCCCCTCTCTATCCTGTTCTCTCTGTATATCTTGCATACTTTCTTCTACTCTCCTCGCTCTCTCTCTCTCTCTCTCTCTCTCTCTCTCTATCTATCTATCTATCTATCTATCCCTATCTCTATCTCTGTTTTTCCCCTTTCTCCTATCTCTCTTCTTTTGTTTTCTTTTTGTATGTTTTTCTTTCAATCTAGCGATCTATGTCTCTCTACTAGACTCTATCTCCTACTTTAATCATGTTAACCCATTCGTGACAAAGGTCCACAGTTTGTGGTTTGGCCTAATATCTTTTGATGCAAAGCCCTACAAATCATACCAAATACATGAGCAGAAAGAGCAAAAAAATTCAACACAAACTGTGCCCATTTTGGTTGCGTCAATATTCGTTGTTTGATGCTGAAAAATTTTTAAAGGGAAATAAGCATTAAAGTCCTTAAATTGGCAATTTGATAGAAGGTTTAAAATCACCGTTTTCCCCTGCAAATTGGCAACTTTTTTACTTCTCATCATAATTTCAGTCAATTTGTATTCATTTCAGATGTATGACGTTGTATAAGAAAAATGTAGCAATAAAATAAAAATGTTGGTGTTGCCAATTTGAAGAATTAAAGCTGATCAAATTAGGCTTTAAATAATTCCTGTCACGAATGGGTTAATATAATCTCTGTTTTGAAAAGGATAAATAAATACAATTCAATACAATCCAAATACTTCACCCACATCTCACGCCTTGGCTTAAAGTAAATGAACATATAGTGGCTTCACATTTACCGTAGATATAGGCCTTCTGCTGATATTCTGTATTCAAATCACTTCAATTGGTCAGGGGTACCTAACCTTTAATTATCGCAACTATATCGATGAGTACTCCAAGAAACTGGAATGACATATTATGTTGAGTACGGCCTTATATTTCCTGTGATTTAAAGGATACCGCGAATTCGTCAAAAATTAATGTTTGATTCCGTCCACGGATGGGTATGACCTTAGGCGTAATGACAATTAAGAAGAAGTGTGTGTGAGTGTGTGTAGGTGTCTTTTGGTGTGTTTTTTGTTTGTTTGTTTGTTTTGCTTTGTGTTTTTAAAGCAAAAATTAATATAATGAACTATTATATTTGCTCCCCTATCATGGGATGAATAAGGTGGCAGGATGCCTTTAACCTTATTACAGCTCCGGTAGTCTTTGATTTGAAAAAAAAAAAGTCAACTTGGTCAGGTGCCTAATTTGCATCTACGGTGGAGTGATGAAATGCCTCGTCTAGGAACAGAAGTACAGTAACGGCCAAGATTGTAACTCTCTCGGTCTTTTGAAGGACATTAACAAATACCAAGACGAAGAATGAACTCTTACCAACATGCTCGTAAAATCTCAAAGATACTCCAATTCATGGTGATCCATTCAGTGTGCCTAGTGCGCCTGACCCCTGCACGGCACGTAAAACCAGGAAAATGTGACGGGTAAAACAATCCCCGTAGACTCTGTTAATCATGTTAATAGCACACGCACACGCACCAATTCTTTCACGCACATACACGCACACAATTTTTTGTTGTTTTTAAGCATCCCGTCGGTGGTTTATTGACCATGGGCACGGCGAATTCTTTTCGAATGCTAATCAAAAGGAATTACGCAAACTGAACATCGTCATTTCGTTATGAAACTGAAAATGTGAAGCTAAATCTTTGTTGAATTCTGTCTTCATACTTCAACGTTTCTGGTTTGTCATAACTGCTGAGTTTATGGGGCTGGCTCCTACATGAAAATGTTATAGGATCTGGAGGATAGATTATCCTTACCTTAGAATGTCCTTTAATAAAGAGCGCGAATCACCAGTGATCGCTTTCAAAAATATTATGGAGGATGACTAACATTATGAACGGAACCGATGACGATTGATTAATCATTACCTTGCTTACTACCCATCAACTATAGTCGTTGTGGCAGTCGATTTTTCATAACTCCAAAAAAGCCATACTTAACTCAATGACTTCCCTAAAGGCAACTTTGATATTGAAAGTTGATGTTTCCGTGATGTCACGAAAGGAGATATCGATAGCCGGTCGACTGTACTATTTTTAATGTCTGTGAGGCAGAAACTATACGTCGACAAAGAAAATCAATAAATAAGTTTTGTCACTGATAAATGAAAGCATAGAAAACCTGGGAAATAAGCGAAACAATGGATGAAATGCGATTCAAAGAGTTGTTTGTTTTTTTTTAAGATTTATATGCAGCAAGTTAAATGACATACCTTAAATTTTCTTCTCCATTATTGAATGTAAATGTAAATGAAAATGACATGTTATTCTATTTGAGATAGGAAGGTTTCTATTCTATGTAGGATATTAGCCATGCAAAGCAGCATTCCCACATCACGTGCTCACTTACGTCAAAAGTCATTGACCTATACTGATGCTTAAAGACTGAAAGTTAAGTTAGAAAAAAAATCCTAATGATTTCCTGATGGAAGTAACACGCAAAAGCTTTCAGATGGTGTTTTGCCTCCTTAGAATTAAATGATTGATCTTGTAGTCTAATTTATAGTCATTCGCTTCCGTAGATGCTCGCCTTATCCTTAATGTGTCCAAAAAACAACTTTCACCATTGTTTATTCTACCTCTCTTTCTCTCTCTCTCTCTCTTTCTCTCGCTTTATCTATCTCTCTTCAACAGGGTTTATTTATCTACCTATCTCTCTCTCTCTCTCTCTCTCTCTCTCTCTATCTCTGTCTACCTATCTTTCACTTTATATCTATTGTGCTACGTTACCAATTCAGGTAGTCGATTACGTCGAATAATGATGTAGAGAAGTATCATTATCATTATTTATTCCATCACCAAGCTATTTTGTAGTAACCCTACTCAACTCCACTGCTCGATTTCAAAGGAAATCTGACTCTCCTTACGACAGGGAAACATAATTTGAAAATGGAAATAATCATGAAAAGAGAACTATAAATGAAGCTTCATGTGTTGTTCGTATTTGTTATTACAAGATCATGCTCGGCTATTATATTGATTTTATGAACAAATTCATATCTAAAGCATAGTAGGCACATTGGTACTATGCTTTAGATATGAATTTGTTAATATCTAAAGCATAGAAGCATAGTAGGCACATTGGTACTAACGGTAAATGTGTGGGCAGTTTTCATCAGTGGTTTGATATTTTATGTTTTAAAAAAATCAACAGGATTATGTTATAGGCTTCAATATTCATTAATACGTAAGCACTAAAAGGCAAGATTTTCATCCTATCGAGGGTCTAGTGCAACAAAGGGCTATCTGCAGTTTTTTTTTTTTTTTTTTTTTTTTTTTTTTGGGGGGGGGGTGGCAATTTGGATAAATCTTGGAATAAAGATTTGTTGCACTGACACACTGCAGTTTAAAGCAGATCGCCATATCTATTTTGGGTGATACCCAGCTGTAGCAAAGTTTGCTGTCGAATGCATTGTTACCGATGGGTTCCTGGTCTCTACTGGATCATTTCAATTTCGAATCTCATTCAAATAAAAAATGCAGAAAGTTCTTTGTTGCACTAAACCCTCGCTATGCTGAAAACGCATTCCGTAATGCTGTAAAAAAAGTAATAATACATGTCGGCAGGATTATAGAATTCATGATTTTACTGAGCCTAAAATTTTTCAGTGACCTTTCTATTAGAGTCGGTCAAGAGACTCGCTCCCTCGGGGTCAATTAGAGTTTTGGTCCGTCGGGTTGATATAGCTTTTAAAATCCTTCGACTGTAGATTTGTTTTATTTTATTTTCCAATAACAATGTGGCAAAGATATCGAGAGGCTTCGGAATAGGTCCTTGATCTCGATTCACTAAAAAAAAAAAGCCTTTTGGCATTTTGCGGCGAATTTTAGTTTAAGTCGTTTTTAACTTGCCTTCTGCGATAAGAATTAAAGAAAACCTACGATGGCTCATTAAGAGCGCATGTAACTAATGAATGAATCTTGAAGGCTAATTAGCAAGATTAGATATAGTCGAGACGTGTTAGGAGTTTACTTCAGATGAGGGGATTTCAAAGCCGCCTCGTTCACTTTCAAATAGAGGCAGCCTTGCTTCGTGTGGGCCCTGGGGCATTTCTTGAAACTCTCTAACGAACACAATTTCACATTGTTATCTATATGTGTTACTTTGTCACTTAAGTGATAAAAGCCTATCGCCTACCATACATTCTGGCCTTCATTGCACAATGGGCATAACGTAATAAATACATAATAAGAGGAACGTACCTAAGATACATTCAGGATCCTGTTTTAGTGGAAAAGCTTTTTCGCGCCTCATATCCCTGCAGTAATAGCACCAAACGATTACGACGGAGTCAGTTGAAATAATTCACAGTCTTAATCATGGCTTTTTCTTTGAAAAATAAAATGGAACATCCTTTTTGCATTAATAAATAATGCCCCCAGTAGTACTAAGGAGAAGACGTAGTAGTGGTAAAGGTTAAAACATTGTGAGCTTTTTCGTTTGTTTTGTTGTTTTTTTTTCATCTCAGACTGGTAGAAGGCCAAAGAATAAATGTCTCCTAATAAGGATTGCTCTTCCAATGGTCCCACATTTAAAATACAACGAGTGGTGGCTAAATTAGCCTAAAATGTTGACCAAACATTCATGCCTCATGTGCGTCCACTCCATTTCTAAGTGCAGTGCATCTAACATTCCGCAAGATAGTGCCCATTTCTTACCTTTTTAACGATTAAAAAAAATACAACATAGTCATCTTTTTTGTCCATTGCTTCGAGAGAGTTTCTTGTTTGTTTGTTTTTTTCACGATTGAATCACTAGTCTAGGACAGTCACCGCTATGTTTCTATCTCTAGCTGCAGTTCAATTTAAAGGAACAAAGGAATTCTTTTTAAAACAACACTTTTCGTTCCAGGTTTACCTGTGTAGAGCCTGCAAATGTGCACGTGACACCACCAAATATGCAAACGACAGCTAACTGCAAACACCTAAACACGACGCCGGCAAATGTGCAAATGTGAGAAAACATATCAACAGCACATTGTGCAAACGTGGCGACTGCAAATGTGTAATTTTTTTCCACTTTTTATGGCGTAAATGTGCTGACAAGAGATTTTAAAGATAACTTTAAAAAATTAAAGACTTATAACACTCACACACACACACATTCCCACACCAACCCAGCCCAGCACACATTATTCTTTTACATTATAAAAGAAGACAGTTACTGTGCTTCTAATGCCCTCTGTCATGCACTGAATAAGAAGCAAATTGTTTGTCATTCGGGGACTACTGTCATGTTTTCGAGCAAGTCTTTCTGTGTGTAAGTATGGGTTTGTCATGATTGTATAGCTATATAAGAGAGGGCAGTGAACAAAGAAAAATTCCAGAGAACAATGGTCCTCGGATGTCTAACAGCAGTCCTCGGATCAAAAAAAAAAATAGATTTGATCCTTATTCCGTGAGCCTTCCTAGGACAGGAGACAGTTGTCCTCAGGAGTAGAGTGATGTGAAGCTGTGTGTGTGTGTGTATGTGTGAGGGTGTGTCAAATACAAACAAGGAAAAAAAAATCCCTTATACACTTTTGATGCAATTAGTCCACTCTAATTCTTTAATTTGTTTCATTTTGAAATCTCTTGTTTGCCCATTTCCGGGTTAAAAATGAAAAATCTTTCATTTGTTGTTGTCATGTTAGCACATTTCCGGTTGATGTAATCTTTTCAGATTTGCACATTCGCTGGCGCCGAGTTTGCACATTTAACGGCATTTGAACCTTTCCTTGCGATAGAATGCGGGGGTGAGGGGAACTGGATTTATCATAAAATACAAAAATGTCCTTCTCTCTCTCTCTCTCTCTCTCTCTCTCTCTCTCTCTCTCTCTCTCTCTAGTTATTGGAGGACCTCAGTATGAGATGAATTTCCTTTTCTTGTGTTACTTTTCATTACAAACTTGGTTTGTAATTTCTTGTAAACTTCACTTTGTTACATACACTTGTACACCTGACTGTCATGAATAATTTTTGTTTTGAAAGTCCTGTGTTTATTGTTAACCCATGCATGGCTACTGAAACCGGGTAGCCCCCGTATGAAGTCTATGGGAAAGAGAGAATTCAGCGGTCAACGGGTTAACGAATGAAAGAAGAAGAATTTCTGTTATGGCACATGAATCAATAGATTCCATTATACATCGTTAGATCAGTTGTTTAAAATCATTCGGTTGTTTAAAATATGAACCTACCAGCAGTTGTTTTAAAAAATCCCCATATGTTTTTTTTTTTCATGCAATTTTTTTAACAGTTGGTAGGTTGATATGTTAAACAACCTAATGATTTTTAAACAACTGTTCTTTAGAGTATGACTACCTTTATTCTCATCGTTTTCCTGTATCCTTCTTCATATTATGCCAAGGCTTTTCTGTCCCCGCTAATTTAACAGTTCTTGTTCCGGATGTAATAGCCATCCGAAATATCTCTTGCACTTTTTTTAATAAGAGTTCAAGGCTATTGAAGATGTTTCCGAGTGGTCGTTGGGGGTCATATTTCGCTAATTGTTCGTTCCCCACGAGTGGAACTTTCGGATATCATTTCTGCCCTGCCTACTTTGAAATTGAATGATGAAAGATTGATGAGTCGATTAAGCTCTGCCCTTACGACATTCATCTCCGCTGCAAAGTTTACTGTTCCTGGAATAACAATTCAATTCCAAGTTCAAAGGCCAAAGCTATCGTTATTTTCATCTAAGATCTTTTTAACAGTCAGCTGTGCTTATTTCTGTATGTGAATCAAGTCACCCCTTATACTTTACATTTTTATCTAAAGATAATAAACAGCAGCACAACAAAAATATTAAACGGAGAATTCCTTTCACACGGCCAGTGTAAAGAATGAACGGAATTAAAGACTGTTCAATGTAACAGTGATCAAAATGTCGGAAGATAAGCATAATAAGGGGGATATTTTAGTGATTGTCAAAATGGGCAATCGAAACAATGATTAAAAAGGAAGATGAGCGGAGTACTTTTTGATATAATATCTATTCCTATTTTCGTATGCTCTGACACCTATATCTAAACTTTCTCTGTTCCCTGTAATGTTATTTGCATCTTGGCCCTGACAGAAATGCACGTTATTACATTTTCAAGAAGAATGATTTTTTGGTTCCATGACATATGCTCCGCCGACATATGCTCCGCCGACAACTGCTCCGAAAAGTGCGACATTTGCTCCGCCGACATTTGCTCCGCCGACATATGCTCCGAAACTACGACATTTTCTCCGCCGACATTTGCTCCGCCGCAGGATTGGGGGGGGGGGGGGCCTGGTCTGGCCAGGGGCAGCGGGAGTGTCTTTCAAAGTTGGGGAGCACCAGCGAAAAGGCGCACTTACAAAAGCTGAACACAATAAGAAAAATATACCTTACATTCTGTTTGAAACACTTATAAGCTGCAATTTCAACATACCGCAGTATCTTTATCTTTGTTTGATAATAACTACTTTGCAGTTTACTCTGATTACTCAAATACTAACCTTTTTTCTGAACTTCATGGTATTTGAAGTATTTAGAGTTACCTGTAATGATAAAAGTAAGCTCTCAAATTCATTTTATGGTGTCGATGGAGCAGTTGTAACCGGTTCAAATGTCGTGTCTTCGGAATATATTTCGGAGGAGAAATAGTCGCCGAGACAGTTGTCACATGATTAATTGTCGTATTTTCGGAGCATATTTCGGCGGAGCAAATGTCGGCATTTCAGATCATACGTCGGCGGAGCAAATGTTGGCGGAGCAAATGTCGGCATTTCGGAGCATATGTCGGCGGAGCAAATGTCGGCATTTCAGATCATACGTCGGCGGAGCAAATGTTGGCGGAGCAAATGTCGGCATTTCGGAGCATATGTCGGCGGAGCAAATGTCGGCGGAGCAAAAGTCGGCATTTCGGAGCATACGTCGGCGGAGCAAATGTTGGCGGAGCAAATGTCGGCATTTCGGAGCATATGTCGGCGGAGCAAATGTCGGCGGAGCAAATGTAGGCGGAGCAAATGTCGGCGGAGCATATGTCGGTGGAGCACGTCGTGTCACCGTTTTTTCAGTAATTTTTTACATGTTCAACATTATTCAGCGTGTATTAATATTCCTCAAAATGTACTTACACAACTGCCCTCTATGAAAGTTCCTTTTTCAGAATGTTAGGTATGGATACAGCGTTTGTATTATTTCACTCTCTCCTTTGATTCGATAGATATGAAAATATGATACGAAACCCCATAACATTCAAGGCTACATTGAAAAAATGATTTATTTATTCTCGGAACACTCATTTGATACATCCAAACTTGTATTTCTTTCGCCCACATGTGCCATAAATTTTATCATGTAAAAACATTATCTTTTGGTTTTCTGGGACCAATAAAGGGTATAACATTCATTCATCATTTTAAATTGCTTTTATTCCTTTTGAAATTTAGAAGGTAATTTATTATCTACCCGCCTTGGTCAATAGATGAACAACAATCCAGACTAATAAACGACGATCACCATCAATTTGAATGTGATTCTTGAGTGCTGAAGATATCTAGGTCCCTGCTAGCAAATTGCTATGGAGCATGTAAATGGTCGCAGCAATAATTGCATTCTAGGGTTAGGGTTTTGTTTGTTTGTTGGGTTTTTTTGCTTGAATTTGTTTGCTTGTTTGCAGGTGTGCTTGTTCTTTCTTGTTTACATCATATTGATATGTTGACACCATTACCCTCTTTCCGGGACGTCACGAAAGGGATGACACAGACAAGTCACATTTTGTGGGCAATGCGTATGTAGAACATGTAGAATAGTCAGTATCAATATTTGTAACTTACCTAGCCAAGACTTAGTTACCAAATCAGAAAATTATCCCCAAGAATTTAGAAGGCTTTTATATAAGAACTTCTTTATACCTTTCAAAAGATTTGACATTCTAAGGATCTTTTCTTTCTACTCATGTTAGCTGACACATGCTTTACGGCTTACCTAAAGCAAATTTGGTCCGTCATATTCTCTCCCGGCCCCGTTGGAAATGGTATTTCAATACCCATGACTCCAAAGAATGTAGTAGTGTAAGAGGACCCCAGATGTCAGATTCGTCTTCAGATAACATAGATTTTCTACCCACCAGGGTAACTTGAAAATTCTAGATATAATTTGATGGGAACGTGAATTGTTTAATTTTACAAGGACTGCCATGTGCGTTTCCTTAACTGTCAATGAAAGTTTGGACTATTTTCGTAACCACAGACAGAGAAACAGACAGAGA
>CM057159.1:9576348-9593931 GCA_029962745.1 Echinometra lucunter | reverse complement strand
TTTACTTTGCCTTTTCAATCAGTATTTTTTCCAAACATCATCATAATCATGACATTTCTTTGTTATGTTCTTGATTTCTAATTATCTCCCTTGCTTGCTTCTTGTTGGGCTAATGTGCGCTAATTCTACAAAAGAAAGGAATTAGTCGACTAGCATTCAACCTGATGGTATGACTGAGGTATACCCGGTGAAGCAACAAATGCCATACTGCACGTAACCTCTCAACAAATTTGTAAAACTCTTTTGCTTGCATTTTGTGTATGTTGTATTTTTTTTTAAACTGATGACAATTCAAACCTTTAAAATTCTATGTCAGTAACTTTGTTTTAGTTTATTAGTTTATTTTTATTATCATCTGATTATGTCCATGTAGATGAATCACATCTCCCTTTCCCTCCCCCAACCCGAATACAGTGAAATAAAGAAATATATTGAAGTCAACAAACCCCTTGTGGCCTTTGTTGGTACTTGTCGAATTTTGGTGAATTTCTTGTAAGAAATACTTTACCTTATTTAAAAGCAAATTGAGTCCAACCCCTCTCTCAATCTTCCATCTTCTACGAGAAAGAAGCACTGAGTCCCTCTTAAGTCGTCGATATACCGAAAACTCCTTCAGAATGCTGGGTAGGTGTACGTCGATCCGCCCATAGGCTGTCAAGCGACATTACGGATGATAGGTATTTTATACCGACCTGAACGATACGGTTCTCTTCCCTCGGAGGGGTTTCATTGATCGCGTGAAGACGTTCAAGGCTTCGTTCACACTTGAATCCGTGAACCGTTACAGAAAACTCGCCGTTTTTAACACCGCTTTATTGATTAAATTTGACTAACAGAGGAGACATAGCTCAGGGCAAAACTAAATTGCTGGTAATAATAATAATAATAACTCCTATTTACCCAGGGTAGCCACTTCAGCTATCAGCTGATCTTCCAGCGGGCCCTGCATAATATAATATGTTATTATTACCCTTCTTCATTCTATTATGCCGAGCGCCCGGCTAGAAGGCAGAAGGTGCCATTTTTGTAAGTATTTGGTATGACTCGGCCGGGGATCGAACCCACGACCTCCCGTTCATGAGGCGGACGCTCTATCAATTGAGCCACCATGCCCGGTAGATTAAAGGCATTCAAGGACATTTTCGACGAAAGTACAGCATATGTGTATATGTTTTGTGTATATAGTATTTAATCGTAAAAAGGCATGGAGGTACATTTCTTTATCCTGTAACGCGGAAGAAATGGGCTACTCATTTTTGGTGATTGTAAAGAAATTTTGCAGTTTGGCTCTCGAGCCTCGAAGGGTTTTAATAAATAAACCGTTCTAAGGAAGTTAATAAACTTTTATGAGATCAAATATTTTGTTTACACCACGTCACTCTCATTTATTTGTAACATCAAAATACTTTTAGCTTCCAGGTTTTCAGGTGGTTTTTCCGCGTCCTGAACGAACCCTGCGAACAACTAGCTTTAGGAGTAACCTCGACTGAAACCAGAACGAAAAGAAATCTCTTCATGTCTTCGCCTGGCTTGACAGATTTAGCTGTTTTGCCGCTGGTTTTAACACTGGCATGCATGAACAGGCAACTCTTACTACAAAAGAGCTGGGAGGTATACGTATATAGCCAACCAGATTCCTAAACTTTTACCGGTTTTCAGGAGATTTATTTCACATAAATTCACCACAAGTCGTCTCAGTCACTTGACTTGAAGGCTGGGAAATCAATATATTCCGCAAAATGAGTGAAGAAATCAAGGAACAGGACATGGTCAATATGCCCGTCACACGATTGGGCAGATATTTCGCACGATCATCCAGAATTGCTTTGGGAGTTCCGTTTGTTTGGTCCATTGGTTATTTAGTTGGTTAGTTTGTTTGTTTGTTTTGTGTAGTATTTTTGTTGGATAGGTTGGGGTCTTGGGGGGGGGGTGTTCGTTTATGTTTGTGAAGGATAATAGGTGGGTAGTAGAAGGAGTTATGTGCTGCATACACTCTCAGAAAAGTTGGTTGAAAATCATGAAGTAAGTTAAAATATGAGCCGTCCAACTATTGGTTTAAAAAGATCCCCATATATTTTACATACAATTTTTTTTAAACCAACAGTTGGTTGGTTCATAATTGTTTTAATCAACCTAATAATTTTTCGAGAGTGTAAAACGGATAAGAACAATTTCGCCTCATACCACACCTTGCATACAATGTAGGTCTTAACAAAAGTTCATCGCAATGTAGCTCCGTCTCAGCTGGACCAATCCTGAGCCTCCAGACTTTCTGCAAATAATCCCAAACCTCTTTCCCAGGCTCTGCCTAGTGAGAAGAAAGACAGAACATATTGATTTTTTGTCTTACCAATAATCTTGTGCTATCGTAAAGTAGCTGTTAGCTTTAATGTCAAGCATTTTATGTGTTTGCCGATCATTTTAGATGGCATGAGACTGAGGCAGATGTCACCTTTCTTTATTGCTGTTTTGTTATTTTTTAAAATTTCAAAGATGTTTTTAACAGCATTTCAGTAATTGATAGTTCTGCTGCCTCTTTTTTTTTATCATGTTTTCTTTTTTTTTTACGGGAGAGAACTAAAATTGATTAAGG
The DNA here is from genome assembly GCA_029962745.1 of Echinometra lucunter. Classification (NCBI taxonomy): domain Eukaryota; kingdom Metazoa; phylum Echinodermata; class Echinoidea; order Camarodonta; family Echinometridae; genus Echinometra; species Echinometra lucunter. The sequence continues at coordinate 9,591,338 of CM057159.1, read as the reverse complement.
AGTTGTATTGATGATGTACCCCAAAAATTACACACTGAGTTTTCCTACGGCGATTGGTATCAAATGCAGGATAGCAAAATGCAAGGGTCATTCCGTTCATTGCTAAGTACATGTAAATCAACAAAACCATAATACTTTTGCGTTGAAATGAATGATACGGAAATAGACCGCAACCGCCCTCTCATAATCCTTCGCTGCGGCATCCAGAAATAATCGTTTATACTGAAGAATGGTTAAACCGCAGCTGAAAAAGGAGGTTCAACGGCTCACGCCTTGGCGACAGTCGCTCCGCCGACAATTTTAAACGCTAACCGAGGGGGTTTTCGGGGAGTGATTTTTTTCTTTTCAACCTTGGACCAAACACTATTCCTCTCTCTCGCTCCAACCTCAGCTTAACCCATTCGTGACAGGAATTATTTAAAGCCTAATTTGATCAGCTTTTATTCTTCAAATTGGCAACACCAACATTTTTATTTTATTGCTACATTTTTCTTATAAAACGTCATGTATCTGAAATTAATATAAATTGACAGAAATTATGACGAGAAGTCAAAAAGTTGCCAATTTGCAGGGGAAAACAGTGATTTTAAACTTTCTATCACATTGCCAATTTAAAGATTTTAATGCTTATTTTTCTTTAAAAAATTTTCAGCATCAAACAAAGAATATTGATGCAACCAAAATGGGCACAGTTTGTGTACAATTTTTTGCTCTTTCTGCTCATGTATTTGGTATGATTTTTAGGGCTTTGCATCAAAAGATATTAGGCCAAACCACAAAATGTGGACCTCTGTCACGAATGGGTTAAGACCAATAATACCCCCAAACGCTTAGATTATCTTCCAGGACAAATGATGCAAAACCTTCGGGTCATCCTGGAACAGAAGCTGGATTTGTTAAAGTGGCAGTGTGAACGTTCTTTTCCTCACGGCGGCGTCTAAATTTCATTGGGTTATCGTTCAGAGATCGAGTTATATCGTGGCTTTTTGGGTTACACCGGCCGTCTGTGGCAGAACTAGATTTCCCAAGCGCTGTCAGGGAAAGTCCGTGGCTAGATACTCCTTTCACGAGGAAGTTTGGGAGACGAGTTAACGCGATTCTAGGACATCGAGCAGTACTTGCTACAGATTTGGACCTATGTTTATATCATCCGCATTTAGTAAACTAGAGGGGTGCTGAGAATTCTTCAAAAGTACTTGAATGGGATTAAGGAAGTTACTAGCTGTAATAAAATCTACGAGGAGGACAAAACATCAGTAAAAATTAAAACTGAAAAATCAAGACTTCATAAATTTGTTCAGAATATGCGATACAAGCTGAAAACAGCTTTGGGCAAAAACTGTTTTTCCTTAGTGCAAACGTTACCTAATTACCCCCCCCCCCCCGGCGGATGACTCCATTGAATCCACTAACGTAGATATAGACACTCTAATTCAATAAAGACGGAAAATAAAACAAAACTGCACGAGTTAATGTAACTGATGCACTTTGGCATGTTTGCCTCATGTACATGGTGTATCTGTCTTTTACGATTTGTTCACATCTTCATTAGATATCTCCGGGGCTTATCCAGAAACCGATAAACAGGGGCGGGGGAGGGGGGAACATGTGCCAAGGATGGCGTTATAGAGAACTTCGCCCAGCTCTCTCAATACCTATTACTAGTAATCAACCCCTTTACACCTGAATCCATAGGCTTAATTCAGGGGAAACTCGGTTCCAGTATAGTCAATGAATTAAGTCTTAATGTTTACCGTCTGTTTGTGTGTCTCTTTGTTGGGAGGTTTGTCTTAATGGGGTAAAAGGCTGTAAAAGTACTTCTTAATGTCACAGACCTTACTCCAAAGGTCAAAATTCAAGTTGCAGAGGCTGGTTAGCCATAATGGAGTTGTTAGTAGACAGTCGGTACGATGGTTATAGATATATAGGTTAATAATGATCCGCTGGCTCAATGGATTTCTTTAGGGAATTGAACGAATTTCACGCACAATTAGCACTACTCGTAAGCGGCGTCATGTCAGGCTCGTTCACCTGGTATACCGCGTAATTGTTACATAAATTCATGTTCCGCTCATCGTCCCTATAATCCGTACTTTTCTTTTCTTTTTTTTTTCCTTCTCCCTTCCCCCCCCCCCCTGTTGTTTTTGTGTTGTTGTTGTTGTTGTCAAAGAAGGAGGAATTGAAATATAATATGCAAAGTGTGATTGTTTTTTCGCTCGTCTGAAATAGAACGAAAGGAGTGTATTTCATAGCGCTGTTCATCGGAAGATGAAGGAGATCATCAAAACAAAAATGAGGAGAGAGAAAGAGACGGAGAGGGGGGGGGGTGAGAGAGAGTAAGTGGGTAAAGAGAGGGGTTAGATTGTTAGAGAGGAGAAGGTTGTAAGAGACAGGGAGAAGACAGAGGAGGGGGTTGAAAGGGGGTTAAAATGAGTAGAAGAGTTTGCGAGAGACAGTGAGAGAGTGACTTAGAAAGAGACAGTGGAAGACAGAGAGAGGGAAAGAGAGAGGCGGTTAAAGAAAGAAGAGAAAGGAAATAGGGAGACGCATATGGGGATATAATGAGATAACTATAAAGAGTGAAATACAGGGATTGTCAAGTCTACAGCAACCTGAAGAAGAAATGTAGAATCTATTTCTAATGCAGTATTTTGAAGAGCGATTTGATTGCAGCTAACCATTAAAGCTCTCTAAATTATTGTTAAGGCAGTATAAACACTAGATAAGCACTAATCTAATGTACGCACTGACATTTTTCTAGACAAATTTTGCAGTTTCCAGGCCCATTGGTTCATGCATTTTTATTTCTTCAGACTTTGTTGCATAGTGGAAAATAAAAAGGGAAACCTGATTACTACCTTGCTGGGTGTTTAAAATCAGAGGTTTAGAAAACTCTACTGCTTTGGGTTCGAGGAGACAGGAGTAGATGAAATGAAATAATTGGAAGGGTGAGAAGGAAGAAGGGGCTAGAACATGAAGAGTAAGAGAGAGCGAGGGAGAAAGGGAGAGAGAGGGGGGAGACGGAAGGAGAAAAGGTGCGAGAGAGTTAAGGCGCGAGTTTTGTAGTCATTGTCCGACTGCTAATCATCGTACAAATTACACAATGGCCTGATAGCTTAGCTTCGACAAATCGCTTCATGATTTAAGTGCTTCATATTCATTGAGTCCCACTCGGACACACCGGAGCAATAAATCATCGGTGAAGAGAAGCATTAAGAAATATAGGGAGGAAACAAAAGGGTACAATTGGAATGAATAAGTATTGCTTCTCCCTTTTGGGACAAGACAAAGATTGTGCAAATTCGCTGCTGCGTGAGCTTCGTTGATTGTTTACCGATCACTCAGCAGCTCAGCATGCTCAGAGAGGGAAGGAGAAAAAAAAAACTACGAAAAGCACTGGGCATTCTGGGACTTCAAAGAAAAGTCACTGCAATTTATGCTGTGAAGATGAAATAGAAGAGAGAGAGAGAGAGAGAGAGAGAGAGTAGCTTGCAAGGATAGAGATTTAGAGAAATATTGAAATACAAACAACGAATCAAGGGAACCCGGGAGAGAGAGAGAGAGAGAGAGAGAGTGGGGAGTGACTGCATTTTCAAAAATGGTAGATTAACACTTTCAGAATGTAGTCACTCCTCGGCCCTATTAAATGGTGACTTTACGTTTTAGTTTTAGAGTGTAAAAAGAAAGAGGGAGACAGAAAAACAGAGAGAGAGAAAGACTAACAATCGCAGAGAAAAAAATAAGCGAAAGAACGGGGATCGATCAACATATTTTAAAGTCCCCCCCCCAAAAAAAAGATAAAATAAAAAATGAGGGAAAATAAAAAAGGAACCTGCATGTTTGCGTGGTGAAAAAAAATAGAATGTATTTTATTCGTAGTATGTGTAAAAGAAAGAGAGTATCGTCTCTTCATTTCAATAGAAGGAAAGATGCAATGTAGAAAGTAATTTGATAGAAAAAGGGATAAAGTCTTCCAAATATCGCTTTCAATCACGGGAGTGCATTGCCCTCAGGGGGTGCGTAGCTTGCTGAAAGAAAATGATAAAAAAACCCGGATAAAGTCATGATAGTAGTTTGTGTGTGCGTGATCTGTGTATATAGTGCACGCTTACACCTTCAAAGAAATCAGAGATGCAGACAAATCATTTCTCAGTGGAGTTGACAACCGGTTGAATTATGTTTCGGGATTTGATGTGACGATCAATTTTCCATTGATTGTATGACAGCCCCCCCCCCCCCCCTCCCGAAAGTGACATCGGGAAATCGGGGTGGCGGAAGGGGGACTTGTGCCGGGCCCCCGTGCCATGCCCGCAGACAATCATTTTTCTGAATAGACATGTTTCACAGTTATTTCCTGAAAGATATGATTTTCTGCATGCTCACCCCCCCCCCATCATAAAAACGCTCCGCGGCCCCTGCCCAAACCCTTCCCAATTTTTATTTCATAAACCACCATCCCTATATAACCCTGGCCCTCAAGCACAACTTTGTCAGTACACCATGTTAGAATGTTCTGAGCCCCCACCCCTACCCTACGCCAGCCTTTATTTTACCCTCAACTGAGCAGAATTTTTTTCAATACACCGCATTAGCACGATCTCAACCCCCGCCTCTCCCATCCTGATATATCTCCAAGCAGAACTCTTTTTTTAATTCACCGTGTTCGAATGAATCAAAGGGCTTTGAAGCGGCGCTGGCGGAAGGGTGAGAATGTTCACCTGGGCCCTTCGAGGTGATTTCTGCTCTCTTTAAAAGGCTAAAAATCCAATATTAATCATGGAATTCTTTGCTCTTCGATGATGGGATGACGCGAGAACCATGAGAACATATCCGGTCGACTCGAGTAGTATAGTCGCGGCCGCCACCTTGTTGCAGATATTGGGCAAGAGATTGCAATGAAGAGAAGGATTCAAACTTTGGAAGAAAATGAACGTGTGTGATATGTGACAATAAAGTTCGTGGTAAAGTGATCATGTACAGAGTGGCCTTTGAAATTTTGAATTTGTATAGATTTTACGTTGATTGGAATAACTGCAGAGTTAGCAAAATATTGAATTAGGCCAGAAGGCACGCTTTATAGGTAAAAGTAAACGGAAAGCTCTGAAGAGTAGTGTAGTGCGTATTTTGTACGAACGAAAACCATTTTTTTATTATTATTATTCTTTACCTCTCTTTCTTCTTCTTCTTCTTCTTCTTCTTCCTTTTCTTCTTGTTCTTTTTCTTATTCTTTTTATTCTTTTTTATTTATTCTCTTTTAGCTTCTTCTTCTTCCTCCTCTTCTTCTTCTTCCTCATCTTCTTCTTCTTCCTCCTCCTCCTCCTCCACCTCTTCTTCTTCTTCTTCTTCTTCTTCTTCTTCTTCTTCAGCTCAATTCATGTTGCAGAAGGTAAAGTCCTGAGGCAGGCGATAAGACTTGTTTGAATTGACCGTTTTAGGAAAATTTTTTCTTAAGTCCTATCCTAAAGGTTTAGTCATCGATTTTTATAAATTTGAAGACATACCCCAAGCCTTTATTCAATGGCCCTATTTCCCTCTCTCTCTCTTCCCCTCTCTCTCTCTATTTCTTGCTCACATTCTCTTAATATCCCTCTTCTTCATCTTTCTTTCTTTGTAAAATAATTTGAAGATAAGAGTCTTGTAAGTTTATATGAATATAAAATTTATATTTGTCTTTTCGCATTCTTTCATCATAGTTTTATTGATCATTATTGTGCTTGCGCTCTCGACCGCTATTTAAGGTATCCGGTAACTTGTAGAGGTTTTTTAATGTCTAGCGCTTGATGTCTGTGTTGTATATATATATATATATATATATATATATATATATATATATATATATATATATATATATATGTATGTATGTTCAGAAAGACAAACAGCCAGGAATATAAAGGTTTTGGAATAGCCATCACTGAATTCCGCCATTTGCAAAACCATCCTGGATATGCTTTTGTCTAATACTGCAGTCTGTGGGGTAAAATAGTCTGGCATTTCCGGTCACTTGTATATTTTCACTTATTGTGAAGCACATGATGATGCATTTGAAGTGCATTTTTAGGGATTCATAATTTACACATCATTACATACACTGATAGCATGTAGGGCCATGCAGCTCAGATTTTGGAAACTTGCTCAGTGGCTTCAAGATATTCAAAGGTTTCTAGCATAAAACATTTCTTTCCTAACAAGAAGGAATGGCAGGCAGGCCATTTTAATATGAGAAGTCGTTCTTGTTCAATTACTGAATGTAATTTCGACGACTAGCAGACCCCTTAATTGCTGAATTGATTCATTACGCGTGCTTGGACTGCGTGTAACCTGTCGTACTTTGCCACAAAATAATTTCATCTTTTGTCTCCCACTAGGTGTTTTTATATTTTCTTCCCACCCATGGCACTGTACAAAGATTTTTCATCGTGTTTTTTGACTTGTATGAAACAGGCTTTAAAGGGAGAGTCCCCCCCCCCCCCCAATACGGGCTGCCGAAATTTGCCGACTTTCTGTTATATGCTCAGATGCAACAAGATATTCAATCTTGATTGCTGTTCCTTTCCCTCTTCTTCTTCTTCTTCTTCTTCTTCTTCTTCTTCTTCTTCTTTATGATATTTTAATTTTTGTTGATCTTTATTTTGTTTCAGTCATATTTTGACGATATTGTTTGTTGTTTTAATGATGTCGTTTCTTAACATTTTATTCTTAATTAAAAAAAAGGGGGAAAGATATTCAATAGGGGTGTCAACCCCTTTTATATTTTGGAGGACACTGTTTAAAAACTAGCTGAGGAGCAAAAACAAAAAAGGTGCACGTCTCAAAACATACCCCCAAATTTTGTTGAAGAGCAAAACACACACACGCACCCACACACACACACAAACACACCGAAATTTCCTTCATGTCTTTAGCTTAGAATTTGGGGGAACATACCCCCCTTAAAAAGGTCCTCGGCTTAAAATTTGGGGGCATACCTGTTGTGTGCCCCGATTGACGCCTATGGTTAAACACATGGTGCGTGTACAAGCAGATTTCTTGGAATTTAAAGGACTTTTGCAAACGGTCAACTGAGACGAAAGGATCGACTGACGTGAGAGGGGTGTAAGTTTTAAAGGAAGATCCGACATCGGTTTAAGATTTAGAGGTGGAAGGGTTAAAAATGAGAAACAAATACAACCTCACTAGCCTATTTATTGATGGGCAAGGAAATTGGATGTCTACTCGGAACGGTTAATTCAATATCGGTTAGGACTAAAATGGGTTAACCAATGCAGAGCTGATAGGTTATACGACTCCAGCAGGACAGTGCAGGGGTAAGGGAAACACCCGACCCTTTGATTATGCGACCTATGGCAAGCAATGCTCAATACAATAATACGCAAACATCGGCATTCAGTTAAGAACATTTGATTTTATCTAGAGTTTCTAATTTGCTTACATTAGTTCAACTTATTCGTAAGTTTTAAAAATTAACAGCGGAAGGTTTGAAGCTAAGATATCCCCTCTGTTATTGTTGTAATTGTGAAGAATTTGTACTTTAAGGAAATTTCTACATTTTTTTTTAACCAAGTATCTTCCTGTTTATTACACTTTGAGCTATAAACCTGGGAAATATCAAGTCGGTACCTTTACGGCATTGGCGTAAATCGGGGGGGGGGGGGCGGCGTGCACAAAATACCCAAATTTTCAAAGGACAAATATTTTTGAATCCATTAATGCAATTTTTGATAAATATATCACAAACGATGGTTATTGTAGTAACATTTTTATTTAAAATGCTATTTTGAACCAGAGATATGATAAGAAGGTCCCAGAGCATGTGTGTGGGTCAGGGTGACCATACGACCATACGCCTTTATCCCTTCCCCCCCCCCCCCCCCCACCCCCTTCCTGTAACAAGCTTAGAACCAATCAAAGACAGCCGCTGCCCGGCGCTCGCATCACGTGGTCCTGCATCAGTAAACTGCGCCTCAATGCTGTCATGAGAAAGATTTTTTACGTACACTTTGGCTAACGGACATCTACCATGAAACATTCATTTTCCCGTTGTGTGTGACGCAACAGTATATGTCAATGAACGCGTGAAGATAAACGGTTGGTTTTGAAAATCATCAGACTGACAGAACTTTAGTTTTCCTTCTCTGATATATGATGGGACTACTCAAACACATGGCATTAGTATTTGATACTAATTTTTCCATCTAGCTCTTGTCATATTTCGAATATGCGAGCGTTTGAAAGCAATCGTTTTCAGGGGACATCTCTTCCTTGATAATCTCCTACACCAACATCAAAAGAAAGAAAAAAAGGCATGAATTTTTCTCGTCTTTATTAGAAACAAACCCTTTCTTTAAGGCACATTTCCATATAGACCATTGTCATAAATACTGTCATCCTAGTTTGACATTTGGAATACCTTTCTTCACTCTGAGCCTGTATACAATTATGCATGAGTGGATGAATCGGTAAGAATAGCCCTATATTCGTGGCTTCAACGATCGCATGAAAATAACCGTCTGGGAAAGATTCGTGACCAACATTGAAGAATATTAATCAAGATAGCAAAATTTAATAAAGGATACAGACGAATTCTTAAGATTTATATTTGCGATTCTCCTAAGTCACGTATATGTTGAAACTTCATTCATTGTACAAATTATTTCGTAACGCAATAAAAGTAAGTGCATTTGTTTCGAGCATCAAATTATGTGTGTAGAATTCGTTCTGTTATCCCTCCCCCTTATATAATCTTCTCATCATTTCTTCAAACAATCCGTTTCTTCTGCCATTCTTCTTCTTCTTCTTCTTCTTCTTCTTCTTCTTCTTCTTCTTCTTCTTCTTCTTCTTCTTCTTCTTCTTCTTCTTCTTCTTGTCCCCTTCTCTCTTTTTCTCTCTCTCTTTCTTTCTTTCTTTGTCTCTTTCTCACAAAATATAATTTCTTCAGTTCATACAACGTTTCCTTATCGCTTTCCGTTCGTAGTTTCGCACTCACTGGTTTTCCGTTCGGCTTTGAACTGCTTTTCCCTTTTCATATCATAACAAAAAGGTGATATTCCTAATGCCGGAAAATGATATATCTTGTCAAAATGTTTTATGTTTATACGGATATGTGTGAGGCATATAAATTGTCTTACTCGAAGTAAACGACTTCAGCATCGCCTGAATGATTTTGCCAACAGGTTTCAGCAGGTTTAAAGGGATCCGGTAACTTTGCAGAGGCTTGATTTAAGGAATTGTTGAATTTGATGTCTGTGTTGTACCAAGATGATCAGAAGGATAAATAAACCGCCAGGAATATGAAGGTTTTGTTAATATGAAGATGTAATTATCAAGATAACTATCACTGAATTCCACCAGTTGCAAAACCAACCTGGGTCTGCTTTTGTCTAAAACTGCAGTCCATGGGGTAAAAATGCTCTGGCATTTCATGTCATTTATATATTTTCATTTTTTGTGAAGCACATGATGATTCCTTGGACGTGCATATTTCAGGGCTTCATATTTACACAGTATTACATACACTGATAGCATGTAGGGCCATACAACTCAGATTTTTAAGTTATACTCAAGGCCTTAAGTTTGTGAGCAATACTGCCTCTGCTATACTTACAATTTCCTTCTTCCTCATCTTCCGTAATACTTTATTTTCGTACTGTCTGATTATCTTTTCAAAACGTTTCTCCCAAACTTTTTTTCTCTTAACCTTTTTGATTTTGTCGTTCTCTCATTTATAGGTAGTTTCACGACACTCCCCCGCCAATCTCTTCCTTCAACCACCTTTATTTTCTCTCGGTTCTCCCTCCTGTCCAAGAAAACAAGACAGATAAGATCATGACAAGAGGGTTCATAACGTAATAACGAGTGATTTGATGTTCTTAGTATTGTTTGAAAGTAAGAATCTCTTTTGCTTTCTAGAAATCACTCTCGTTAAAACAAATGTTATAATAGCCGCCAAATATTATGTACTGTGCCTAGCTGCAGCAAGCAGAGGTCATCCTTATTGTGTCCCTATACACACGTTATGCTATGTCTCCACCATCACGATTGGCGCCACGATTGAAATCGCGGTCTTAATCACCGAGTAATCGTGGTGATCGTATCAGATGTCATCAGATCTTGAGGTCAATCGTGGCAGTCATGTTGATCATAGAAAAATTTGGGACGGTTCAAAAATTTTCTGCGAGCAATACGATTAATAATTTGTCTAACGTGATCATCGCATCAGATCGTATCAAAGTGCGACAAATCGCATGTAATCTTACTTTGAAATCGAGGTTATCGGAATCAACGTTGGAAAAGACAAACGCATTAAGCTCTTTTGGGATCGCACGATCTCCCGTGATCTGTAACGATTTGGAGCCTTTGAGAAATGCCACCCAAGGGTACTAGAGGCAAAAATGGGAAAGGGTAACAACGCTGCCCTAAACGTGAAAGTTCCACGATTAGCTACGAATGACCAATCGTGGCGTTCGTGACAAGTCGCACGACAATCATTGTGGAACCTAGCATAAAGAGGAATGCAAGCATAAAATGAAGAAAAGGAAATTATGTAAGGTATATAAGAACTTGGTGATGCACTCCAGATACTTTCCCGATTACTGTCCAAGCAATTCCATTGCTAAATACTCAGAAAAAAAGATATGGTTGCATACTTGCATGATTAAAATTCTTTTGAAGAATTTCCAAGGAAATCATGCCAGGTATGATTATGTAAATAGGCTTGATGGCAGGCAAGCTCTGTTGTTTCGGTCCTGTTTGTTGTATTAAGTTAAAGGTACTTTCTTTGTTAAATTACATTTTCATAACTTGTACTTCCTTGTCGCTCTCTCTCTCTCTCTCTCTCTCTCTCTCTCTCCCTCTACAAAATTTAGTTATCTTGTTCTCAAGCTGTCACTGCCTCTCGTCTTTTATTTATCTCTTTCTCTCTCTGCCTGTCTCTCTCATTCTTTTACTCTTGTGCTCTTTGATTCTTTGTTTCTTTCTTGTCTCTCTCTCTCTCTTTCTACCTTTTCTCTCTTTTTTTTCTTTTTCATCGCTTGCGTTACTAATTGTCAAGTTGCAATATCGAACGGCGTTCGGTATTTTGTTTATTTTGGAGCTCCATTTTTTGCCCAGTTTCATTTAATTTTCACACTAAATGCATTTTTCAGAATTATGGTTGTGTGATATTTGAGCTAACATATTTCGATTGATCTTCTTAATACTCGTCTACATTACAACCATGGAGTAATTTTTAAAATCTGAGCGGTATGGCCCTACATGCCATAAGTGTAAGTAATAATGTGTAAATATGAAGCCCTGAAAAGCGCACTTTCAAATGCATCATCATGAGATTCACAATGAAGTAAAAATTTACAAGTGACCGGAATTGCCAGACCTTTTTACCCCACAGATTGCAGTATTAGTCAAAAGCATACTAGTACTAAGGTTGGTTTGGCAAATGGCAGAATTCGGTGATACGTATCTTGATAAGAATATCTTAAATTTGAAAACCTTTATAGTCCTGGCTGTTTATCTATCCTTCTGAGCATCATTAAACAACACAGATATAAAAAAAAACCAATATATTAAATCAAGCCTTCACAAAGTTACCGGGTCCCTTTAAATAAGAAAAACGATAAACGTAATACCTAAAAGAAAATAATCTAAATTTTGGACACATACTGTCACGCCGTCATGATTTTTAGCTTGGAGCTGTTCTGATTTTATTTCTTCTTCCTTTACGGAATTGCATGTTCGTCATTTCACAATCGAAACACAACAACAGATCAAGAAAGCTGTATACGAGTCTCCTGGGAGAACAATATGATCATGGTTTCCTTAACGATGTTCGAAAAAAATGTAAGACATCGTGTCTCTGTGGCTTACATTGTTGCACGCCTTTAAACCTATATGTATTACGTTTCCTCATTGAAGTCAACGGGGATCTGACGAATCGAGTCAAAAAAAGGTGGGGGGGGGGTTGGTGAGACCTCGCTGTACCTTCCGCCAGTTTTCGGGTCATCCAGAGTTTTTCCTGTCATCACTAGATTCTTTGCTAACCAAACTTAACGTTTTGCCTCCGGGTTTGAATTTCATCCGTTTTGCATAATTCAGCAACGCTTTCATTACCATGATGGTGCTTTTCCTGTTGACAATGCCGTTTGTTTCTTTTTTTTTTCCTATTTTGAGATATTGCCTTATCAAGACAATGACTCGGGTCCTGATCAAATGATCGGTTAGCAGTAGGCATGAGACCAGGAATTTATTTTGCTGATACTGAATTGGTCATTAGGCAATGCTACTGATCATTCGCTAACATTTGCTAATGTCCGGCCTGTTTATCATCTAGATTTGATTCGTAAGCCGATTAAATTTTTATCTCGGTCAGTCAGATCTGTAGAGGTGTCGTATAAACGAGTGGTCTAAACACTCGACTTGAGATGGGAAGGTCATGTCCTTTAAACGGTACCAACGTTGCCAAAATTGACGCCCCAAGTAAGGTAAATTTATGAATGAATTTTTTCTTCATTGCTATGAGGGTACCACACTGAGCGGCGAAAGCTTGCGACCATTGCGATTTTTTCAATCCGTCAACTTTTTGACGAATGTTGACGAAAAATCAGGGTTCGCCTCTGTTTTTAGCGACATTTAGAGATAATAAGCAACATTCTCGCGAATGTTTACAACAGTGTTTGCGAAAGACAGTTAAAAACTTTGAGAGACTGTAAGCAAAAAAAAAAAAGCGACAGCTTTGTCGAAGATTAGCAACCATTTAACCAATTCTTTGCCACTGTTTGTGAACGCTTGGGACCTTCTTGCCAGCTCTGTGGGCCCAACCCAATAAAATGGGTGAGGAAACCTTCCTCTGCACTTAGATTTCTGCTGACCACCGTTTGAAAGGCTTACGACAGTTTTGCAAACGTTTGTAACTGTTTGCGGAAAAATAAATTCGAAAAAAATTCGCGAAGGAATTCTGAACATGTTCAAAATTTCATTGCGACAGAAAAGTTATTTGCGACAATTAAAACTGTTTGGGAACTTCTTTTTTTTTTTGCAACCTTTCACGACCTTTTACGAACCCTGACGAAACCCAAAAGTCGCTACGTTCCCAAACGTTCGCCGCTCAGTGTGTGATACCCCCTAAGTGCCGTTTACGAATTCGGTGAACTCTTTTACATCACCAAGAGAGAAAAAAACAAAAATAAAATGCATTACACCTTTTATTTCAAAGATGAACCCAAGGGAAAGTAATGGCGTTTGCTTGCTGATCTTGCGTACTATTTTTGCACACATTGTTTGCAACCTAAGAAACATTTATGTCGCTTACAAATGAAATGACGCATAAATGCGAAATTCAATATACCATTGAGGCATTTCATGCATTGTTCATGTTACAAAGCTTGTATTTACATTAATATTGATGTCAGTTCATGTCTTTGGAGTTCGATGCATGGTTTCAGATGTTATGCAAGCTGCACATGAGGGGCCATATCTTCTTAAATAGACGCCTCACACGAGCGTTTTTTTTTTACCGACCATCATGAGGTTAGGGCCACATTAGTGACTGGTATGATATTTTGCGCGTCATAAAAGAGTGATATCGTTTAAAGGCTGATTCCAAAATAAACAGTGCAAATAATCGTTCTAATAAGCATGAAAACTATACTACTGTCTTTACAAACTCTATTCGCGCCGGCAATGACGCAATCAAAGTGACCCTTCGAGTGGGCTAGGTCTTAGGGGTCATTTTAAGTTACGTAGGATTTGTCAGCGACTGGCGATTACATAATTTCACTGTTGTGCCAATTTACAGAGTTCAATGATTAGTTGAAGATTAGCGAGCACTGGAAATCGACGTATTTTTTCGGTTCATGTATAAGGAAGGTGTATATTTCATTAGAATTCTAGATCATAACTGCTAAACGTGTAATCATTAGAATTCTAGATCATAACTGCTAAAGGCGAGTATGAACGGGATTGAAATGACACCCCCTGAGCAACGGGCATTCACCGGGAAATCCCCACTGTTGGAAAATCATATTTCACACATTTTTATACTTCGTTCTTGTTTGGAGATAAGGCTTTGTTTTTACCGTTTTTAAGGGATATGCAGCAAAAAAGTCTTTAATAATAAAATTCATCAATTTCACATGAGGCAAACAAGCTTATTGCGCTTTGTTTCATATTCAGGACGATCTGGTAAGGGATGCCTTTTGAAACGAGCTAATTCCTTAAGGTATGTAACCTAAAGCTTCGATATCTCCAGGCAAAAATGTTACGACCTTGTCTTGAATCGTCTCTCGGGAAAAGACCCTGTGTTTTACAGCGAAAAGGATGGCTCAGATTGCCAGCCTACATGTATATCTTTCTGTGTCCTTTCCAATATTTGATCACACTCATAGAAGTATGGCAAACAAAAAAGCAAACACTCTTTAAAAGCACGGGCAAGCAACATCCGGGATACGGCTTGCGTCTTCCACTCAAGCAGTTAGCTGTAAGAGGCTAGTGTATCCCTCGTAATGAGGCAAGACAACGCACATGTTGACATTGATAATCGTTGGCCGGGTTTCAAATTGATTCCTGCCCAGTCGATCCCCTCCCTGTAAAAACTGTCACACGTGTTATGCGCGAACAAGGCGAAGGCGAAGGGTGAACATCTCGGAAACGTAAGCCATTTGATTACCGAGATGATGTAGCCCTATCAAGACAATCAATACAAGCGGAAAGACGAAACAGTAAGTGAATAAATCGAAATTGCGATTTGTGGTTAATTTGTACTTCATGACTACTAATGAAAATTTCAGATGGGGGCTCTGGAGCCTCTTTCCATTTTACCATCATCGTTTTCTGTAATAAACGGATGGAAGCCCATGCCATGTGCCCCGTATATACGGTACTAGATTTTAATAGACCGTTCTACGGCGCCTCGGCAGTATTTTAATAATTACTTTCAACTGGTGTGGTTCTAGGGCGGCCCTCTCTTCCTCTCTTTAACTGAATGAATTATAAGACTAGTG
>CM057159.1:9560620-9575848 GCA_029962745.1 Echinometra lucunter | reverse complement strand
TTCTTCTTCTTCAGCTCAATTCATGTTGCAAAAGGTAAAGTCCTGAGGCAGGCGATAAGACTTGTTTGAATTAACCGTTTTAAGAAAAAGTCCTATCCTAAAGGTTTAGTCATCGATTTTATAAATTTGAAGACATACCCCAAACCTTTATTCAATGGCCCTATTTCCCTCTCTCTCTCTTCCCATCTCTCTCTCTATTTCTTGCTCACATTCTCTTAATATCCCTCTTCTTCATCTTTCTTTCTTTGTAAAATAATTTGAAGATAAGAGTCTTGTAAGTTTATATGAATATAAAATTTATATTTGTCTTTTCGCATTCTTTCATCATAGTTTTATTGATCATTATTGTGCTTGCGCTCTCGACCGCTCTTTAAGGGATCCGGTAACTTGTAGAGGTTTTTTAATGTCTAGCGCTTGATGTCTGTGTTGTATATATATGTATATATACACACACACACACACACACATATATATATATATATATATATATATATATATATATATATATGTATCTTCAGAAATATATATATATATATATATATATGTATCTTCAGAAAGACAAACAGCCAGGAATATAAAGGTTTTGGAATAGCCATCACTGAATTCTGCCATTTGCAAAACCATCCTGGATATGCTTTTGTCTAATACTGCAGTCTGTGGGGTAAAATAGTCTGGCATTTCCGGTCACTTGTATATTTTCACTTATTGTGAAGCACATGATGATGCATTTGAAGTGCATTTTTAGGGATTCATAATTTACACATCATTACATACACTGATAGCATGTAGGGCTATGCAGCTCAGATTTTGGAAACTTGCTCAGTGGCTTCAAGATATTCAAAGGTTTCTAGCGTAAAACATGTCTTTCCTCACAAGAAGGAATGGCAGGCAGGCCATTTTAATATGAGAAGTCGTTCTTGTTCAATTACTGAATGTAATTTCGACGACTAGCAGCCCCTTAATTGCTGAATTGATTCATTACGCGTGCTTGGACTGCGTGTAACCTGTCGTACTTTGCCACAAAATAATTTCATCTTTTGTCTCCCACTTGGTGTTTTTTATATTTTCTTCCCACCCATGGCACTGCACAAAGATTTTTCATCGTGTTTTTTTTTACTTGTATGATACAGGTTTTAAAGGGAGAGTCCACCCAATACGGGCTGCCGAAAGTTGCCGACTTTCTGTTATATGCTCAGATGCAACAAGATATTCAATCTTGATTGCTGTTCCTTTCCCTCTTCTTCTTCTTTTTCTTCTTCTTCTTCTTCTTCTTCTTCTTCGTCTTTATGATATTTTAATTTTTGTTGATCTTTATTTTGTTTCAGTCATTTTTTGACGATATTGTTTGTTGTTTTAATGATGTCGTTTCTTAACATTTTATTCTTAATAAAAAAGGGGGAAAAGATATCCAATAGGGGCGTCAAACCCTTTCATATTTTGGGGACACTGTTTAAAAACTAGCTGAGGAGCAAAAACAAAAAAGGTCCACGTCTCAAAACATACCCCCAAACTTTGTTGAAGAGCAAAACACACACCCTCACACACACACACCGAAATTTCCTTCATGTCTTTAGCTTAGAATTTGGGGGAACATACCCCCCTTAAAAGAAGGTCCTCGGCTTAAAATTTGGGGGCATACCTGTTGTGTCCCCCGATTGACGCCTATGGTTAAACACATGGTACGTGTACAAGCAGGTTTCTTGGAATTTAAAGGACTTTTGCAAACGGTCAACTGAGACGAAAGCATCAACTGACGGGAGAGGGGTGTAAGTTTTAAAGGAAGATCTGACATCGGTTTAAGATTTAGAGGTGGAAGGGTTAAAAATGAGAAACAAATACAACCTCACTAGCCTATTTATTGATGGGCAAGGAAATTGGATGTCTACTCGGAACGGTTAATTCAATATCGGTTAGGACTAAAATGGGTTAACCAATGCAGAGCTGATAGGTTATACGACTCCAGCAGGACAGTGCAGGGGTAAGGGAAACACCCGACCCCTTTGATTATGCGACCTATGGCAAGCAATGCTCATCCCAATAATACACAAACATCGGCGTTCAGTTAAGAACATTTGATTTTATCTAGAGTTTCTGATTTGCTTACATCAGTTCAACTTATTCGTAAGTTTTAAAAATAAACAGCGGAAGGTTTGAAGCTAAGATATCCTCTCTGTTATTGTTGTAATTGTGAAGAATTTGTACTTTAAGGAAATTTCTACATTTTTTTTTACCAAGTATCTTCCTGTTTATTACACTTTGAGCTATAAAACTGGGAAATATCAAGTCGATACCTTTACGGCATTGGCGTAAAATCGGGGGGGGGGGGGGGGCGGCGTGGCACAAAATTACCCAAATTTTCAAAGGACAAATATCTTTTAATCCATTTAGGCAATTTTTGATAAATATATCACAAACGATGGTTATTGTAGTAACATTTTTATTTGAAATGCTATTTTGAACCAGAGATATGATAAGAAGGTCCCAGAGCATGTGTGTGGGTCAGGGTGACCATACGACCATACGCGTTTATTCCTCCCCCCCCCCCCCCCCACCCCCTTCCTGTAACAAGCTTAGAAACCAATCAAAGACAGCCGCTGCCCGGCGCTCGCATCACGTGGTCCTGCATCAGTAAACTGCTCCTCAATGCGTCATGAGAAAGAATTTTATGTACACTTTGGCTAACGGACACCTACCATGAAACATTCATTTTCCCGTTGTGTGTGACGCAACAGTATATGTCAATGAACGCGTGAAGATAAACGGTTGGTTTTGAAAATCATCAGACTGACAGAACTTTAGTTTTCCTTCTCTGATATATGATGGGACTACTCAAACATATGGCATTAGTATTTGATACTAATTTTTCCATCTAGCTCTTGTCATATTTCGAATATGCGAGCGTTTGAAAGCAATCGTTTTCAGGGGACATCTCTTCCTTGATAATCTCCTACACCAACATCAAAAGAAAGGAAAAAAGGCATGAATTGTTCTCGTCTTTATTAGAAACAAACCCTTTCTTTAAGGCACATTTCCATATAGACCATTGTCATATATACTGTCATCCTAGTTTGACATTTGGAATACCTTTCTTCACTCTAAGCCTATATACAATTATGCATGAGTGGATGAATCGGTAAGTATAGCCCTATATTCGTGGCTTCAACAATCGCATGAAAATAACCGTCTGGGAAAGATTCGTGACCAACATTGAAGAATATTAATCAAGATAGCAAAATTTAATAAAGGATTCAGACGAATTCTTAAGATTTATATTTGCGATTCTCCTAAGTCACGTATACGTTGAAAGTTCATTCATTGTACAAATTATTTCGTAACGCAATAAAAGTAAGTGCATTTGTTTTGAGCATCAAATTATGTGTGTAGAATTCGTTCTGTTATCCCTCCCCCTGATATAATCTTCTCATCATTTCTTCAAACAATCCGTTTCTTCTGCCATTCTTCTTCTTCTTCTTCTTCTTCTTCTTCTTCTTCTTGTCCCCTTCTCTCTTTTTCTCTCTCTCTCTTCCTTTCTTTCTTTGTCTCTTTCTCACAAAATATAATTTCTTCAGTTCATACAACGTTTCCTTACCGCTTTCCGTTCGTAGTTTCGCACTCACTGGTTTTCCGTTCGGCTTTGAATTTCTTTTCCCTTTTCATATCATAACAAAAAGGTGATATTCCTAATGTCGGAAAATGATATATCTTGTCAAAATGTTTTATGTTTATACGGATATGTGTGAGGCATATAAATTGTCTTACTCGAAGTAAACGACTTCAGCGTCGCCTGAATGATTTTGCCAACAGGTTTCAGCAGGTTTAAAGGGAGCCGGTAACTTTGTAGAGGCTTGATTTAATAAATTGTTGAATTTGATGTCTGTGTTGTACCAAGATGTTCAGAAGGATAAATAAACAGCCAGGAATATGAAGGTTCTGTTATGAAGATGTAATTATCAAGATAACTATCACTGAAATTCCGCCAGTTGCAAAACCAACCTGGGTCTGCCTTTGTCTAAAACTGCAGTCTATGGGGTAAAAATGCTCTGGCACTTCATGTCACTTATATATTTTCATTTTTTTGTGAAGCACATGATGATTCCTTGGACGTGCATATTTCAGGGCTTCATATTTACACAGTATTACATACACTGATAGCATGTAGGGCTATACAGCTCAGATTTTTAAGTTATACTCAAGGCCTTAAGTTTGTGAGCGATACTACCTCTGCTATACTTACAATTTCCTTCTTCCTCATCTTCCGTAATACTTTATTTTCGTACTGTCTGATTATCTTTTCAAAACGTTTCTCCCAAACTTTTTTCTCTTAACCTTTTTGATTTTGTCGTTCTCTCATTTATAGGTAGTTTCACGACACTCCCCCGCCAATCTCTTCCTCCAACCAACTTTATTTTCTCTCGGTTCTCCCTCCTGTCCAAGAAAACAAGACAGATATGATCATGACAAGAGGGTTCATAACGTAATAACGAGTGACTTTGATGTTCTTAGTATTGTTTGAAAGTAAGAATCTCTTTTGCTTTCTAGAAATCACTCTCGTTAAAACAAATGTTATGATAGCCGCTAAATATTATGTACTGTGCCTAGCTGCAGCAAGCAGAGGTCATCCTTATTGTGTCCCTATACACACGTTATGCTATGTCTCCACCATCACGATTGGCGTCACGATTGATATCGCGGTCTTAATCACCGAGTAATCGTGGTGATCGTATCAGATCTGATCAGATCTTGAGGTCAATCGTGGCAGTCATGTTGATCATAGAAAAATTTTGGACGGTTCAAAAATTTTCTGCGAGCAATACGATTAATAATTTGTCTAACGTGATCATCGCATCAGATCGTATCAAAGTGCGACAAAATCGCATCTAATCTTACTTTGAAATCGTGGTTATCGTAATCAACCTTGGAAAAGACAAACGCATTAAGCTCTTTTGGGATCACACGATCTCCCGTGATCTGTTACGATTTGGAGCCTTTGAGAAATGCCACCCAAGGGTACTAGAGGCAAAATGGGAAAGGGTAACAACGCTGCCCTAAACGTGAAAGTTCCACGATCAGCTACGAATGACCAGTCGTGGCGTTCGTGACAAGTCGCACGACAATCATTGTGAAACCTAGCATAAAGAGGAATGCAAGCATAAAATGAAGAAAAGGAAATTATGTAAGGTATATAAGAACTTGGTGATGCACTCAAGATACTTTCCCGATTACTGTCCAAGCAATTCCAAAGCTAAATACTCAGAAAAAGATATGGTTGCATACTTGCATGATTAAAATTCTTTTGAACATTTTCCAAGGAAACTATGCCAGGTATGATTATGTAAATAGGCTTGATGGCAGGCAAGCTCTATTGTTTGTGGTCTTGTTTGTTCTATTAAGTTAAAGGTACTTTCTTTGTTAAATTACATTTCCATAACTTGTACTTCCTTGTCGCACTCTCCCTCTCTCTCTTTCTCTCTCTCTCTCTCTCTATCTCTCTCCCTCTACAAAATTTAGTTATCTTGTTCTCAAGCTGTCACTGCCTCTCGTCTTTTATTTATCTCTTTCTCTCTCTATCTGTCTGTCTCTCTCATTCTTTTACTCTTGTGATCTTTGATTCTTTGTTTCTTTATTGTCTCTCTCTTTCTACCTTTTCTCTTTTTTTTTTCTTTTTCATCGCTTGCGTTACTAATTGTCAAGTTGCAATATCGAACGGCGTTCGGTATTTTGTTTATTTTGGAGCTCCATTTTTGCCCAGTTTCATTTAATTTTCACACTAAATGCATTTTTCAGAATTATGGTTGTGTGATATTTGAGCTAACATATTTCGATTGATCTTCTTAATACTCGTCTACATTACAACCATGGAGTAATTTTTAAAATCTGAGCGGTATGGCCCTACATGCCATAAGTGTAAGTAATAATGTGTAAATATGAAGCCCTGAAAAGCGCACTTTCAAATGCATCATCATGAGATACACAATGAAGTAAAAATATACAAGTGACCGGAAATGCCAGACCTTTTTTACCCCATAGATTGCAGTATTAGTCAAAAGCATACTAGTACTAAGGTTGGTTTGGCAAATGGCAGAATTCAGTGATACATATCTTGATAAGAATATCTTAAATTTGAAAACATTTATAGTCCTGGCTGTTTATCTATCCTTCTGAACATCTTTAAACAACACAGACATAAAAAAAACAATATATGAAATCAAGCCTTCACAAATTTACCGGGTCCCTTTAAATAAGAAAAACGATAAACGTAATACCTAAAAGAAAATAATCTAAATTTTGGACTCATACTGTCACGCCGTCATGATTTTTAGCTTGGAGCTGTTCTGATTTTATTTCTTCTTCCTTTAAGGAATTGCATGTTCGTCATTTCACAATCGAAACACAACAACAGATCAAGAAAGCTGTATACGAGTCTCATGGGAGAACAATATGATCATGGCTTCCTTAACGATGTTCGAAAAAAAATGTAAGACATCGTGTCTCTGTGGCTTACATTGTTGCACGCCTTTAAACCTATATGTATTACGTTTCCTCATTGAAGTCAACGGGGATCTGACGAATCGAGTAAAAAAAAAGGGGGGGTGGTGAGACCTCGCTGTACCTTCCGCCAGTTTTCGGGTCATCCAGAGTTTTTCCTGTCATCACTAGATTCTTTGCTGACCAAACTTAACGTTTTGCCTCCGGGTTTGAATTTCATCCGTTTTGCATAATTCATTACCATGATGGTGCTTTTCCTGTTGACAATGTCGTTTGTTTCTTCTTTTCCTATTTTGAGATATTGCCTTATCAAGACAATGACTCGGGTCCTGATCAAATGATCGGTTAGCAGTAGGCATGAGACCAGGAATTCATTTTGCTAATACTGAATTGGTCATTAGGCAATGCTACTGATCAATCGCTAACATTTGCTAATGTCCGGCCTGCTTATCATCTAGATTTGATTCGTAAGTCGATTAATTTTTTATCTCGGTCAGTCAGATCTGTAGAGGTGTCGTATAAACGATTGGTCTAAACACTCGACTTGGGATGGGAATGTCATGTCCTTTAAACGGTACCAACGTTGCCAAAATTGACGCCCCAAGTAAGGTAAATTTATGAATAAATTTTTCTTTATTGCCATGAATTAGATTGTATGTGTATATGAAGAGGGTACCACAATGAGCGGCGAAAGCTTGCGAACATTGCGATTTTTCAATCCGTCAACTTTTTGACGAATGTTGACGAAAATCAGGGTTTTTTTAGCGACATTTAGAGATAATTAGCAACATTCCCGCGAATGTTTACAACAGTGTTTGCGAAAGACAGTTCAAAACTTTGAGAGACTGTAAGCAAAAAAAGCGACAGCTTTGTCGAAGATTAGCAACCATTTAACCAATTCTTTGCCACTGTTTGTGAACGTTTGAGACCTTTTTGCCAACTCTGTGGACCCAACCCAATAAAATGGGTGAGGAAACCTTCCTCTGCACTTAGATTTCTGCTGACCACCGTTTGAAAGGCTTACGACAGTTTTGCAAACGTTTGTAACTGTTTGCGGAAAAATAAATTGGAAAAAAATTCGCGAAGGAATTCTGAACATGTTCAAAATTTCATTGCGACAGGAAAGCTATTTGCCATGTTTGCGACAATTAAAACTGTTTGGGAACCTTTTATTCTTTTTTTGCAACCTTTCACGACCTTTTACGAACCCTGACGAAACCCAAAAGTCGCTACGTTCCCAAGCGTTCGCCGCTCAGTGTGTGATACCCCCTAAGTGTCGTTTACGAATTCGGTGAACTCTTTTACATCACCAAGAGAGAAAAAACAAAAATAAAATGCATTACACCTTTTATTTCAAAGATGAACCCAAGGGAAAGTAATGGCGTTTGCTTGCTGATCTTGCGTACTATTTTTGCACACATTGTTTGCAACCTAAGAAACATTTATGTCGCTTACAAATGAAATGACGCATAAATGCGAAATTCAATATACCATCGAGGCATTTCATGCATTGTTCATGTGACAAAACTTGTATTTACATTAATATTGATGTCAGTTCATGTCTTTGGAGTTCGATACATGGTTTCAGATGTTATGCAAGCTGCACATGAGGGGCCATATCTTCTTAAATAGACGCCTCACACGAGCGTTTTTTTTTACCGACCATCATGAGGTTAGGGCCACATTAGTGACTGGTATGATATTTGCACGTCATAAAAGAGTGATATCATTTAAAGGCTGATTGCAAAATAAATAGTGCAAATAATCGTTTTAATAAGCATGAAAACTATACTACTGCCTTTACAAACTCTATTCGCGCCGGCAATGACGCATCAAAGTGACCCTTCGAGTGGGCTAGGTCTTAGGGATCATTTTAAGTTACGTAGGATGCGTCAGAATTTTCAGGAGATAATCGTCTATTAATATCATACCAAATATGAGAAAGGAAGATTCCGATAAAAATACATTACTAAAATCATGAGAATGGAGTAACAATACACTGGAACCTGTTCTCAGTATTTTTTTCTCGCTCATAAAATCTAGATATTTTGCGAGCACCAAACATTCCTGTTCCCTCAGTAACATGTCCGGATATCACATCAGTTTTGAAGCGATAGATATGATAGGCATGATAGATGTCCAAGTATCCTCGAATTCTGTGGGAAGCTATGCATCACCAAAATCATCTAGTTTATTCTGGTATCAGCTCGCTTCACTAGCTCATAGAAACAGAATGGTTTTGGGTGCCAAGCGACGAGCCAAATAGCGTCATATTTGACAATTAGGTGATCATAATATACTACATGTATTTAGATATCTTTGAGGCGTATCGAAGAGTGTAAATTTTTTCTTCGCTAGCTGAGCTTACTTGAAAAACATTTAGATAAATGATACAAGCAATTTAGACATGCAAGCGAGTTGACCAAATGTGTAATTTACATAAATAAATTATCTTACAGGCCTATAATGTATTTTGAAAACAAAATTTTTTATCGTCAAAGGACTGTGTGTTTCCCCGCTCGTTATATTTAATTATTGGACCAGCGAGGTGCTAGAATAGAGTCCTCTTTGGCAGAGAGATGACTAAATATACCATTCAAATATCTTATAGGCCTATATAGTGTATTTTGATGACGAAATGCTACTTTATTATCAAAAGAGTTCGCTCGTAATATACGGAAACAGGATGGTGTAGACAGTAACGAAGAGCTAAAAATGTCATATTTGGCAGCCAGGTTGCCAAATATCTCATATGGCTATATAGTTTGATGACAACCCTATCCCACACCCTTTCCCCGCTTGGTCGCTTTGCTCCCTCGGCATCAATCCATCAAACACCCCCCCCCCCCTCCCCCCCCCCCCCCCCCTCCCCCCCCCCCCCCCCCCCCCCCCCCTCCACGAAAGCAAATCGACACCCATGGACTTGCGCATGCAGTCTTTGTGGTCCCATGTTAGAGTAGTGTCGTACAAAGTAACAATGCTCTTCATTATCGGCGTTTGCCCAATTGGCATCAATGTGCTTGATAAACCCAAAGCAGCGCAGAGTTTTCTCAAGGCATAAGTTAATCAACTTTTTCTACACAAACTGGCACCAATTAATGTGTTTTATGTATTTAACATGAATTAAAGTGAATGAAGATAGCAGAAATTAACTAAAAATTGCCAGTATGTATATAGAAATAATGATTACCTAATTTCACTGTTGTGCCAATTTACAGAGTTCAATGATTAGTTGAAGATTAGAGAGTACTGGAAATCGACGTATTTTTTTTCGGTTCATGTATAAGGAAGGTGTAATCATTAGAATTCTAGATCATAACTGCTAAAGTCGAGTATGAACGGGATTGAAATGACACCCCCTGAGCTACGGGCATTCACCGGGAAATCCCCACTGTTGGAAAATCATATTTCACACATATTTATACTTCGTTCTTGTTTGGAGATAAGGCTTTGTTTTTATCGTTTTTAAGGGATATACAGAAAAAAGTCTTTAATAATAAAATTCATCAATTTCACATGAGGCAAACAAGCTTATTGCGCTTTGTTTCATATTCAGAACGATCCGGTAAGGGATGCCTTTTGAAACGAGCTAATTCCTTAAGGTATGTAACCTAAAGCTTCGATATCTCCAGGCAAAAATGTTACGACCTTGTCTTGAATCGTCTCTCGGGAAAAGACTCTGTGTTTTACAGCGAAAAGGATGGCTCAGATTGCCAGCCTACATGTATATCTTTCTGTGTCCTTTCCAATATTTGATCACACTCATGGAAGTATAGCAAACACAAAAGCAAACACTCTTTAAAAGCACGGGCAAGCAACATCCGGGATACGGCTTGCGTCTTCCACTCAAGCAGTTAGCTGTAAGAGGCTAGTGTATCCCTCTTAATGAGGCAAGACAACGCACATGTTGACATTGATAATCGTTTGCCGGGTTTCAAATTGATTCCTGCCCAGTCGACCCCCCTCCCTGTAAAAACTGTCACACGTGTTATGCGCGAACAAGGCGAAGGCGAAGGGTGAACATCTCGGAAACGTAAGCCATTTGATTACCGAGATGATGTAGCCCCATCAAGACAATCAGTACAAGCGGAAAGACGAAACAGTAAGTGAATAAATCGAAATTGCGATTTGTGGTTAATTTGTACTTCATGACTACTAATGAAAATTTCAGATGGGGGCTCCGGAGCCTCTTTCCATTTTACCATCATCGTTTTCTGTAATAAACGGATGGAAGCCCATGCCATGTGCCCCGTATATACGGTACTAGATTTTAATAGACCGTTCTACGGCGCCTCAGCATTGCAAAGAACGCCATAATTGAGCGTTACGTCACCGAAACCATTCAATTTCAATTTCAATTTCAATTTCAATAAATACAACGTTTCCTTAGAGTAAAGCGACTCCCTTGCCTGGAACACGAAAGATAACATTGTTTGAAAATACTTATAATGTTCGACAGCAGTATTTTGATAATTACTTTAAACTGGTGTAGTTCTAGGGCGGCCCTATCTTCTTCTCTTTAACTGAAATATTATGATTTATAAGACTAGTGATGAGGAGAAGTCACTATTCAAAATTTACACTAATTCAATTGGTATGTCATAATTATTTTAGACTCCTCTGACGCATTCTCTCCCTCTCCCTCCCACCCCTTTCTCTCTCTCTCTCTCTCTCTCTCCTCTCTCTCTCTCTCTCTCTCTCTCTCTTTCTGTGAGCGTGCGTATGTGTACAATCTCCTTGCTAGTATATAGATTGATTTTTTTTACATTGATTTATAAGTAATGATGTAGTTTTGAATGAAATCTCTCATGAAAAACATGTGAAGAACAAATTTTTCTTTTCCATTCATTCCAAATGTATCGCATACTTTAAAATCACATATTTTCCCCTTTGGTTGTCAGTCAACTCACGGGTGATTATTTATCTTTGAATGCTGTACATGTACTTGAGGCAACGCGAACCATGAATTACAGAACTACAAACAAAATTCCCCCTTTGATGTTTTCTTTTTTCTTCTGATCCAACATGAAAGTGACCCATATCGTTTCCAAAATCAGTAATGTCGCAAGTATTATTATAACAATTTTCTCCATCCAGTGTAAGCCCATTATTTTGTTTATACATGCCGTCTTCCGAAACCATGGTAACTCAGGTTTTTGTCCGACATCACGTGATAGGTCGAATGGATGTAGAGGCCGCATGAATCTTATATGGGTTGGGGGGGGGGGGGTTGTTTCCTATGAAACGCTGTGAACGCTGATTCTAGATCATTTTAAGGTCATCACATTATTCTCATTGATTCATAAAACTTTCACACCTTGTGTTTATCATATTTCTCACAGACGGTCAGCGCGAACGATAGGTCCAAAATGATTAGTGAATGCGGTGTCTACATCGCAAAAATGAACTTGACATGTCCTTTTCCATTGTCTGTACTCTTTACTGTTGCCTCTCTCTCCTTCCCAGCCACTGGCCGTCAGTCTAGTCTAACCCCACTCTTTATTCTCGCCTTTAAAAATTTCCCTTGCTGTAATAACGTCATGCAGAAAAAAATGCTTTTTTTTGGGGGGGGGGGGGGGTATTTTTTTCTATGATGCTTAGCTTTGTGATTGTAATTGCCTCGGTTAATTGCACTGTTGAATTAATTTTCCTGGTTTATTTTTACTGCAATATTTGTAAGTCTGTAAATTTATGTTATGTTGCTAAGTCTTTTTGCGGTAACCCTGAAGTATGAAACAGTCATGTTTTGTTTTTCATCATGCGGGGCCCTCATCATTCTCAGTGAAAGCAGTTTTAACTGAAGAGGCAACCTGCTTAGATAAAACTGTAAATAAATGAATAAACAACTATTAGTATCTGCTTACGGCACGCTGGTGATGCGCAATTCACATTAGGAAAGTCGCTTGACATCTTTCTTCAAAAAAAATGTATTCTCTAAACATACACAACTGGAAATCCACTCATGTGAGTCTTGAAGTTTTCAGTTCATTCTGACCTGAAAAAAAACCGACAGTAGAAAGAGCAGAATACTCTCTGAAAATGAGAAATTCAGACAACTGCCTTGCACTTGCTATCACTATTTTATTTACTCTTTTAGCGCAGAAATCCACTAAAAATAAGTAATCAATCACATGACTCCTCAGAGTAAATTTCTATTTCTGCGTCTTACGGAGAGTACCCGTCAAAACATAATTTCATCCGACATAAGACTGACATCTTTAAATTCATTTTATCAGATGAGAAGTTACGATGAAATGCACTGTTGGTTGGTTTATCTGCTGGAAACATGGGGCAAGTACCCTTCGCCTCGCATGATTTTCTTTTTTACTGACAGATAAAGAAAAGAAGGGGAGAGGGAACATGAAAAGGAGACAAAAAGACCATTTTCCATGCATCCCTACTCCCAGTTCGGTGTTTCTGATAATAAGCGTTTCATCTGTTTACTATAATCTAAGATTGGTATCCCCCTTCCACCCCCCCCCCCCCCTCCATGGTGCTAGTGCCTGACAATGCCGGAACCCAAGCTTCATCACACCGATGAGACATGTTTTTCGGCCTTTGTTAT
Organism: Echinometra lucunter; assembly: GCA_029962745.1. Taxonomy (NCBI): domain Eukaryota; kingdom Metazoa; phylum Echinodermata; class Echinoidea; order Camarodonta; family Echinometridae; genus Echinometra; species Echinometra lucunter. Next base: position 9,562,797 of record CM057159.1, on the reverse strand, counting down.
TTTTCACCGAATCAGTAGTCCTTCCACGCAAATAGAAACGAAGCAATGCCGATGACCTTATTGGCAATCTACTAATCAGAATACTTTTACAATTTCAATTATGTGCGGGGGAATTTTTGTTTTCCCTTCCAAATCAAATCGGCAAAGCCACAATTTTTTGTGGTAGACACTAGACCAGTTCAAATACGTCTGCGGTAGATCTATTTCGCCCCGTCAATTCTTCTTTCATACATGATCGAATAATTATACTATTTGATAAGGCGTAATGTGAACATAATGTTGATTATAGAATTTAGGGTGTAGACGGCAATTCAATGAAATAAAGCCTGGATATTTAGCGTATGTTGACGTTAGGTGAGTGACGAAACATCATTCAATACTAACACTGGCGTATTGATGGGGGGGGGGCTTGTGGGGCAGTTGCCTCCCTCCACCCCCCCCCCCCCAAAAAAAAGAAAGAAATTAGTAATAATAATAAATGAAATAAATGAAATAAATAAAAATAAAATAAAATAAATTTCAAACGTAGTTTATTTCTAATTCTATATCAGTGATTCACAAATTTTGCTGAAAAGATTTTCCAGAGTCTTTAATCCATCGCTTTTTTGTAACTTTTACTTTTTTCTGCCCCCACTACTAAAAAAAAAAAGGTTTTTGCTCATCACGACACTGAATACTAAAGCGAAAGTAGGTCGCCTGTGTTTCGGCATCTTATGAAGACAAAGGCCTTGCCCCCTAATGAGCCTAATGACTAGACCTTTAATGATCTGAAATAAAGTACAGACTAAAATTATTTACCAGGATATCAATCAGTATGCCACTTCCTACTCCGTGCAAGAAATCCATTCGGGAGGATCAGAACTCCCCTTTACGTGATTCCTTTTACTTTTCCATAAATGTCACACATTTTAAAGGTTGTTGTATCCCGATAACTACCAAATTTCCCACTTTCATAGGCTTAATACATACAGAAGCCATTCAGTAGCCAGTGGATCTTCCTCTGGAAGAAGTGACTAAATTGCGGAAGGATACAAAAATACAAAGAAAAGTAAGTTTTCATGCATGCGGAGAGTCAAGACTATTGTATGCTTAAGCCCGCAAAATTTAGGCCTACATATTTAGCAGATTTAGGGCGTCCTTATTCAATGGATATAGTCGGCTTTATGCGTTACCACCAGAAGTGAATTGGTATTGAAAAGTGGTTACGGATGGCCCATATATCTGACGATGGATTACTGTGGGTATTGCGGGTGATCATTTCATGGTGACCAGACGTCCGGATTTGGCAGGATCATCTCGTATTTGAATTAATTTATCCCGAGTCCCATATAGAACCTCCTCGGCCCCGACACCATTCTGCCCCCATACTTTCAAATTGGATTACTGTGGATGTTGCGGTGATCATCTCAGGGTGACCAGACGTCCCGTATTCCGCAGGATCGTCTCACATTTGCATCATTTGTCCTTAGTCCCATATATAATGAAAACTGTGGAATATCGAACCATCAATGGGTGCATAACATTAAAAATGTTTATGCACGTATCTGCGTATAGGAATGCACTTGCAACAACAAAAAAAGAAAATCAAATAATTTTCCTGAAAACTGAAAAGCTCATACTAAGGCAAACACTGTCGTACTGATGGGAGGATTGGGGCAGTTGCCCCCCCCCCCCCCCCCTCTTCCACACCCTAAAAAATAATAAATGAATAAATGAATAAAATAAAATTCACATTCAAACGTGATTTATTTCTAATTCGATACCATTGATTTTAAAAATTAATGTTGCTAAATAACATGCTTTTTCGGAGGGGTTTTTTTTTCCTCACTTTTTTTGGTAACTTGCCCCAAAATAAGTTTTTGCTCATTACGCCACTGAGGGCAAACTACGACAGCCTTCTATCAGGCCGCTCAAAGAAAAATATATATATAGTTTTTTTTAAATCACACCTATCACCACTGTTATGAAGAATTGTTTTTCTACTGAATTTCGGAGACGCCAATATTCGAACCCAAACTATGTACCCAAGGCTATTCTCAAAAGTTTTGCTCGCTGCTAGCAAGGACGGTTTGCTCTGCCCTTTGAAGCAGAGGTCCATAGAAAAGGCCTAAGGGTATTCTAACACTCGAAATCTGGTCACCCCGAATTACTGTGATAGAAGGAGAAGAAGAAAAAAG